>KK119752.1:215115-361215 GCA_000611955.2 Stegodyphus mimosarum
ACAAAGATACTTGAGGATCATTCCGTTGTCTCCCAAGAATTTTCCATTGCATGATGAATAACTGCCTATTTTTCAACTAAAATTTTTCTTCATTGGATTTTATACATCAAGAATGATATAAATAATATTCGCGACTAATAATGATAAGAATAATTTTCGCGATGATGCATCAGGATAGCCTCTTGTTTTCTAATTCGTTCAAAACGGTTCTACAAAATTTTAACATCTGTCTTTATTCTGTAATGCGATTGTGTTTGATTGGAAGCCTTGTCCCGGACGTAAAAATCTTATTTATGAAAGGTGATAAATTCAGGAAATTAGTAAAAACTATTAAACTAAAACTGAATTCAAGATATAATTTATTTTACTTCATGTCAGGATATTTCCATAAAGATTAAATTAAATTACTCATAGGTAGAAAGAACTAAATTAATTATCTACAAATAAGAAATTAAAATGCTCTTTCAGTATGCAATTTATTTACTGGCACTATGCAGTGTACAGCGTGAGTAATTAATTTAATCACTTTATTTGGGATGCTGCTTCAGCACAGCGCAATGAGGTCTTAGTTATATTTTCCTCCTATTTATACTTATTTATTGCGACACAATTAACTAAAAAATAAAAAATATTTAACTATATGTTACCACACTATCCATTAAAACAAAATTATTTTAGCTAATGCAAGTATTAATATTTTTAATCATTATGCATTCAAGAAAACTGAAAACTGAATCCTGCAGAAGTTTCTAGGTTATCAATAATCTTGATTCTTTTGCAAGCAACATCAAAGAATAAAAGTGTGACATAAACTCAGTAAACCAACATCCTTCGTATGAAATGAAAGCCGATTTAAATTTAATTTTATTACATGAATGCGCATTGTTTATATATATCAGTAATTAAACTGTAAAATTTTTAAAATGTAAATTTGACAATTTAATCATAAAGTCATTATATATTTTAGCTAACCTTTATTTACGCTAGGAAATAAATTTTATAGAAATGCTAAGATTAAAACAAGAGGCTTTTCATAAAATCTTCTTTAAGATTTCTAGTCACAATTTAGTGGCCCACCAGCGGCCGAGCGGTAAAGTCGCTGAACACTGGTAGTTCGGTCCGAGGCTCGATCCTTGGACCGAACTTTGGCTGGCTTCAGGGTTTTCCCCATCTGCAAAGTATATACGAGTCTGTTTCCCTTAGAAAGTGCTCCACGAAGGCATTCATCCCCTCAGGCAGATAGCCCTCGAGGGTTTGCCATTAATCATATAAAATCAATCCAAGTTACAATTTAGTTGTTTCTACCTACGAGTAATTTAATTTAATCTTTACGGAAATATCCTGACATGAAGTAAAATAAATTATATCTGGAATTCAGTTTTAATAGTTTTCACTAATTTCCTGAATTTATCACCTTTTATAAATCCTGAAAGCAATGTATAATGACAGAAAACGATTTCTAGTAGTTCTAAATACAATGCGTAATTCATTAATGCTTCTCAATATTAGAAAATGAAATTCTGTGAGATTAATTAGCTAAAGCATTCTTTTAGCTAGCTACATCTTCAAAATCGAGACTTCTGGTTCTAATTCTGAAGCATAAGTGATGTAAAGCTGCAGCCGGCATTAGTACCTCAGCTGGCAAAAGGAAAACTATGCCCTGAACATTATGTAATAAAATATTAGTCGAAACCTGTCATATATTATTTCAATTATAAAATCAAGTTTCAAAACTATTTGAGCAATTAAGCTGAATCCGCAGTAATAAAATCAGGAGCTCGTTTATAATCTACTTCCAATTTATAATTTATTTGAATTCTGTCTCAACTCACCAAGTGAAAGAGTGAGACAAATAACAATTAATGCCTAACACTTTAAAAATCATAAAATCTTACCACCAGAAAAAAAGTGAGAAGTGGATATAGAAATTTTGTGCCAGGAAATGTGAATCACGTGAGACTATTCAAATTGCATGCATAAATACTGTATGATATTCCTTACTCGATTTAAGAGACAACGGTGACACTTTGATGATTACGTAAATAACACTTCGTTGATGCAAATAAAACGGGTAAGCTATTCACGGAAAGAAATGATTTGCAACGCTGTTCCAGTTCCCTATTATTTTAGAACTCATCATTTGATGTATATAGCACTATCAGACTAATGTAAAAGTAGCGAAGAGGTTGCTTTGGTTTATGTGATTACGGCAAAGCACCGAAGGCTAGCTGCTTAAGAAGAGGGATGACTTCGTGGAGGATTTTCTAAGGAAGGAAAAGGTTTTATACAAGGAAAATGGCTTTTATACACTTTATACATGAGGAAAACCACGAAAATGCTTATGCAGCCAGCCCGTTCGCGGAATTATAACCTTGGACCGAACTACCAGTGTTCAGCGACTTTACCTTTCGGCCGCTGGTGGGCCAGTAGATAATAGGTGAATATGATTTGATATTATTCACTGTAAGAAATTTTCAAGGCAATTTATTAGAAAGAATTTCATTTTGTAAAGTTCTGTTGGTAAGCGCATTTACTTTAAGAATGAAGTTACAATCCATATTTTAAGATTTTATATGGAAGAAACTGTGTAAGGTTTTAGTTTAAACTAACAAAGTTTTATTTTAATTTTCCTTTCCTATGTGTTCTTATTTCAACTTCCCGTTAGAATGAGCACGCGTTTCAGCTTTATGCTAATTTGAAGTGGAGCCAAGTTTGTATTTAAGCGATAGGTAGGAACCTCTCAGTGTGAGAGAGCTTTTAGTCTCAGATCACGGCTGCTCTGTTCGACGTTCGCCTGACTAGTTAGTATTTAAATTCTAAGCCATAGCGCTGTTACTCTATTACTTATTGAAGTAAATCTAAATGTGTTAGTATTAGCTAACTCTTGCTACGCACCATTGATCATTTAGAGGCCAACCTCGCGTTTATAGCTCTGTGAGCAAAGATTACTTAATTTCTATTTAACTTCAGTTTAAATTATTTGATTGTTCAGTTTAGACCCAAGTGCGGTCATTATTTTCTGTTTTTTTAATAAAATAGGATTTTAAATCCTTCTTACGTGCAGTTCTTCTACCACTTAACCACAGTTTTCTACCACAGAACATAGCTGCATTCAGCTCCCTGTTCAAGATCAGGACTTATATTATTTCACTAATATGTTCGCCAAGAGTATGCATAGAACATTCAGTCCTGACAACTGAAGAAAATTGTTTGTTCCAGAACATTTGACATTCTCAGTCTTGTACCGAAAACAATTAAACTTTTATTTCTTCTGTTATTATTCATGTGACTATTATTACAGAAACAGTTTAACTTTTCTTAAGAAAGAATTTTATAACTTTTTATATATTATACTAAATTAATTTTTTTTTAAATCAGGACGTAGCGAATTTCTAAAAATCGGTTTTGAATAATTTCATAATAAAAGAGTATTTCTGCTGATTTAGCAAAGGTACATTCTGTCAAATTGCAATATAAATGTTTTAGCTACAATCATATCATATCATCAGAATTATATTACCACGTCTCCTTCAACGCAAATTATTTGAAGCGGATTGTCAATTTTAATGCCTAGGTACTACCTACTCTTTAACCGTAGATTTGCATCAGATTCAAAAAATTCCAAATTTAGAACTGAAAACAAAAATATTTTGGCATATATCGAGTATTGCTTCAAAATACTCTACTAAAATGAAACTGTAGATATTATTTCAGTGTACATGAAAATGCATTAGGAATTTTGCAATTAAAAATACTGTGAACTAAATTTTCGGGCTTAGATTAAACTCCAAGAATATGACCTAAAAATATTTGTAGAATCATTAGGTTTTTTTATGATGGAGACGTGAAAATGAGCAATGCCCTCGCCGGCACTCGAACCTGGACTTCTTAAATACGCGTCGAGTGTCCTACCGTTGCATCACAAAGGCATTCTGGAAGGAGGGAGAAAACATATTTTTAAACTGCTGGTAAAAAATCAATTTCATTGCCAATGATGCATAAAAGGTTGAAGAAAATAAATGAGTTTAGTATAATAGATGCTCTTATATATAATAAGATCTAACAATATAGATTGTGTGAAGATTTTACTAAAATTCTAAGAGCAAAATTCTATAAAAGAGTAACACTCAGACATATATTTATGCATATTTAGGTTTAGTAAGTAATGCGAAACTTTCATCAGGAATATAAAACAAGAAATGCAATTAAATAAAAGATATTCTTATTTTGTCTCTCACGAGCTACTTTTCTTCTGATATAATAGCTATTAATCATCAAATAATTGCTTAGAATAACGATTCATGTGTAAAGTATCAGTTAGCGATCATAAATTCAATATCTCTAATAAGCCTTTTATTTCCAAACTTTATTTGAAAACATAATAACGCCTTGCACTTTGCGATTTGGACATTGCGATTTGCGATTTGGAGCGGAAAATTATGCAGCAAATTTATGCGATTGGAAAAAGGAATGGAATGTTGATTACTGAAACGTTCTTCACATTGTTTAACATGTAGGAAAACCTTCACTGAAATGTATTTTACATTCTAGATTAATCATCTTTTTTTAATGAGGCAGGCACATTCATAACACATTTAAAATGCAGAGAAAATCACATTAATTCATTTAAAAAATGCTCAGTCTGTTATCTTTAGATGAAATTTCTTTATTTATTGTGTATCGGATGATTAAATTTCGGAAATGTTTATCGTTTTAATCACGGATCGTTTTAGAAAGAAGTGCATATATTTCCAGAGTTTCATATTAGGTTTCCGCTCTTAAAATTTTCTTTAACTAGCTTTCAAGCAAACATTTTCGAAATAAGCTACTTTCTATCCATTTCGGCTTAGAGGTTGTAAGTTTCTTTTTACATACATAATCTCCCAGGCTACAATTTGATCATCATGAGCGCAAGACACCTGTTGCTGTGGTATTTGAGTAGGAAAATAACGCCGATTACAGGTTGATGGTATACTGACAATAATTTCCTATTGATCTGAGAGATCTGAATGCTATACAGGGTGTATCAGTACAGCGATGACAAACTTTCAGGAGAGAGAGTATACCTAGACGATGGAAAATCACGTGGCAATGCATGGTCGGAAAAGCTTTCCTGACGCTAGTGATAACAAAAAATGCAAAAAAGGAAGGTCACAAACAGTGAGACAAAGCAAGTTTTATTATGTTTAGTACAGCAGAAACCTACAAATAAGAACAAAAACAAATAACGATCGTCATTAAAGAAGGTGTTCGAAATTACGATCCCGGACCGTGATGCAAGCCTCACTCTTCTGACGCATAGAAGCTATGCATCACAAATAGAAGATGCATGACGCACGGTTATTGCATCATGGTCCGGGTCGTAATTTCGAACACCTTTAATGATGATTGTTGTCTCTTCATGTTGTTTTTCTCTTGTGTTGTACTCCGAATAATAAACATATTTCCTCATCCCGTTCGTGTTCTTTCTTTCTTGACCTTTATGTTGTCACTATCGCGCCAGGAAAGCGTTTACGACCATGCATTGCTTATGTGATTTCCCATTGTCTAAGTATACTCTATCTCTCCTGAAAGTTTGTTACCGTGTACAGAAATAATTATTTGTCGTTTGTACAAGGTGGCCAAAAATGTTTTTGCCATTTTTGTCGTCCCATTAGATGAAGAACTCGCAAAGAAGAAACGAATCGATTCACCTATCGGCAAAGTGATGAAGTGTTAGTGACGAGAGTAGAGGAGAGTGAATACAAGCACAGAATTCTGTTTTTTAAATACTAGATGGAACAGAAGCAAAAAGCAACATATATACATACATAACATACATACGCCCATACAAAATAGGTCAGAGACATTTTTGATAAATAATAGAGAAAAGAATATTGGTGTTTACATTAAAAGAAAGGCTTTCCAACAACAGCTGTCGGTAAACTGTTAACGAACTGTCGTTCAGTTCTCGCCGGAGCGCTAGTCATTCGTTCAGTAAAGTGAATCCCTTCTTTGAATCGGTTCCGGAGCGGATCATTCATCTCTAATGCTGAACATGGTGTCGATAATTAGGAATACTTTTATGTTTTTGTGCCGTTTCATTTTCCTAAGAAAACAAGGAGTGTCAATAATCTTTGTCAAAATTTCGTTTTACTCGTGTTATATCCTTCCTTATTCCGTATTTGTTTTATCACAACGTTTAACTGTATACAGTAAAAGAGGTTTCTCATCTATGAATGCAGATGTTTTCTCTCACATTCTGAGTTTAAGCTAGATCTGAAAATGATTAAATTCTATTCATATACAGAATGGTTGCATACAATGAAAATGTTTGATGATGCAGATGATGAAACCTTTCACTATCATTTTTGAGCCAAGATTATACTATGGTCCTCTAAAATGGAAACTTATCCATTTTAAAATGGAAACTTATCCATTCCTAAAATCTTTAACTTTCCAACTTGTCAACTTTGATTCGTGTGCTAATTAGTGTGCTTTATTTCATATCTAGGAAACAATCAAACTGAATACTTTATGAGTTTATCTGCTTATGCATAACTTGAATCACTCGTATATTATAATTATATAGTAACGCATCTAATGCTAGATGGCCAGCATTTAGATTCAGGCGAGTAAATCTCTGAAGAACTCTTTAATGGGCTCCAGATCATATCCCTATCTTCTAGAAAAATAGTATTTGAAAAACACCTGAATCACCTTTTGGATAAGAAAGAAAATCATATTAGTAAAGCTGAAGTAAACTGCTCAGTTGAAGTTTTTCATATGATTCCAATAACAATTTATTGGATTGCAGATTTCTAGTTGGTTTGAATCTGGCATTTTAAACTATGATTAAAATGTCCATACCTTTAAAAACAAATCGCCAGACATTGTATATTTTTTTAATATCAAGGGATTCCTTGAAAGAACTTTTCTTCTATTATATTTGAAAAGCAATACAATTTATGTATTTTAATCTCCCGGGAAGTGGTACACAGAGATCGCTGAGACTTTCTTCGATAGAAAGGATAGTTTAGGTTAGGTTATTTAAATACAGCAAAGTAACAAGGGCTACTTTGCTTGGTGAAGGGATGCATTCGTATCAGTGGTCCTAATCATTCAAAAACTGGGGGAGCCCTTAACAAAAAAGAAAGCTGAATGTTGTGATATTCTAAAGAATCTCGCGCAATAGTCCGTATCCGTAGTTTAAGGTCTCTTGATCCTTCAAAATCTGTGGAAGATGCAGAAGAGAAACCCCTTGATCTCTCCCGGGAAGTGGACTAAGATTCTTCATGAATTAAGAAAGGATCTCGTTAAGAAGTGAAATTTATTGTAATGCACTATGCAATAATGTAAACTGCTACTACTCTAATTTAATGTAACCTATTCTGCAGTTTCATCTATTGTAAAGAAGAGGGATTTATTGTCACAGAGCTTCTCAAACAACTCTTCATTATCTTAAAGTTTCTTCCTGCTCGGTGTAAAAAGATTAATGCATTCTTTATCAGCTTTCTTCATCTAAGAGGTTTTTATGCATTGTGTTTTGCGTATCTTTTCTTAAATATGTATTACGCAGGAATTAAAATGTCTTTTAATACTTCTGTTGTCCTGCTATACTCTTATACTAGTGCACTGTCATATGACGGTCTAAACAATTCCATTCAAAATCACTAACAAATTTTTTAGATGCTATGTAGTAAACAGCTGCAAAAAAAGATGAAATACAATAAAAGTAACAACAATGATATGCAAAGTATATTCATTATTATAAACGTTATAAACAGACTTCCTTCAGTAAGCGTTTAGTACAATTTGTAATTACCTATATACATGATAATGTTTTCTTTAAGATATAATTTTCGTATACAATTTTAAGTAATTTCAAAAATAAGATATTAATTACATTGTCTTAATTTATAAATAAAATTCTGTATTATAAAAGAAAATTCTTTAAAAGCTTTATCCGAAGTAAAATCTAAAGAAATGCACTTACATTTTTTTAGTTTCCTCGTGCGCTTAACAGAAGAATTTCATATAATTATTTTCTTTATATTCATAACATTTCTTGCACCTAACGCCAACTAAGTAACTTAATAGTGCTAGAGACGTAATGGAAATTGTATCAAGAATGTTTAACCGCACAGGTACAACGAATGTTTATTTTCGAAATAGTTGATGGCCGTTACGAGTTTTTCCCAAAGTGTCACTTAAAAAGTTTCAAGAAGATAACGAACTTTTATTCTTGTTAAAGCATCTTCTTTCAAACTTCATTTTAAACTTTTAAAAACAACAGACTAGTTTAGAATAGACTGCTAGCTTACACCAATTTCCTTCGAAATTGATCGCGGGATAGTATATTGCTGAAGATAATGGAATTTTGCAATGGCGCTTATTTTTTACCTTCATTTATTTTTCTAATTTTTTTTCCAAAAATCCAAACAATTCTTTCTAATCTCCAACAAACTTTCATAGTTTTAACTAGACAGGAACTTATTCCGTGCAAGGATTATTTGTCTCCCTAGGTAAGAAAATTTGATATACTCAGCTTGTGTCTCAGTTTCTTCTTGTACTATGTTATTGTTCGTATACCTTCAATTCATCAAATTATTTAGAAGAGCCAACTTATATAGTTACTTTTTTAATAAAATCTCATCTAGTTTGAGAATGACCAGACATAGATACCTATACTTCAATACAAAATCATTCCTGCAAACTTTTTTTCCAACGTAGGCGCATGGCCAAGCAAAAATCAAGAATTTTTTCAGGGGTATGCGAGAAAACTTGTATCTTCGAAACTGCAAATGTTATAATCAATCTAGCATAGCAATGCGTTAAAAATAGCCAAATTTTGATGACGTCAAAGCTCCGTGACATGTGCGACCTCCTCTAAGTGATAAGATCATTTACTAGACAGTCGCGCAAAGATGGTCAGTGTGTTCAGGTGGTGTTTGCTGTATTTTATTTTATTTCGCCGAGTGGCAAGGTCGTCTGGTAGACAGTTGCGTGTAGATTAATCACAGTAGTCGCGTGCAGACTAAAATTAAAATGAAATAAAATAAAAAATCTGAAAGCTTTCTGATTTTACATTACGCCCAAAGAGGCGCTTTTTTTAATGTTTTGTGCGTGACCTTTATTTGTTAAATATAATGTTCTTCACACTTAAACCATAAATTACAATTCAACAGCAATAATGCAAAATAATTTTAAAATGAGCATATCTGTAGATTTTCCGATACACAGTCTCGCGCTGGAAATAAAAATGTTTTTTTTTCCTACAGTGTTGCCATTCCTCGCTTGGAAATCGTTGAGTTTGTTAATAAAAAATCCCTTAATGTCTGACAACAACGAAATAGATAATAAAACAAATTCCAAATTCCAAATTAGGGCTTCCGGATGCTCATATTCGCAGGAGGATTACGTTATTCAAAATTGGATGGCTCTAGGCGCCGTTGTTTTATCAGAGTGTGAAAAACATGCATACATTTATGCAGATCCTTCATTATTTAATTTCTTTAAATTTAATACAGGGCGGTAATATTTGGTCGCAACAATTTGAAAAGTGAAACAACGCTTGTAGTATATAGTTCTTCTGGGAAAATTGCTCCTTTGGACCAAGAATTAAACATATTTCTCTTTGCTAAATAGCAACACATTGGCGTGCGAATGAAAACAATAATATTTCTTAAGTATTATGATGAGAGCTACCGCTCTAAGTTGTTTATTTTTTAGACAGCACCATTAAAATTGATTAAATTAAAACTATTTTAATGATTTTCTCCCAATATTCTGTCGCATATTAGAAGTGTGAGTAAATAAGGTTTTTTATATGAAGCTATTCTTACTGAATTATATAGCTAGTAGAGTTCAAATTATATGAAATTAAAACTTTAATTAGTTATTGAATTAATTAACGAAATCATTTTTATTTATGTATTTTTACTTATTTGTATTCGTTTCACATTTAGAGATAGTATTTTAGTGGCACCATCTAAAAAATAAATAAGTAATTAAAAACGGTACATCGCATTCTTGCTCAATATTTCGTTGAAATCTCAGAATTTGTTGATTGAATTTAAAAGACAAATGCCCAGTAGAAATATATTCCTTTTAAATGGCTGAGTTTTCTGATCAAATTTGAAACATGAATATCTTACGCTTTGCAGGATGGCAGAACACTGATTTTAAATTTCTGAGTTTTTTCCATTTAATTACGTTTGCACAAAGCATATGATAATTTTTTTTTAATTTCAAATTCAAAATTCGGGCTTCGAGATGCACATGTTTGGTTTCAAAATTTGTTGGTTCTAGGTACCGCCGTTTTTATTAAAACAATGATTATAAAACAGATAACCTATATATTAACAGCGAAATATTTAGAATTGCAGATTGATTCGAATTGTGGAATGGTAGGAAATCAATACTGGGTGTGCTGTCATAGACTATAATAATTATTGCTCTAACTGCGGTATAGTGAGAGAGGAACTTTGAATGTTTGTTCGGGATATAGTATGTCTATCCATGAAGTTTTGAAACATGGATAATTCGCTATAGTTTCGGCTGATCTCGAGAGCTCCATCAGTTGTGTAATCGCATAAGGAACATATGTAAGAGATGACAAATAGCCTACTAAGTAACCAAGTGAAAAATTACGAAATGGTGCTATCATCCATTTTACATATATCCAGAGATTATTGAAAGGTGTGTACCGCTTGCGGTTTGTAATATTTTGCTTTTAGAATAAATAATTCAGTGCAAGCATTGAATGTACGAAAGAATAAATATATTTCGAAAACCTCAGCTTTGGTACTGTGGCGTGACTGTATGTGTGGAGACTGTATAAGAAACGCTACTGTATGGACGGTCGCGGACACTTAGCCGACAACCACTTAGCCGACGGGACACTTAGCCGACATGGACATTTAGCCGACAGGACATTTAGCCGACATGGACATTTAACCGACAGGACATTTAGCCGACAGGACATTTAACCGACACGGACACTTAGCCGACAGGTCATTTAACCGACACGAGCAGTTAGCCGACAGGACATTTAGCCGACACGGACAGTTAGCCGACAGGACATTTAGCCGACACGGACAGTTAGCCGACAGGATATTTGTCCAAGACAGATAGTTACCCGTCAGAACATTTAGCTACGGAACGTTTAACTGTCAAGACATTTAGTCAACAGGACACTAAGCCGACAGTGACGTCTTAGCTCACACGTACGAACTAATTATTTAATCTTACTATGAATTACGAAATTTCTCGACTTATCCGTAAATTCAATATTTAAGTAATATTTTTACTATCAGTAAAATTCATTTTTCTATTTTTAAAGATCTCATATGTGGTTATAATTATTGCGTTAATTTAGCATTGTGTGATATTTATCATGTTGTTTGGTGTATATTGGCCAAATTAAAAAAGCGTTGAAATTTCTCGTCAAGGAATATGAATTAAATTTCGAAAGGAAAAAAGAATTTTTTTACCTAAATACGGCGGTCACTTAATTACATTTTAATATGGGATCTTCAAAAATTATCCGTAAAGCTTCTTCATTTAATCAAATGGGTCCTTTTGAACACTTTCACATCATTAATAATTTTTCTTGTTTACTTAATGATATTAATTTTCCAATCTGGCTGTTCTTAATGCTTTCAAATTTGTATGAAATTAAAAGCTCGATTCTGTAACATTTTATTGTCCTGTCGGCTAACTGTCCGTGTCGGCTAAATGTCCTGTCGGCTAACTGTCCGTGTCGGCTAAATGTCCTGTCGGCTAACTGTCCGTGTCGGCTAAATGTCCTGTCGGCTAACTGTCCGTGTCGGCTAAATGACCTGTCGGCTAAGTGTCCGTGTCGGAGCTAACTGTCCGTGTCGGCTAAATGACCTGTCGGCTAAGTGTCCGTGTCGGCTAAGTGTCCGTGTCGGCTAAATGTCTTGTCGGCTAACTGGTGTCGGTTAAGTGTCCCGTCGGCTAAGTGGTTGTCGGCTAAGTGTCACGGACCCCTGTATGGAATCTATAGGCAACCCATATCGTAATTCCATGTGCTTGGCTAAGAAGAAGGATAATACAAAACTCTAAAAGCTCAAACAATAAGTTCTAGCTTAACTTCGCGTATGGAAAGATGAGTACAACATGCAATGACGAGTGACTACTTGCCATTGCATGCTAGTAGCCCTCTCGTAGAACTTCCGCAATTTGACAGAAAAGTAGCCGCTTCTGGTAGTTTCCAAACTAACTGTTCTATTGGGATCATTTAGGTCGATGAAATTGTCCCTTCTCGATTCATCAGTTTCATAGCAATTTCACTGTGACTGCATTTCGTTCAACACGAACATGTAATACTTGGAAAGATTTACATCTAGTTCCTATGTGTCAGAATTCCTCGGCAATGAAAGCGAAAAGCCTACTGATAAAGCTAATATATTGCCTAAAATATAATTTAGGATAAGACATAAATAAGTGAAGACCTGAATTGGACTTTCAAGAACAACAAGAAAATAAAATATCAGCATTCTTAGTTCTTCCTTCTTCTTTTGCTTCAAGAAACATGACTGGTGATGATAACATGCGCGTACATCTGCGATCGCCATGCAAATTTTGGGCTGATTAATGTATCCAGCTTCGTGTTGCAATTTTAACAGCCAGCAACTCATTAGCGGACAATTTTCTCCAGCAAAAAGTGAAATATTGCTAATTATGCTATTGCTCTTTTTCACTATTTTACATTTGAAGTGGGGAGTATCTCGTTTAATGAAAACTAATTTATTTAAATGGGCATAGAGGAATTTTACTTTTTATATATAAAATAAATACCTGCTGTTATCCTGCTGTGTTAATTAGAAATTTTAACATCAGTCGAATTTCTTTGTTAAATTCTTATCTTCTCCAATTTTGTCATTCAGTTTTTCAAATTCAGTATCATTGGCTTTAATCTAATAGTTTTTGTTTCATTATTCTCAGGTATACTTACTAATGTGCTTGTATTAGAAAGAAAGAAAAACAAATTTGGATTATCTTTCTATCGCTATCCTCAAGAAATGGCTATAAAACAAGCACACAAATTTAAATAAGTAAAAATAAATAAAAACACGTTATGCATTAGTTAACAATTTAAAATAACGTGCGTGTAGTTTCCTTATAAAACATAGTAATATGCAAGATCATTTCTTAGACCTGACTACTAATTTTGATTACAACATATTTCATCCAGTAGGAAAATAAAAAAACTACAAAGATTTTCCAGATTCTTACCTCAAAAATTAATTGAATTTCATTACGTTTAACATAAAATGCAGTTTACCTTAATACATTCATTATTTACATGTATTAATAACTAAATATTTCTCTTTTTAACAATGGTTTTAAAAATTCATTATCTTCATTATCTTTTAAGTCTTACGAGACGTCTAAACATCTAAACAGAACAAATAACTACTTCTATATTTGAACGCGTTTTTAAAGAGAATTATTAATGAAGTGTATTTTAAGAGGAAGTTTGCTCGGTTTTGTAGTAAAAGTATTATTTTATTTAACTTTTATTCCTTTACTTAAATATTTCGATCAGACGGTTTTAAGAAAGCTAAAAGAAATTGTATTAGTTAAATTTAACTAGTTTATTAGAAAAGTGAGTCCGCATTTTGATAAACTCGTATAAATTATTTATGATTAACATAATAAGAAATACAAATCACAATAAAAAATGAATTTTTTAATCTTAGTTCTGTACGTTAGTTTGCCTTAATAAAGTAAATTTTGCCTCAAATTCGAAATATCGTATTACTTAAACGTGATATTGTTATGTAAATTTTCATAAATGCTTAGGTAGCGCATTTAAATACATTTTTAATTTGGAAATGCTATTCGTCTCTGTCTAAGAGGATAAGATAAAGGGAGTAGTTTTTTGATACATTTTATTTAAGTAATTTGCTTAGTTTAACTTAAAATTTCAAATCCATGTTAATATTTAAATTCCGAATAATTTACAACTGCTTAGGCTGTAAAATGGGAATATATTTTTGTAACTTTCATTAAATATTGAAACGTATTTTATACCTAAATAATTTTTTCTTTTAACTATATCCTTAAATTCCTCCGCAGCTGTTTTCAAAAAAGTCTAATTCAATAATTCAAGGAAATCTCCTGCAGCAGTTAAGCGTAGGACTTTATCGAAACTAAAAAACAAAAAAATTGAATTAGTTTTATTTCAACTCCAATCAGCCTAAAAAGCATTCAGTACGTTTTATTTCCAATATCTGCAAAACTACAGTCATATCTAAAAATTGAGGGTCGATGGTACTTTTCATAAAAGGCGTGAAAGGTACTTTAACAAATGTGAAGACAAATATCAAGAATGTATCTACAAAGGAAGAGCATAATTTTGATTTTAGTAGAAGTAATGGTACATGATTCAAACATACCATGTTTAATCATTTTAAAAGAAATCAAAATGAATGGAAAAAGCGGCACTTTCAACTTATTATGGAAAATTTGAATATACTGTATGTCCATCCTTTATTCCACTTTACGGCAGGTGTCAATAGTGTGTACTTTTAATAAGACTTTTATGCTTCTTATGAATCTTGCTTCAATGTCATAAGCAGATTCTTTTTAAATTCAGAGGAGAATTATGTTCTCTAATGTACGTCTCAAAACCATTTCAATCTACTTATTCTGAGATTCAGTTATGACGTAGCATTTAATGTAACGACAGTTTTCTTTGGATTGGAGTCATTGTAAAATAAATGAATAATTTATTCCTCTCTTAAAAACCCTGTTTACCAGTTTTCGTGATTAAAGTATTTACATCAGTCAAATGAAACTAGAACCTAGAATTTAATTTTTATTAAATCTCTAATGTAAATTCACGGAAAACCTCCCTTTTAATTATGTAGTAACTAACGGTGTTTATTGAATGAACACCTGTTCATTTTTAATTAACAAATTTTAAAACGTTGTTTGGACCAGAACTGGAATCAGGTGGTTTATACCTCGAGGAAACCAGTGTTTGACAATCAGTAGATAACATATGTTTATATACGTCTACAACGATTATTGGTTACTTTCAGAGGACGTCGCTACGAAATGATTCAACATGTGTTAAAAAAGAAGAATAAATAGTTTAAAATATTTCAAATAAAGAATAGAAAATTAAATGCTGATTAAAGAAGATAAAAATTAAATAAGTAAGAAAACTGAATCCAGTGAGCCCTTTCTAAGGCTATCATTTACGGTTTTACATGATTTGCCCTTCTATGAAGCTGGTCATCGTAGAAAGATGAAATTCAACACCAAACATTCATAGCCATAACTGTAACTTTAAGAAGTGATTGCCTTAGGGAGATGATTCACTCTATATTACATGATATACATCTATTCCTTGAGATTCCAGGTAATATTCAACCACTCTTGATAACCAGAAGACCTTTGGAGATGATTAATATCGAAGTAAGGCTAGATCTAGTGGAAACCATTCATAGAAACAGAAATGTTGCACCAAATGTTTTGAAATGTATCGCTTTGGAGACCATTGCGGCTAGATATCCACCTACTCAGTGGCTGAGCATTTTACTGACGGTTCTCAGTATGACTGCCATTTTAAAGTTGGGGCTGGTGTATTTTCGAATTTTTTTCTTTTTACGCCCTCGCAGGATACATTGGTACCTCCTTCGATGGTGAAATAGTTGTAGATGCCCTAAATTAATAGCTATTCATTAAGAGTTTGTAAAGGCAGTCATTTTTTCTGATTCTCTTGCAGCCATTCAATCAATTAGCTCTGTTAAACATTCATTAACATCTAAAATTTTGCATTGTTAAGACTTCCTGAGAACTCTCACTTTAAATGGGAAACAAATCTTTCTCCAGTTGGTGTCTGGCCATTGTGGCTTTTGGGGCAATGATTGTAGATTTCCTTGCAAAACGGGGTGCCCGTTTGCTACAACATCCTAAATCAGCCATTTGTAATTGGAGGATTAAACTGTTTTTAAAAAGTTTATTTACGTCTTATGTCTTATGAGATCTTCAGACTCGTACTGCTTAAAAAGTTGGGAAGTAAAAGTCCTTCTCTTATTCCCGATAGTCCAAGACGCAGGGCAATTGTGGCTTTCCGTCTGTCTATAAGACCTGATTGCCTTGCCGCCCATTTGCACTGCATAGGCAATTCAAATGATCTTGTTTGCCTACTTTGTGATTCTGCAGAAGAAATTGACAGGGACCACCTGTTTCGATCTGGGGCTTTTCGTGGTTTTACAGAGAAATCGAGATGCTGGGAGGCAAGAGCACTCCTTAGGCAATGACTTCGGTCTTTTTGTTCTTTGTTCTATTGTTTGTAACTTCTATTTACAAGATTATAGTTCTTTGTAACTTTTGCCTAGCCATTGGAAATAAAAAAAATGTGACAAAAGCTAAAGTAATAACTGAAAAATTTTCAAATAAAACATATATACATGAAAAAATTTGATGATATTTTAATATTAGTTAGAAGATATATATAAATATAACTAATCCTCTTTAACATAGCAATTCACAATTCCATATCTTTTTAATCTCCTGTGTATGTGATCATATTAGAGAGATAATGTTTAATACCTATGTTAATCTATGTTCTCAGAAACACGGATCATTTTTGGAAGACAGCAGTGATGATGTTTCACAGTAATTACATATTATTTCTGAAAGCATCTGCATATAAATGTTCTAGCTATAATTTAAAATTTCAGTATTAAATTTCAGCTTTCACTAAGAAAGGAATCAATTTCCATTAATATTCCCTTCCTGAAATGGCTACCAGGGTACCATCTGCAGGGGAACAAAATGCCTGGACGCTGATAGGTCGATCCAGTGAATGAACTGGCTGTTTGAAACTTTTTTGGTTTTCCAAGTATGTAACGTAGATCCTGATAAAGAGCCAGTTCCTCATAACGTCCTCTACAAAGGCATCCCTTCCTTTAGGCAGATAGTCAAAATGGGCTTTGCCATATTTCAATAAATCCAAACCCGCTACTGAAATATTATGTAGCTACAACCTTACATTCATGAAATGTGATGTAGCTGCAATCCGACTCAGAACGGAATCAACATCAAAACTGTTGACTACAGGCTGTACATAAAAGTGTTAATGACGCTTTAAGAAGGCAACTGAACTGAAACCAAACAAGATTTAATTTTTTCTAAAAGAATTCCAGATTAATGAAGCTGAAAGAAAATAATTTTACAATCTGATAATTAACTAAACAATTTTAAAAAATATACTACAGAACAAAATTTAAACTTCTGATTAGAATATTATTATTTCTCTCCCCATAAATTTTGATTTTTTTCTTATGATAATAATGTTCCTAGATTTTATATAATACTTAATCTCG
This sequence comes from Stegodyphus mimosarum, assembly GCA_000611955.2. NCBI lineage: Eukaryota > Metazoa > Arthropoda > Arachnida > Araneae > Eresidae > Stegodyphus > Stegodyphus mimosarum. Next base: position 232,467 of record KK119752.1, read on the forward strand.
TGTGACATGATTTCTTTTCTTTTCGTAATGATGTTAATTTAGACTTAATAATATATTGACATTTTTTGCAAGTTCTATCTCAGCACAATGTTTTCTCCAATCTGTGTTCCAAATAAGATTTTTAAGTTAGCTGAAGAGCTCTAATCTAAATTAGCATTCAATAAATTAAAATTTAAAGTGTTTCCCATACAGTAAGAAAAACAGGTAGCTACAGATAACGTTTACTACTAGAGCAACCTATCGTACATAAAGCAGTTTCCTGAAATGTTAGGAAAAGGTTAACACTCATTCTCTCTCTCCTGCTCTGCTTTCCATAATTAAAGTGTGAAGCATATTTACAGTTTTCCCAACAAAGAGCATAACTCATTAATTATAGAGTAGTGAGGTGGTACTATGGGAATATGAAGCCTGAAAGAAATGGCTACATGCAAATCCACAGCATTACAACAATTACTTACCTTATGCGAAAATTTGATATAATCCCTTGCACGGTTTAATATAAAAACAATTTGCATTTGTTATTTTAAAAAAGCAAAATTAAAAGATTCATTCTAATAACTAGCATTTCTTATTTCAGTTGTAGACATTAGATTACTTTGAAGCAGGAGTAGATAACAAATGTGCAATGCCCTCGCCAAGATTCGAACCACGGACCTCTCGAATACGCGCCGAATGTGCTGACCACTACACCACGAAGGCATGCTAAGAAGACGGAAGAAATACCTTATAATACAGTCATTGACTCTCTTCTTCAATGCAATTAATTGTTGCTATTTTGAGGCACAACTGTTCTACTCCTCTAAGAGTGATGCTATATTATTCAAAAATTGCATTAATCGGGTTCTATTATTAATGGAATAGTAATAGTAATACCTTTGAATAACTAATAAATAATGGAATTTAAAATCTTATATTTAAATAGATTTTGAATTGATTTTGGAACTCTAGCAAAATGTGCATACATCTTTATAACGGTGCTATAATTAATCGCTAAAACTATGCTTCATTTTAAGACGAATATTTGAATAACTGAGTTGATTTCAAAAACATACAGTATCAATCACCCAGTCTATTCGCTTCAAAATATATATACTAATCTTCCGTACCTACCGCTCCCTTAATTGCCAATATTTATCAGAACCTACAACTCCTGCTCATTATTCTACCGACAAAATGTATTTCACTCAAAATTTGTGATTCGAGAGGTAATCAGTGCTTAAGACTATCCAAATGCACTTGAATATAGGATAATTACGATTATTATCCATCACAGAATAAACAGCAGCTTGAATTTTAGTGGAATATCATTAATAAATGTAGGTCAACTATCCGTCAGCAAAGCATTCCATTCTGACCGAACCTGAAGAGTGGGTTAATACCTCTCAAAAACTGGTCAGCCGCTGACGTCATTGAAGATACCCCGAGAATGATCTAGAGCATTTCTGCAAAGGTCAGTTCCGATCGATGATAATGAAAACGTTGATGATAGAAAATATGAGAAAATGCCTTTCTTTACATTTATATAAAACTGTATAGAAACTGTTTTCTTTAGTTATACGAAACAGAAAACAATTTCCTCAAAATTTTATATTTACGGGATATATATTTTATATTTCTTATTGCTATATAAAACAGATAATTTAAAAGAAATTCTCAGAAAATTTTAAGAGACAAAAACGAATACATAGATATTTTAAGTTTGAAAAAAAAGTAAAAAAGAACAACAGAATAAAATTCCATTTGAAAAGCTTAGACATATTTAACTTAAGAAACGTTGAAAAGGATTAAAAATTATATTTGTTGAAAATTTGAACACATCATAAAAATACATGTTTATACTAAACTGGCTGATGTACCCGATACCAGTTAAGTTAGATTGAGAGTAATGTATCTAACAGAAAGAACGATACCATTGTATTCCTTCTCTAATAACGTTGCACAAAATACGATTCATAGTCATACATTTTTCAGTCCGGTGAGATATGAAATCCACATAAAAAATTTCCATGGAAAAACAAACTAATTTTCTCTCATTACATCATCAACATAATGGCACGCAGTTTTCAATGATTTTCGTTTCTTTAATTAAATGGTAGTAAAAGCTCAGGTTCCTTCCAATATTTCCCATATATTCAATTTTAGTCGATTAAATGTGCCAAAAAATTTATCATAATTGATCAGAAATCCACAACGCGAACAAACACACATTCTTCTTTATATATATAGATTTCGTAAAACTTACAAATTTTTGATTAACAGTCTCTACTATATGAAAGCGAGCAGTAGCAACATTTTTTAAAACAAAGCACTTTTTATCTCCATCGCGCGAGACTGTTGCCACTCGGAAAAATGATTGCGAAAATTAATGTTTTCAGAGTTTTTAATTACTATCTCGGCTGATTAATGTCGTACGAAGATGGGAACAGTCGAAATGGCTTCGCACGAATTTTTGGAATCGGGAATAATGTATTTAATGTTTAGCAATGCTATTTTTATTTCACTGTAAAACTTAGAAATTTTATTAATTAGCAAACTCTACGATTTGAAAAAAAAGGACATCGACCTTTTCCAGGATTCAGAAAAGAATGGCAGAAAGTTTGGTGACGTTAGCTATGTTGTGTCGCGAATTCTGTGTCTCAAAATTTAAGTGTTTTTAATCATTTAAGTAATCAATTATTTAAGTATTTTATTTGTACTTATATTTGATTTTTAAATTTGAAATTCGGAAGAGCATATATATTTGTAAAGAGTGTACTTAAAATCCTTAGGCAATTATTTTTCTTTCAACGGTTCAATTTTCTAACAAAGAAAGGGGAGCGTCTTTTAACGGAAGTAACGTCTGGGGGAAATAGCCTTAAGATGACAGTTGCATCGTTGTTTCTCTTGTCTTTCGTTACGGAGCAGTGAAAAAGATATCGTAATTGGCTCCCCGCTATTTCACTTGCGTTTTCACTTTGTGAATGTTGCCTTGCTTATAACTTCGGAAGAAAGGAAAAGGTTTTAAATTGGATCTTGAAAGGGCGGTTTTTGTTTCTCCTTAGATTTTTCTCTTGTTAGCAAGAAGGGCGAATTTTTAGTCTCAAGTTTTTGCAGGTGCTACTGTAGACAACGACTTTATTTTTATTCGTTCGAGGGGTTTGAATTTGTCATGTTAAATTATATTGAAGGTCCCGGATTGGCAAGAATTTAATTTTATGTGTTAGGTTTGACCAGCAATGTTTAATGGGAGGAGAAACCGAGTTTTCCTCTGTTGTTGCCTGAGTTTTGAAGGGAGTTTTTGAGTGGATTTAGAGTTTTGATACAGAGAAGAGAATTAGCAGACAGGGCTTTTGGCTCTGCGGCCGAACTTTACCCTTGCGGGTGGCTCGCGGCGGCTTGCGCCGTTATTCATGATAGATTCAAGTCGAACATGTGAATAATTGAGAATTTTTCCTGAAATTTATGCGAGAAGTAGAACTCAGAGCGAACTCTTCCGAGTTTGAAGTGGTTTTTCCCGTAAAACGGAAGTGAAATGGCTCGTACCAAACAGAAGCGTTTTCCGTTCGTGAGAAGAGAAAATTTTAACATTCTGTCTTCCCTCGCACAATTTCCGTTGTCGTTGACAGCTGAAGCACCTGTGTGTCACCTGGTTCATCCTCTTGGTTTTTCCTATCATTGTACATCCATATTTTAGAATTCTTGATTGCCGGGCTTCTTCATTATGGTTCTACCGGATGTCATTTTTCTTGAACTTCATTTTGGTGCTGATTACTTATATAACAAATTTAACGAAGGATTTCTTTCGCCGACGTCACCTATCGCTTCTTATGCTGATGGATTCCGGTAGTTCAACTGTGAGTAATATTATACTTTCTTTGGTATCTTTATATATTGGTCTTAATTTAATCTTGCGTAACTGGTAGAAAGAAAATTCTTTTGATAATAGATAAAATTTTGTGTCTTAGAAGAATTTAAAATTATTGTTTATACACAGTCCAGTCACATTAATGTGACCATCTGTCAAAAGCCAGAATAACCGCCTTTCGCAGAGCGGACTGCTGCGAGACGTGCAGGAAGAGAGTCACATAGGTCCCTGAAGGTGTTCTCTGGGATGTTGAGCCATGCCGACTCTAATGCCGTGGCCAGCTGCGCTAGATTACGCGGTTGAGGATCCATGGCGCGAACAACTCGATCGAGATGGTCCCACAGATGCTCGATTGGGTTTAAGTCAGGTGAGTTTGCTGGCCAGGGGAGGACGGTAAACTCATCCTGGTGCTCTTCGAACCACGCACGTACACTGGCAGCTGTACGGCACCTCGCATTGTCCTGCTGGAAGATGCCATCATCCTGAGGAAAAACAATGCGCATGTAGGGGTGAACATGGTCCGCAAGGACAGATGCGTACTTGTATTGATCCATTGTGCCTTCCACAATGATCAGTGAACCTAGAGAATGCCAGGAAAACATTCCCCAGACCATAATGCTCCCGCCTCCAGCTTGGACCGTTCCGGCAATGGTTGCAGGGTGGTTCCTTTCAGAGGTTTCACGCCTTATACGCCAACGTCCATCTGTCCGATGGAGCATAAAACGCGATTCATCCGAAAACGCAACCTGTCGCCACTCAGTGGACGTCCAGCTGCTGTACTGGCGTGCAAATTCTAGCCTTCGCCGTCGATGAACAGCAGTCAGCATAGGTGCACGAACCAGGCGTCTGCTTCGGAGGCCCAGACGCAGCAATGTTCGCTGAATAGTACTTTGGGAGACACTTTTGGTAGCCCCTTGGTTCATTTTGGTGGTCAGTTGCTCAACGGTAGCCCGTCTATCTGCCCGAACGCATCTCCGCAACCGTCGTTCGCCTCTGTCATCTATGGCCCGTGGTGCACCACATTTGCCACGTCGCTGATTTTGGACAGTCCCATTTTGCCATGCACGGTACACTTTTATCACGGCGGCACGCGAACAGTTCACAAACTCAGCCGTTTCGGAAATGCTTCCACCCTTGGCCCGAAAGCCAATGATCATGCCCTTTTGGAAGTCGGATAAATCGCTTCGTTTCTGCATTACGCCAACGATTGAAATGTTTTCCGAAGCCCTCACACACCCTTTATATACGCTCAACTGCACTGTGCTGCCACCTGCCTTCTGTGATTGGTTATTTAACTCTGACATGGAAAGTACGTGGTGGTCACATTAATGTGACTGGACTGTGTAAAATATGAAGTTTATGTTAATTGTAATTTTCTGTATTAGTTTAAATAAGATCCAGTTTGAATAATTCATTTAATGTTCTGTTATTCTAAGTAATCGTTATTATGTTAAACTGCAAAATTTTATCTTGTTTAATGACTCTTGAAGGAAATTTAATGTAGAATATTAATTGCTATTGTATGTAAGGGTAGTCTGGCCAGCTCTCCTATATATTTATCCTAGATACTAATAAATGAGTTTGATTTCATGTTATTACTTGCATTTGTATTTTTTTGTGTTACGCAGTTGGTCTGTTCAGTCACTCTATTTGTTTGAGCCGTGAGGCTTTTAAGAAACATGGGGATTTTATCGGGGTTATGGGAAAATGTTTATGCATTTTAGGGTACTCACAACTCGCCCTTATTTTTAGCAAATATGTACTAACCACGTTTTATTGATTCTTTGAATGCTTGTTTTAGGTGCCAGGATAGTAAAACTAGTGCTCGATTCTTCGTAGTGGAACTGATTGATTGGTGTTTGAATATTTCTTCTCTGGTGCTTATGAGGTTTTGCTATTTAATGAATATGAACTTGTTATTCTTGAGTTAATTTTATAAATGAGTGAATTTTTAGAAATGCTTTAGTTGAGATAGTATTTTATTCTATCGAGTACCAGTGAAGATTTATTCCTTTTTGTGTTTTTAGGTTAATATTTATTAAGAAGATTTGCTTTGTTTTGTGTCAGTTAGTTGATTTAAGAAAAAGTTAATTTAGATACTTTTTTGAGTTAGCTCAATCAACCAGTTCCTTCCTTAACTTTCTAACTAATTCATTTTAGTAGTTTTATTTTAGTTTTAGTTGGTTCGGCACCAAGAGAGGTTGAGTATGCATTTAAATTTATAAATTAATAGAAACCCCGCAAAAATTTAAAACCCAACAGCTACAGTAGTGACTGAGTTAATCGGGAACGAGCACACAAACAGACATACTTCTTTATATATATAGATTATTCTATAGGAATAACCTATGACAACATACATCAGAAAAATTACATGTAATGCATAGTTTTGAAAGACAAATGGAAATGTGACAAATTTTAGACAAGTATTTTAAAACTTCTTGCTTACGAAAATAAGTTAAATGGATACAAGGCATAAATGTGAAAAGACAAAGATTGATCTTGAAAGTTGAAACTGAAATGTTAAAGATGGAACTAAAGTTGCTATTATCAACGGTACGGGTAACAAAGAAGTTAATGGTGAAGTGGAAGGCGATTGATATTCAACCGGACTTGCTTCCATCAAAAAGACACCTCTGAGATTTGTTAGAAAATTGTCAGTGGGATTCTAAATAATGAGAAATTTGATTAATGTATTATTACGAATTTTGTATACAGATAGATAATTTTAATGAAATTATATGTGAAATAGTTGTATTTCTTTTGCAACATAAAAATCTAAAGGAGTGTAGCTTGCCGGAAAAGTAAGAATACAGAGGCAAGTATATTTAACATTGAGTAAATGGCTACCTGGCTAATTTGGAGAGATATCAACAAGCTAGCGACTGACTTTTTTTAATTTTAACTCCAAGCTGGCGACAAACGTTTGTCAAGTTTTGACGACTAAACTTTCTCGCCAAATGAGGTGAGAAGTCCTGAACTTGGCGACATTTTGGTCTGGTCTCTGTATCACTTTAATAGGTATTGCGATTGAATAACTGTAACTGATTTTAGATGCTCTGTAAGGAACTCGGCCTTCCTCCCTGTAATTTTGAGAAGCAGAAAGTGCTAAAAATATCTCGGCTGCCGGCTTAAAACTATACAAGGCCGGAGAGAGCATCTACTCTCAGTTGTTATTGTTAGCTGTTAACTCAGCATGAGTTTCGAGTACTATCTCGGGTTTAGCTTCGCTCTTTAGCTGCGCTTCGCAGTGCGTTGCATTTAACGTTCTTAGCAGTTTGAAGTTTCATTATTGGTTGCACTTTGCGTTACTGTGAAGATTTATAGGTATATTTTTGTTGAAAAGTTCCATAACTCTGAAGTGTTTCTTTTGATAAAATAAATTCTATCAACTTATCATTGGACCTGTGTGCATTCAATCTATTACGAACCCGAACGAACGCAACAGTATATTAATCTTAAAGGAAATAAAAAATGATTGTTTAAATTTTATTTTTATGACTGATTTATTTGTAAATCATTTTCAACCGGTATATAAATCGACTCTCAAATGTCAATATCAAAATGACAATCAATATCAAATATAGATGATAATATTTGAAATTAATATGTATTAAAATCGATGAGAATAAATCATGCTGTTACTGGCCACTATCTCTTTAAAATTGTAATGCAATACGTTGGACTTCAAAAGACTTCCTGCATATATTAAAAATAAGACTTATTAGAATATTAAGGGTGTTTACGATGTGGTAGGTATACTATCTCAGCGTTTTTCGAACCAGAGTATAATGAAACTCAATAAGGTGTTCCGCAAGTGTTTTCAGATTTAAACATCTGACCTATATTTATAACCAGTATAGAGAAAATTTTGCGCGTGACTGATAAGGGATGTGTCTTATATATCCGAAAATAAAATTACACTGTAAGGATTTTAAGTTTTACTGACGTTTATTTTATTTTGAAACTTTGCTATCCTCTCTTATTTTCCATTTCCGGCCAGAGTAAGCGCAAAAAAGAATTGTTTATGTAAATGAGGTTGCAAACTGTAGAAGTATTTAAGACATGGCTTTTAGCCAAGAGAAAGAGACTTCTCGCTGACTTTACCACGCGTGTGATTTTCATGTCTGCCTTTAAGGCCAGAACTCAGTTCTCACTGATATTAGAAGACGCATTGTAGTCTTTGCATTCCGCTCACTACATACGTGGTATTAAAAAGCCAATCTTTGCGTTACTACTCTCTCTAACACATCTAAGTTTAATTCTTACTTTCAATTTAGTTTAATTCTTATTTTCAACGTTTTAGACCCTAAGTTCTGGTCTCTGCATCCCGAAGTGCGGCAACGGCTGTACGCTGTGAGAAATAAAGGATAAAGTTAACCCTTCTTATCTTTGTTGTATTTTTACACAGGCACGAAGATAGCTTTGAGTAAGCTCCCTGTTCCGACTCAGGACTCCAGTTATGTTTGCAAAATCAATTAGAAGGAACAGTAATCCTGACAACACTTTGAAGTCATAAAAATGGCTACTGATTTCATGTTAAAATAAAATGCTCTCAGTGCTTTCTTAGGAGATTATGAAGACACTGAGGCAAAAGTGATATTACCTACACAAATAGAAAAACTCACTGGGCAAAACCTGATATTCATATTGTTATAAATATATGCATTTTTATTATGGTAGTTTAAATCCTAACATAAGATCATGAGCATCCAATAAACTGCCTCAGTACTTGATAAATGTTAGAATTAAATCCTATGGTCCCGCGCCTTACCAAAAAGATTTATATTCAAATAATGCAGTTCTTAACCTGAATAATAATATAAGCCTGAATGAATACTAAACAAGTAATAATTTGAACCAGCTGATATTTACGAATTTCCTTGTTTCTAAAATACAGCTGCCGAGATAATGATCGCTTAATAGCATACAAACTGATATCATTTGTGTTGAAATTTATAAATGTCTGCACATTTTATGCTGCGAGAAAATAACTCGTAATATAGTACATGAAGTGCAAACTAAAATATGTAAGACTACTCTGTAATTGTTTCGCTCAATTCGTCCTCCTAATAACAGCATGTACTAAATTGTTGTATGAAATCTTCTACATTTTCGAATAAGGTATATTTAACATTTTTCTTACTGGCTTATTCAGTGTTTTCTCACGTATCCCCCCCTAACATTTTAGCACGAGGTCCTGAGAAATTTAAAAACATTTGCGTAATTTTCCCCTTCTCCATTGCGTTCAGAAAATAAGCTTCCTTAAAAAAACTTTTTTTAAATAGAACACTATATTTATTTATTTTTACTATATTTAATTACCATAGCGACACTCTGTTACTAGCTGACACGACTCTTACCATAGCTACACTAGGTTCATTTAACAGTACATCTCAATCATTTTATAACTCAGAATGCGCAAAAGTTACATCCTCTGAAGAATTATTCAATGTTTGCCATGTGTTCTATTTAAATTTTAAAATGGATTAATTCACATACTGATTGTTCTTGACCTATTATCGGTATTAAGGTAAATCCTCTCAAATCACCAGCGAAGATCACGTCGAACATTTTCCTTCTAACTATTGAAGCTTATGTCAGCCTGATCCAAGAAACGACTAATCACAGCGAAGCAAACACGAACTGATTTCAGTCTACAATTTCGTGAGCCAGCTGTACATTCACCTCCTCTAATTATTTATGGATACTTTAAGGCCTAAGGAGTAGCAGAGACGACAATAAGAATAGGTGAAATTCAAGTTACAAGAAATGTAGAAATAAAGATATATTATTAGGTATTGTAGTGTTAATAGTATTGTGTATCTTTATTGGAATGTAGATCTGTTTTAAAGAAATAATATTGTAATAGGGGTCTGTAATTTATCCATGATTTCTTTTCATTTGCTATCCTCTAACTATAACAGCATCTTTCGGAACTTAAATTATTCGCGAATTTTTCCTTCGCTATTTTCGGATGATAAAATTAATGAAAAAGAGAAGAAATAGTATTCTCTATGGCATTAAAGCTTTTGAGAATATGCGATTAAATTATTAGAAAAAATTATTAGAAATTCAATTTCATCTTTTCATGTAATTCTATCACTGTTTAATTGATTAAGATAAGAAAATTAAATTTTAAACTATACATAATTTAGAGAACTCAGAAATGTAAATTTTTAAAATAATCTTAATAGGATCTGTACAATCTCTTAAAACATCACCCGTTTTTTCTAAATCAAAATATAACTTTTAAGCTATTATTTCTACTCGGGATTCTTATACTTTAAACGCTTTCTTTATGGGCATACTGTTACAGATTGCCATCTCTTCAGTAACTCAATTTTTGAAAAGTGTATTGCGGATAGAAATTTTACTAGTAACTTTAATACTGAATTTGAATATTGCAGTTCTTATTCCTAATTCAATAGCGAAGTAAACCTTTAACAAAGCCTTTAACTTCACAAAACAAAAACATTCATTTCTGTTCTACATAATTTCAGCCTTCCATTCTGCATTATTGGTTTCAAGGAAATCTATGGTATATAACCCTTTATTAATCAATGAACGTTACTGACTTGATTCCGATCACTAGAAAGCCTTTCGCACTCTTAATACTAGCTGTCACTCACCTTCATAAATTGACGCCGTTATGTTAGCTGGGCTATAATTTAATACCTGTCTTGATAATTTATCTCCCCTGTTTCCCATTATTAAGTGCGAGGCTGGCATTAACTGCAGCGTCGACGTCAGGCTCTAGAGAAATTCCTGTATTCATTAACAAGATCCAAGATTATTACACAGAGTACAGTTGCCACCCATAAGCTCCTCATTTCTAACAATAATAGCGAGAGAAAATGTTGATGGAATATCAGATCAAAATTCAGATAACACAACTGCAGCATAAAGTTTAAGAGGAAATAAATGTCTTCAGATTAAAGGAAATTTTCTAGAGCAATTATGCAACTGCAAGCTGAATCTGCACTCTTAATATTGTTCGAAAGCAACTTTTATTGGAAACAATAAAGTTAATCTCACCGCGAGGAAACATTAGGGTTAAATTTTAAAATTTATTGCAGTGCAATTTATTTTAATGCTCTGACTCGTAAATGGTAAAGTGGTTATTGCACTGCATTAAGACTGTCTGAATTTGTGATTATTTATTCCTTTATTGCTGCTAAAATTATAAAAGTAATTTAAGTAACTAAAAAACTTTCTTAATATATAAAAAAACTTTCTTAAAATTATTCCATTAATTTATTTATGCTCTATGTAACTGGTCGTTATAATTGCTCCTTACCGATATTAAATCTTGCAGCTGATGCCTGTCATTTCTGAGGATTTGCATGTCTTATCAAAAACATAAAATGTCATAAAAATTACATTTCTCAATTATTTCTGCTCTCCTCTTCAGTAGTTTGAATTAGGTGTTTAAGCAATCTAAACAATTACGAACTAAATTGAAAAACTTTATGCATTAAGGTTTTCTTATTTACATCCTTACAAAAACAAAATAACTGATGTGTACAACACAGGACTTCCTTGTACGAAATATTAAATTATACGTATTTTTTCCTGCTTTTCATTTTAAATTATATCCACTAATTTCATTAGAGATATATTTCTCATTCAATTAACTCAGTTCTCACTTCTCGACAAGGCAAAAATGCATAAAAACTCAAAGTATTTATATTAAAAATTGAAAGATATAGAAAAGCGTAAAACACTAAATACAGTTAAAAGAATTAACAATTTTTTTTAAAGTTAAAATTACAGTTTCTACACAAAAACAAGCCATTCGGCCAGCGGGCAAGAAGCAAGATTTTTCGGTGCACAAAGCTGAAAGTTTGCTTTTGGTCTCACTCGGCAAAAATACACTGAAATCGTAGAAACTGAATTTATTGTGGACGCTATACTGAGTCAATATATGGGATAATTTAATAACTTAAATGATAATTCCAGAATGGATTAAGCATGATTTCATTCGCAATAATAAAAGAAGGCGTTATCTTTGTTGTTGCGAAGCTTAGTTTCTTTAGATTGGCAACGTATCGACTATTCTGCTAAGTTTCAAATGTACACAAATATGGCTGCTATGGTAAACAAAAAATTAGGCTCATCCTCACTTAAACAACTTTTGAATTGCTGATACTTCTACAACTATAACATGCAAGTTAATTAAAGTCATAGAAACCTTAACCGGAAGATAAACACAATATAATTCATTCATTTTTAAAGAAAAAAATGCGCAATTTACAAACATATAAGAATAAAGAAGCTGAGCTCTCTGAGCCGACTAGCAGAGTAGATGTATATATACATATATTTATATACTTTTGGTGCGGCCGATTGCAACCAAAACAGGAGGTCAAATTTGCATGTTATAGCAGTCCTATATACAAAATTTCAACAGTTTGAGGCTACTCACGTTTGAGTTATGGGAGATGCATACATACCTACATATGTACGTACGTACGCACAGACACCACGAAAAAATCTCTTCAGAATCCATTTTAAATCAGTTTTATATTTTTTTTGGGGGGAAAAGAGCGTTTTATTCAGTCCTTACGTAGAGCTGTCGGGCAGAAACATCGTTAAATTGCATTCGATGGCGGTGAAAATGGACATTTTCGTTGGAATATGATACTCGAAATTTTTCGCGATTAAAATACTTCCTTTTCCTTTCGTACAAGGAGTAAAAATGAGAAATTGCTTCATGTATAGTGAAACAGGACAGGTAATTTTTCTTACAAATACCTCTGCTTGATTTTAGAAAACAATAATCCGCATATTTATTTCCATAAATCTTAATAAAGGTTTTCGCTTCTTTAACTGGAAATCGTTATGTATCATTCCTTATAAAATGTTATCTATTATAGAAAATTTAAGCAGTTATTTGAATCATAAACACCAAACGTAAGGTAGTCAATTTGTATGAAAATTATTTTTAAAAAATCCTTTCAAACTGAATATCTTACTTTTAAAGTCTGTTATTTAACCCTCACATACATGTAGTTGCCATTTGGCAGCATATTCATATTTAGTCATGTAAATCAAATCAACACAGCTTACTGCATACAGCTTTTAGCTTACTGCATAGTGTAACCAATTGGATACGTACTGTTTACGTATATAATTTTGAAAGCTATAGCATAACGCTAAACTGTGTGACGGTCATTATTAAGAGTTGATGTGTAGGATGTGGGTATCATTTGTATTTACGAATTTTTGATTTTGTGTTTGTTGTTATTTTGATGTATTCAAAGTTTTAAAAGTGTTTTAACAAGTAGCCATTTGGCAACAATAATATTTTTTTCAAAAATAGGAATAAAACCTTAGTTCAGATTTTTTTAGCATTTCCTATTTTATTTGATATCAATTATAATGTATTTTTAACGTAAATGAAAAATATAAAATGAAAATAAAAATTAATTCATCTTATTTTACACAATTTCATTCAATTTTATTTCTCTCAAACTTTTTTTTACAAAACTGTTAAGGTGCGTTATCCTTCTTCAGCATACTTCTATCTATTTATTTATTTTTAACTTAGATTTCAAGTCTTCCGCACTTGTATTTCATAGCGGCTAATACGTTACATGCAGATTCCTGATTTTATCACAAATGTTTTGCACTTTTTAATAAATGCAATTATTTATGGGTATTTCATGTAATTGTGAAAGAATTTATTGCCTCTTACTTTCTCTACTGTAACACACATTTCTATACTGTATTACACATTGCTATACTGCTAAATTTATACACATTGCTCTATGTATACATGCATGCACTTAAAGTACTCAGTCAGCTGAATCAGCATCTGAGCTGATTACGCCCTTCAGAAGGCCGGGCTCAAACCAATACTAGAAAAGCATACTTTCTTTTACATAAATCTTCATTAAAACTAGAAATCTTTCTTACAGGGAAGAGTTTAATGGTTTTAAATATTAATATTCACAGTTCTGAAAACATAACGATACGCAAACTTTTCAAACATTCATTTTGGAAAAATTTATTTTACCTCAGTTAGTTTTGTGAAAATTTGCTTTAAAATTTGTCACACAAATATTTTCATGTCATTTTCTTGTAATATGTATAGAAAGTCCTCCGTTTTGAGATAGGCTTATATTACTTAGGCACTTTTAAAATGTAAACTTTTTCATAGTTTTACTTTGTTTATTTAGAAACTTAGTTCTATTCTTTTACTATTGCTCATTTTCTATATATATATATATATATAATATCTAAAATAACAAAAAAATAACTTTTCAATACAAATATTTTCTGAAAATAGTTTGGACAGTAAATCAAATGCATACACTTGATGAATTGGCTAAAGCATTTCACGGCTTCTTAGAATGTAATATTATTAGTAATTTTCACAATGTTTCGATTTCTCATCTTTTTTTATTTAGGTAACGTTTATTTCTTCTTAGTACTTGTTTCCCCGCTTTGTAGTGAAAGCATTTTCTCTTTTTTTCTCCTAGTTTATTAAATTTAGATTTACCTAAACACAATCTGCCTTCATCAACGATAAAATCGTCATAAAATAACACTTTCTCAGAATATCATTTTTTATTATTCTATTTAAAATCGTCACCAACTTTCAGAAAAACAGTATATTATTACTCCTCACAATTACTGATATTACAGAAGGTTTTTCTTGTTACATGCTCGCTCTGCCCCCAGGCACTACACGGAATGAGAGGTAGGCTCTGTGGAGATCGTTTTAAGGGTAACCGGCTCGTATCCACGTTAAACATGGAAAAAAAACACGAAAAGCCCATGCAACCAGCCCGTTCGCCTGGACTTAAGCGCTGTACCGAACTACCAGTGTTCAGCAGCTTTCCCCGATCGGCCACTAATGAGCCATTGTATAAGTTTAAACAATTTATTTCATCATTATTTAAATATTTCCTGTATTTAGGCATTATTCAGAATTACACTTATAACAAATAGAAGAACATTATAAAGACAAAATCCCGTGTATTTAGTCAAACGTACGTCATAAACGATCACTGTTTTACGTCAACATTTTAACTGACCAAGCAGATTACATTACTTATGATATGCAGAATCTGAATGAAAAATCAGAAATAGTGGCCAACACTTTCTGTACTCTAAATATGGCCTTTGACAGAAAAAAACTTGACTTGCAATTTTCGCATTGTTCAACCTTGTAATCATGAATATTTATTGTTAACTCTCTGTATCACAGTTTAGTATTATGTTAATGCGCTTTTTAACCTGGAAGAAAGTCTAAGCATTGAATTTTCTCACGTTTATGTAGGCCAGAGTATCATTTCAGGCTGCTGCTTCTGTAAACAGCACGAATTCACAAAACCTGGAAGGAATATATGTATAAATTTTCATTTTTAGCATGAATAATTTTCCAGATTTACTCAGCTAAAACACTACTGTAATTTTTTTACTATGAAGTTACTTGGAAACTATAACATAACGCAGTAAGAACGTATGTCATCGGTCACTGGTACAGTTTCATGCTGACACCTTAATATTTAAGTTTCAAATGTAATAAAAAAACTCAGCTATATAAAAGAAGTGTGTTATCACTCGCAATATATTTGTCTTCCGAACTTAATAAGCAAACTTTGAGATTTAAAAATTAAATTTGTTGCGACTGCCAGAATTAAAGTATTTTTATCTTCACCCGCCAGTGTTTTATCCTTCAGCAAAGAGTCACATATTTAATTCTTCTTTCAAATTCTTTCTGTTATTAATTAACAACCTAAGCAATTTAAAAGCAATAAACACTGATTCATTTCAATCATTATTATTTACTAACTGGACCCGAGAAGCTACAGCAGTTGGATTCAGAAATAATCATCCATATATCTAAAGATGATTGTTCGTTTGCTTGCGTATGCGTGTGTGTTATTCATACAAATCTACAATTTGATTCGATATCAATAAACGTTTTCACACTAGAACTTCAAGGCAAGAGGAAGGTCGCTGGCTACATAAGATTTCAAAACATATCCTACACGGTCGACACTTGGGATGTTTACATCAGAACTTTGCTGTCACGTCACCTAGCTTAGGTTCATTATGCCGTTGTTGCCTTCTCGCAATTAGTGGAAGTCGTATAAACAAGGAATTATAATTTTTTAAACAAATATTTATATTTTTACAAAGTTTCAATTTTGAAGTCACGTCATCCATCTTATGTTTACGATAATATTGTTGCGTTTCCGCTATCAGTTCGTATTTAAACCATTAGATGGCCCCGCGTAGATGTTATTCTTTAAAATAATGTAGAACTTTGCAGGGAAGTAGAAGGTTTAAAGGAGGAATTTAAAGGGGCTGTCTGTCAGTTTTTCACGAGGCGAGGAAAAAATTGGCCAAAGTGTATAACGATTTTCAGAAAAGCCCGATCACAAAGCAAACGCCAGTTCATAATAAAATTGTTACATGGGCTCTTTTTACAATTCGCCTTGAACTAAAATCAGAGGAAAATCAATGTCTACTTGAAATTTCGAAAAAAACACCCCAATTTACATAAATGAAATCTCATTGTTAATGCCCGGGCACTTCAGCGCTAGTAATGCATATACAGTATCATACAGTGTCATTCAATGCAGTTTTAAAAGTTGCTGTCACATGTAATATATCAAATACCTCTAAAACGTGATCTGCTCAATCTTTCTTTCCTTAAAATCTTCATTTCAGATCGTGCACAGTGACGACAATTGTTACATTCAGCATTCATTAAGAGATATTTTATGTTCTGATGCACATATGAAAGGATTTTTAGATTTCTTTTAGAAATATTCTGTGAGTTTTACATGTTACTTCGCTAATAACGCTACTATACTTGCAAGTTCACTTAAAGTTTACTTAAAGATAATTTTTAAATGTTTACTGATTTTCGAATCGCTTTACGTTGTATGAATGAAATTTTATTAAAACTGATATTCGTTACATGACATATAGAAATGACAGAACAAATTGGTCTTCTATTTTTTATTTAAAAATTTTTGTATTTTCTTTTGCTTTTTCTATGATTTTAACATCTGTTTCAGATTTTAATTTACATTTTGAATTTCATAATATGCATGTCTCCATTAGGAAATTAAAAAGTACAGAAAGAAAAGAGAATGAAATTTTCTACGTAAAAGGTGAGTAGAGATATATGTTTACTTAATAAAGATACTCCATCTCCTTTCAAACATAAGTAGTTAGTGTGATTTAAAATTAAAACCAAAATCTAAACATTTAATCCAAGTCTTTCCTAATAAAACAGGTCAAAACTCTTTAATAAAATATACCAAATATATTTTTTCCTTTACCGCTAATTAAAGAAAATATATTAACTTATATTGCTGCAATTCAGCATCTGTTACCTGTAAAATCTCTGTAGCAAACAATCATTGTTCAAAATTGAAACGTTAAACTGTTTAACATCTTTCAAACAGAATACTGAAGTTAAATAGGCCCACCAGCGGTCGAGTGGTAAAGTTGCTGAAGGCTGGTAGTTCGGTCCGAGGTTTGAATCCCGTAAATAGGCTGGCTGCATGGATGTTTCCATAGTTTTCTCCACGAAAACAACCAAAAATAGCTCGTGTATACGAGCTGATTTCCCTTAGAACGTCCTTCACGAAGGCATCCCTTCCCTCAGGCAGATTGCCCTCGAGTGTTTTGCGCAGTCAAATACACCCTCATACTACCTAAAGTTAAACGATAAGCATTGTTTCTTTCACTGGAATTAATTCCACGTCAGTAATCTTTGAAATCATTTCATAGTTTTATTGCTGTAGGTAAATATTTCACATCGTGAAATTAAGTTTTCACTTAAAGCAGCTGCTGTTACAAGGAAAATTAACAGTTCTTTTTATTGACGTCATTATTTTCTTACTTTCATTTACGTAGTTTCAACAACGTCTTCCTTCAGCTTCCTTTGCAATAGCTCTAAACCTTATGCTGTTTGCTCTTTGAAAAGAAAATTGCTTCCTTAACTCCACACTAGTAAAGTTATTACCATTCCTATGAAATATCGCTTAATAATGCTTAAGTAATTCTACCTGCTCTTTTTCACGCTTGTCAAACTATTTTTCTTGTATGCTTCGCAAAAGAAAGTTGACCGCATTACGGTAGCGTTTAGGTAAAGAAAAGATTTTTCAGCTATGCATAATGTATGTTCTTTTTCCTCTCCAACTTTATTGGTTGATTTAAGATTAGCAGTCAACAATGAAAGAAAAAAAGTTGTTTTCGTCAAGGAAGGTTTGTTTATCGCGAATAGTTTTCTTCGCTAATGATCTGAGTGATTATTAATGGTGAGAAAGATTAAGTGTTCGGAAACCCTGCGATGAAATTTCGCTAATTACTAGTTTAAAAAATGAATTTTTTAGCGTCCATCCTTCGACACGATAATGTTTCTTCTATGTTGAAGATCAGAAAACACTTTCGTTTTTTAGACCTGTGATGTACCTTTCACACCTGTGAAATCAGAATAAATTACACGCGATGATCATAATTTAAATAATTTTTAAGAGTAGCGTAATTTTTCAGGTTAAAAAAAACAGAAGCGTGAGAAGAATATGTGTGATTTTTAAAAAGCTTCCTTCAAACGACCGGTAGTTTTAATTACAACTCGCTTAAATTTCCATAGAATGAATTGCTTTTATGAAACACAGATCGATATTTTATTCAAATTAAGGAGATAATAATGCTGCGTTCGTTTAAGATTCCAGACATAAAATAAAATAAATTTGAGTGAGAACTTACAAACGTGTTTCATTTTTTTTTCTTTGAGTATAGTTAGATATTTATTTATAAGCTGATTTATTTATTGCAGTTTTGTAGAACTTTATGTTATACTTTCTGCTTGGTGCATATTCAGTTTAAAGTGAATTATTCAAATCAGGATTAAATTTATTTTTATTTCAAGTACATTTCAGAACCTCCTTTCTTCAGTACCGTTTTTAAATTTTTGTTTTAAAAGACAGCATTTCCTCTCCTGACTTCTACTTTCTGTGTTACGTTAATTTATAATTTCCAAGTTATTTACAAAGAATGAATATGTGAAAATGGGATTTTGCAAGGATGAAAACAAAGTAGTTAATTTAAATTGTGTCCTCTAAAATGTTTTTAAATGAGATTCCTTTTTTCTTTTGAGGTATCCACTGTATGCGAATTATAATATTTATTTAACTATGAAAATGAATAGCACATGCATTCGAAATCAATGTGGTTATGGCATTATGGCTTACCCAACGAGAAAGAAGAACTTGAAAAGTTTTGTGTATCGGAAAGAGCAGACTCGATGTCTTCAGATTTTTGAAACCAAATTACGGAAAGGATTAATATCTTTTAGCCATAGCTCTAGCTGCAAATGGCTTTCGCTTAAAGACTCCTAAATTTTTTAACTCTTCTTTCCAGCAATGTAAATCACAATGCAATGAATACATTATTTTCTGATTTATATGTTTTATTTTTTTACATCAGTTCTATCTCGGACTTCTTGTATACCTTACTGATTTAGATAACGTTACTAGCTCTCTAAATAATTTTATCAGAATCATATTCTTCTAAATGGAGTCTAGAGTAACGTTTGTTTACATAAATAAATTTTTAAAACATGGTAAATGAATGTATATTACAATTCAATACCAATAGTTCAAACTCAGTTTAAAAGGGTTGGGTAAAAAGAAGTGATTATACGTCAATAAGATACTAAAAGACCTTATTAGAATAGGTATAAACTCAATCCCTCAGTATAATCGCCTGGCATGTCTACGATTTTTCGCTATAACACTGGAAGGCATCGTACACCATCATCATGCATAATATTGTTTATGGCCAGCAGCGCTCGCCATAAATTCATCATTATCTATACGGCAGAAAATTCCTGCTCCGCACGAATCATACATCATTGGCCTGGCTTTTAAATTACAAGAATCCCGAGGTTCAAATAGCCAGGTGGATACACAGACTCCAGGATATGAATTCACTGTCAGTCATCGGAAGGGATCATCGCACGGAAACGCTGACGCTTTGTCTAGAAGACCTTGCCCAGAAAACTTCCGATATTCTGCCAGAGTCGAAGCTAAATCCCAGCTACTTAATCCGGTCGCACGACAATATACAACATCAACACCGTCTGATCCAGACCCATGGAGTGACATGGAAGACAGAAAAGACCAGCTGGAAGACCATGACATTAAACTATAATTGATTTAATGGAGACCCCAAACAGAAAACCTACCTCGCAGGACATTCCGAGCTGTAGTCCCACGACAAATCAAGACTGGGCTCTCTGGGACTCACTCCATTTTCGAAACGGCGTCTTATATCGGAAATTCGAACCGGATGACGGGAAGACTTTCCGATGGCAACTGATACTTCCAAAATCCTGGATTCCGGATGTCCTTAAAGAACTACGGGAGGTCACTTCGGAATAATGAAAACCTCGCAGAGAAAAACCTTTCATTTTTTCCCATAAACTGAATTCTGTTTTAAATCTGACATGAAAGTGTATGAGTTTGTTGTCTTTTTCTCACAGACGCCACATTTAGCTCATTTCTTACACTTGTTTGAAAGAAGAATCACGAAATTAATTTTTCTCTAGCAAAAGACTTCCTTGAAAATCCTAAATTGGTCCTGTGCACCTTTTAGTTTTTCTTCTGCAAATAGAAAATAATTTACATTATATTCATAAAATAATTAATTATTTTTATTAATTGAATCATAAATGAAAATAATTATTCATACTAATTAAAGATCATTATTCACGTATCTTAACTTTGGAAATACAAATGTGTCTAAAAAAACGCTTTTCTTGCAGTATTAGATCTATATTTATTTATCGTAGAGTATGTAACATGTTAGACACTTCATGAGTATCAATCCTCAATTCTATGATGGGTTTGATCAAACCCATCAAATGGGTAGTTTGGTATTGATTTGATAACACCCATCATATTATACTAACTATATTATACTAACTTAATACTATGGTATTTCAATATTAAAAAAAATTACCCATGCGGAACATCAATATGGTCTGATCTTAATGATTTAAATAGCCAATTAATCTAAAATTTTGTTCAACTTTGAAGAGGCTTCCTGCATATATAGAAAGAGTAATCGCCATAACCACTGCATCCGGAACACCAGTTAACTAATTAATTATTATGAGTAACAAACACACCGAAAAGAAAGTTTGACTCGTATGAAACGTTAGTCAGAGTTGCACAATCCTCTTTACAGAGGCTTTACAGGAGTTGTGAATACCGCACCTCTTGCCTCAGTTACGTTTTCCACAGAATGAAGCATGATTTCATCAAATAATAATTGTTTGAGGTTGTTTTCCTATGTACTTTAGGGTTGCTAGATTGATCATGCAACAGCACTATCACCGGCAGCAGATTCACTCAGATTTTTGCCATTTTTACTTCCTTGTACGAAGTAAAAAGAAAGTATTGCAATTGCGAAAAATTTTGAGTATCATATTTCAAAGAAAATATCCGTTTTGACAATCGAAGGCAATTTAACGATGCGTTTGCGTGATATCTGAACGTAAGGACAGAATAAAGGACTTCCCCCCCCAAAAAAAAATTATAAAACTGATTTAAAATGGATTCTGAAGAGATTATTTCGGGGCGTCTGTGCGTACGTACGTATGTATGTATGTATCTCGCATAACTCAATAACGAGTAACCTCAGAACGTTGAAATTTTGTGTATAGGATAGATGTGCAACTCCTATTTTGGTTGCTATCGGTCGCACCAAATGTGTATAAATATTACTAGCTTTTCTAGTTTTTCTCTCAACAAAGAATAGAAAATGCGTTTATTTCTCATTAATTTCTAAATAATGTATATATCTATACTCTGGTACTCGGCTCGGTGAGCTCAGTTTCTTTAGTTTTATATGTTTAAAAATTATGCATTTTTGGCTTTAAAAGTGATTGAATTATGCTGTTCTTATCCTCCGGTTGAGGTTTTTATGCTTTAGTTAACCTGCATGTTATAGTTGTAGAATTATCAACAATTTAAACGTTGTTTAAGAGCGGCTAAGTCTACTTTTTGTTTACCATAGCAGCCATATTTATTTACATTTGAAATTTAGCAGAATAGTGGATTTGTTGCCGATCTAGAGAAACCAAGCTTCGCAACAATAAAGATAACGCCTTCTTTGTTTATTGCAAATTAAATCATGCTTAATCCATACTGGAATTTATTCGTGGTCATAAATGTTTAAGATTTACTTTTAAATTTTTAATATAGATATTTTGAGTTTTTGCCTCGTCGCGAAGTGAGATCTTAATTAATTGAATGAGAAATACTGAATCGTGTGTGAAAACTATCTCTTTTTTACTTCCTTGTACGAATTAAAAGGAAGTATTGTAATCACGAAAAATTTCGGGTATCATATTTCATCGCAAAATGTCTATTTTTACCGCTATCGAATGCAGTTTAACGATGTTTTTGATTTACATTCATACGTAAGAACAGAATAAAGGACTCTTCTCCCCCCAAAAAAACAATAAAACTGATTTAAAATGGATTCTGGATTTTTTTTTCGTGGCGTCTGTGCGTACATCCGTCCGTACGAACTATGTATGTATGTATCTCGCATAACTCAAAAACAAGTAGCCTCATAACGTTGCAATGTTGTATATAGGACTGCTGTGAAGTACGCTTCTTCAAAATTACTCCTTATTTTAAATAAACACATTTAAGTATATACATTATATTATATGCTATAGTTAAAAAGCAAATATGCGTTACACAACTCATCAAACTACATTAAAAAAACCCACGCTCGCTGTAGTTCAAAGCGAAACTTTTCTTCCACAGCTGAAGGTTGCTACAACGCCCTCTATGGAAGATCTCAACATACTCCCCACAGATGGACGTTCAAGACATCGAACTTTCCTCTTACATGAAATTATTACTTAACATTATTCTTAGCAAACATATAATTTCTAGATTAAATAGTTCATGCATATAAATGAGTAATACTAAGCCTAAATAACATATAGATGTAAACAATGAATTTCACAAAATTAATAACATTAAAACTTAAAGAATTCAAAATAAATATCGATGAATATCAAGCTAAAGTTCAAAATTTTTCACGATACTTAACTGTCTATTGGTAAAACACACAGTTTGTGAATGGGTCTCTTGAATTCACCATCAGAAGTTTTTTTTAATTTTACAACACGAGCTCTGTAATCATTACGTGTGTAAATTTCTCTGATACGTTCCAGTTCCCATTTTGAGAAAGGTATGTTGTCTTCCTTAATGATTACTAGGTAATTTATTTTAATACTTGCTGATGCAAGATGTCATTTTATGCAAACTTGAAGTTGAGTCAAATAGGCCTTAGACCATTTCCTCCAGAAGGACTGCGACATTTGCTGAACTAGTTTCCAACGATTGCGAAATATTAGTGTCTCGTCGCACACATTTGGTTCCGGAATAGCCTTTAGCGATGTTTCTATCAAAAAATGACCCGGTGTAATCACGGAAACATCCTCTGGATCACTTAAAACCGCTACTAATGGTCTTGAGTTCAGACATGCCTCGACTTCTGCTAGATAGGTACCAAATTCTTCAAAAGTTAGAACTTGAGAACCAACTGCTCTTCTCATATGATATTTCATGGCCTTTACCGCGGCTTCCCACAGTCCGCCAAACTGTGGCGTAGACGGGGGTTTGAAATTCCACTTAATTTCTTCCTCTATTAAGTATCTATCCACCTTTTGGACAGAAAGATATGATTTCAGTTGTCTGTTGGCACCTATAAAATTAGTGCCGCAATCACTATACATTTCCTCTGGTCTTCCACATCTAGCAATGAGTCGTTTTAGAGCTGCTATGAAGAAATCTGTCGCCATGTCTCCAACTTGTTCTAAACACACTGCCTTGGTACTAAAACATATGAAAACACAAACATAGATCTTCACTGCCCGAACACTGAGCCCTTTCCTCGGTTTAACTTGGAAGCGACCCAAAAAATCCCCCCCATATTTCGAAAAAGCTCTTGCGGGATTCACTGTGGAGCTGGAAGATGTCCCATTGCTTGATATGACAGCTCACTTCTGTGTCGACAGCATGTTACACATTTGCGAATGTTCTTGCGAATAGCTGTTGGTGCATTAATAATCCAGTATCTCTGCTCGATTTCTGAATAAAGCATTTGTGTTCCTCCGTGAAGATATTTATAGTGATAATATCGTATTATCAGTTCTCTAACATAGTGTGATTTGGGCAGAATGACTGGATATTTTAAATTCTGTGCAAAGTTAGCATTTTTTAGTCGTCCACTCACTCTTAGAATACCGTCATCGTCTAAAAATGGATGCAATATATTGAGTTTACTGCGAGAACTCAGCAGTTTTTTTTCTTCAAATAATCGATTTCTTCACTAAATTCTTATATTTGCACAGACTTGATTACCCGAGAATGTGCTAGAACTAGTTCTCTAGTCAGGACTCGTAAACGTTTTGTCCAAGAATATTTATGAAGCAGTTCATCAATCACATAATTCTGATTCATAGCAGTATGCACAACATATTCTTTTCTCTCAGTTTCTGTTACTTCTGATGGTATATACTTCACTGAATGTTTAGGAAAAATTTATCCTCTCTTTTTAGCCAATGCGGACCGCACCATCAACGATCACCTTCCAACAAAGACTGAGCTGGCACACCTCTACTAAATAAATCAGCAGGATTGTCCTTACCATTACAATGATTCCAAGATTCCAGATTTTTCTTGCACTTCAACCACTCTAATACTGACAAACTGTTTCCATTGTTTCGCAGAACAATTTATCCACGTCGTCTGGCAGTTCCTCATCCCAGCCAATACCATTTTCCCAAATTTCCTGTAGCAAACACTTAATGCTAACTCCAAATGGAGCTACAAACCCAATCGGATCAAAAATCATTGCTGCAATATACACTCTTAGACCAAAAAAACGACGCACCGAGAAGATATAAAGAAAATTGGACGCAAATTGATATGCATACAGGTTTCGACGGAAAATGAAACATTTTACATTTTGGCTGTCAATGAATGAACGGATGACTCTACAGCGCATCTGATCTGCGCAACTGGCAGGATATTTAAGGAGCGAAATTACGATTCTAGGTCATAAAATCTTCACGAATTTCATTCCGTGTACTCTGGTAAACAGTAACTGTGCCTCGCATACAGATGCTCGAAAGATATGCGCAGATGTCAGAATTTGAGAGAGGTCGTGTAGTTGGGCTCAAAGAAGCCGTTTGTTTTTGTCGGAGAATAGCTCGACATTTGAGCAGGAGCGATGCCACTATTAGACGATGTTGACAGGAATGGGTGAACCATGGCCGCACACAGCGTCAAGAAGGAAGCGGTAGGCCTAGAGAAACGACAGAACATAAAGACGGAGCAATCGTCAGAGCGGCACTCACAGCCCCAGATGCATCATTATCATCGATTGTATGTGCAACTAGTGCTTCAGTGACCGCAAGGACCATTCATAGACGGCTCACAAAAAGGGGGCTGAGGTCACGGCGCCCCTTGCACCGACTACCATTGACCTCTGTACAACGTCAAGCCCGTTTACAGTAGTGTCGGGCTCATTCGCACTGGAATGTCACTGACTGGAGTAGAATACTCTTCAGTGATGAGTCCCGCTTTGAACTGAGCCCCGATGACCAGCAAAGGCGAGTCTGGAGACGCCCCGGACAGCGGTGTGATACCAGCCTGTCTTCCGGCAGACAGGCCGACAACCAGGAGTGATGGTCTTGAGTGTCATTTCAGTTCGTAGTAGGACCCCTTTGGTTGTCATCCGTCGCAAACGTAGGCCACAGCGGTACGTTGACGAAGTTCTAAGGCCCGTTGTGATACCCTTCATGTCACGCCACTATGGGCTTACATTTCAGCAAGATAATGCCCGCCCCCACACTGCACATGTTTCTACTGCTTGCCTTAGTGCTTGCCAAACATTACCTTGGCCAGCAAGGTCGCCGGATGTCTCTCCTATTGAGCACGTTTTGGAGCTTTATGGGTAGGGCCCTCCAACCAGCCGGGATGTTGACGATCTAAAGCGCCAGTTGGACAGAATTTGGCACGATATCCCTCAGGAGGACATCCGCAACCTCTATCAACCAATGCCAAGCCGAATAATTGCTTGCATAAGGGCCAGAGGTGGACAAACGCGTTACTGACTCTTTCACTTTGTGAAGCTCTATCACTTCAATAAATCATCCAATTTTTCTCAAACTGTAATGATTTATTTTTCTGTACAGATACATCACATCTACCGATTTTCGTCCCATTCGGATAACTCCTTCTTGGTGCGTCTTTTTTTTTCTAAGAGTGTACAAGACATAACGCTTTGTGCTCTTCAGACTCTTTAAACTCTCCATTAATCCTGTTATATCTAAAGAAAATTATCATTTACTGGATTCCACTTCAAGCCTAAAAACCTTCAACTCACAGTCAGAAATACAAGTATCATCGCTAAGTCCATTGTGCATCCATAATGACCTCAGTTTCTCTGAATTAGTTTTAAATTTTCGCAGAATCATACTTGCGTCCTTTAAAATCAACATAGCTTCAGAAGACAGCTTAAATGCCTCTTCAACACTATTTCCCCCGAAATATAAATCATCTACATACAATGAAGAGTTCAACATTTCAACACATTCGGGTTTATTATTCCTGTACTGCTTTATGTGCCTTTTTATTGTTGCACTTAAAATAAATGGCGATGACTTACAACCAAATGGCAAACGTGTCATTCTGATAACCACAAGAACTTTTAAAAATTTCCTATCCTCTTCGGAAATTCCAATTATCAAAAATGCTTTCTCTATATCAACACAAAATGCAATTTTGAATTTTCTAAAATTTAAAATAACATTCAGTATATTGCAATTCAAATTCGGCCCAGTCTCTAAATAATCATTTAAAGAAAGATTTAGTTTCGCTTTCGAAATCCAATTGAAAACCACGCGAACTTTAGTAGTATCCTTTTCGGTTCTCACAACTGTTCTATGTGGCATGAAAAATTCCTTCGCATCCCTAGATCATTCTTCAATAATTCCTTTACTCTCCTGATCTTTAATTATGTCTTTGTATTCATTCGCCAACCATTCATTATTTTGGAAACTGTTTTGTAAGTCCTCAAATCTTTTTTTAGCAATACAAAAGTTATTTTTTAAATCCGTTGGCTTTATTCCCCACAACAAACAAGTTTCGTATCTTCCCTCTAAAACCTCAAATTCTCTTGAAATTGTTTTATCAAATTCTCATCTGCAATTGATAACTTATTAGAACCTGTAATTCCTAAAGATTCTAAATTCCGTAACATCTTCATATCGGTGCCAACGCAAAAATTTGTTGATACTACATTTCCACAAATTTTATCCCCAGAATAATTTATCCTGCAGTGTAAGGCCAAAAACAGTTTGTATGCAGTTTAGCGTTTTGGTTATTTTTTCTACTTTCGAGTCTTAAATGACGTCCCAAAAATAATCTGTTCCTATTAAAATGTGAATCTATTAAAAATCACCTATTAAATCTATCTCCTATTAAAATGTGAATTAAAATCTGTAAACCCTCATTTGAATTCATGCTAAATTTAAACCCTTTTGCTTAGAAATATTTTGAAGGTTTACATTGGGAAATGCAATAGGTGCGGCAGTAATCATTTCAGTAACTGATACTTCTATATCAATATATTTCTTAGGATCGTTCCTATTCCTCAAGGTTAACTTCGCTACACTGTTAAGTTTTATTTATGGTTTTCGTGGACATAAAAGCATAAACCGACAATCTTTCCTTTCGAATGGTTTTAAGTCTAAGGGAATCTTCCGAAGATTTTGTAATATAAGAACTCTCACTGCCGTTACCCCTTAATACCCGGCATAGTTTAAAGATTACTTTCGAACAAGCGAGGACGGTACAAGTTATCAATAAAGCACTGCCATTTAACTCCCGATGAGAAGAACTGCACTGAGTCACAGCGTTTGAATTCCCTTTCCCTCCTTCGACTTAAGCTGATTTATTAATATTTTCGCATAGCAAGGATATAATGAGTTAGGCTGCTGAAATTCTTGCATGGGTCGAGTTTAGTTTTATAGAATCGTGCTAAATGGAATTTTGAGAAACAGCGAAAACATCGATTACCTCCTTTTTAATCTTTGGTTCCTTTCCGCGACACATTCATATACACAAAATTCATGTTCTTTGCTATTACAAAATATGCAGTTTTTTTACATTTGTAGTATAACTACCAGTTGATATATTCCGATTAGTATTAAGGTTTTTATTTTAAAATTTTCTAGAATTACCTTTATATTCATTACCTAAATTATGGTAATTTTCCGTTTTGCTACTAAATAAATATGTTCTTTCCCTAGACCGTATCTCTTTGTCTAGAAAATAAATATGTCCTTTCCCTAGACCGTATCTCTTTGTCTAGAAAGGTAAACAAATCTTTAAAATTACAATCACTATCTGGATATGTTGTATTGAATTCTAAAACAAGTTCTTTCGGAAGTTTTTCTAATAAAATGGGAATCAATAAAATGCTGAAAGATTTTGTTTCAACTCCTAACAACTCTAAACTTTTAATTTGAGTATTAGCTTTATCAAACAACCTTCTCAATCCAGCTAAATCATTTATACTTGTAATAATAGGAATTTTAAGTAACTCATTCAAATGTGTCTGTAGAAGAGTATTCTTGTTACCAAATCTACCTTTTGATATATCCAAAGCAGCATCATAATTTTCTTCTGTTAACGCGAAATCACTTACACAATTAGATGCCGTACCTCCTAAATATGACCTTAAATAATTAAATTTGTCTATTTTTGTAAGATTACAGTTATTATGAATAGCGCTTCAAACTAGTTATAAAATTCTAGCCAAGAAGCAGGATCACCATAATGTTTATTGATTATCAATTTAGGAAGTTTAACACTTTTGGTTTCTCTAAAGGTTTCCTTTTCTAGTGTACCCTGAGCAGTTGCAGGAATAGAAAAGGATACGTTACTAATATTCATTTCATTAATCTATCAATTACACTGGTTATCTTTTCTTTCCAGAAGATATTTTTTCTGAATATTCATCTGAATATCATATCTTTATGAATATTCATCAGTAATTTTCTTTTCTATATCAACAAAATTGCAAAGACTTTTCACTCCATCTTTTAATCGTTTTAAATTAGTTTCCTTATGTATCATTAGGGCTTGAAACTCTTTTAAAGTATCTTCCTTATTCGTAATATCTATCTCGCTAGAATCTTCCTTAATAAAAGCTTCAACTCTGTTAATTAACTTAGTTAACGTAGACCTAACTGCACTAAGCTCCTTTCTCAACTTGGAGAATTTCGACATGATACAACAATTCAAATATCAAACAAAATATCAAAATGAATCTTACCTTCACTTCCTGCAAAATCCTACTAATTCCCAAACAAAGCTTGCAACTCAACCACTAGAATTCACAGCTTCCAAGACCGACCCGGGTTCTCATTGGTGGCTCCAAAAAAAATGTGAAGTACGCTCCTTCAAAATTGCTCCACATTTTAAATAAGCACATTTAATTTTATATATTGTATTACATAGTATAGTCACATACCAAATATGCGTTACACAACTGATCACACTACATACTCAAAACCCACCGCCTCTCTAGTTCAAACCGAAACTTTTCTCCAACAGCTGAAAGGTGTTACAACGCCCTCTATGGGAGACCTCAACAACTGTTATAACATGTAGATGTGCACCTCTTATTCTGGTTGCAATCGATCACACCAAAAGTACATAAATTTATATGTATACCCACTTTGTAATTCGGCTCAGTGAGCTCAGGTTTTTTATTCTTATATGTTGGTAAATTGCGCATTTTATGCCTTAAAAATGATTGAATTATGTTGTTCTTACCTTCCGATTAAGGTTTTATGCCTTTAGTAAATCTGCATGTAAGATTTGTAGAATTATTAACAATTAAAAAGTTGTTTAAGTGAGGCTAAGGCTAATAATTTTTCTGATGGCGGACATATTTGTTTACATTTGAAACTTAAAAGAATAGTGGATTTGTTTTCAATCTAAAGAAACTAAGCTTCGCAATAACAAAGATAAGTCCTTCTTTGTTTACTGCAAATTAAGTCATGCTGAATCCATTCTAGAATTTATTCGAGGAAATAAGTGTTTAAGATTTACTTCGTAATTTTTAATATAGATGTTTTGAGTATTTATGTATTTTTACCTGGTCGCAAAGTGAGAACTGAATTAATTGAATGAGAAATAATAAATCGTCTGTGAAAAACTCTTTCTTTTTTTGTTTGTTTCTTTGTTTGTTTAATTTCTTTTGCACGTTGTTTTAGATTTATTATAGTATTAGAATAAAACGTGTGAAAACGATTAGGTAATTCTCCAGATGATATACATAATTTTTGTGCATTCTGATGAGTTATAAAATGAATGAGATGTAACGCTGTTAAAAGCCAGCTCCAGAATGTCGCAGTGGTAAACAAATATAGCGAATTCTAAAGAATGCATTTATTCTATTGTGGTTCATGCGCTATCGACGAAGTAGATTTAATTCAATTCAATAAGTTTAATGAAATGCAAAATGTGTATAATTTAATATTTCGTACAAGGAAGTCATATGGTGTATACTTCGGATTTTTAAAATATCTATTGACCTTTGAGATACTTTCGTTGCAAGCAAAGAATGTGGACCGGACGCAACTGCATTGAGTGATTCAAGATAAAACGAACCTGAGGTGAAAGACTTCACTTGCTTTGGGTTCGGTTTATCGTGGAGCAACTAATATAATAATAATCACCAGAGAATGCAAAATTTATAAAAACCATATTATGCTTATTTCCTAGAATCTGATTAAAAATGTAGAAATTGCGAAGTCCATTTTTGTAGCATATTATAAATTCTAAACATAATTCTAAAGCTCATTAATACAAATCCCAATTTATCATAAATCTTACTGTAAAACCTACTCTTTCTAGGTTTTTCGCAACAGGAGAAGCTTTATTCCTTATTTATATAGCATTTGCTTTTGCTAAGCACCCTTAAACCCTTAAATGATGTGCTTGCGGCAAAATTATACCAGATATGTTTATCAGTTTTTAAGGCGATGGACACGTTTTTCTAAATTTCGAAATTCTCAGACTTCTGTGTAATCACAGTCCACATAAAGTTGAATGTTGAATCATTTTATTGCTTAAAATTACAATATTTTTCCATCATGTAAGTTCATGCAAAATGGACATGCAATTTCTTCAATATCTGTCACATGTGTAGATAATATCAACAATTCTAGTATTAGTGTATCTGTTAAAGCATTTCCACAGACTAAACGATTATCCAGTTTTAATAACTTAAAATCACATAGCTACAACATGATTCAGGTTTCCTTTTTTAATGCACAGAAAACAAATCTGTAACAGGCAATTAGTTCCTCTAAATAAATTGCTTGTTAGAAGAATTCATGCGTAGATGGGAGCTGCAACAAAAGAAATCTAAATGCCAATTAAATCCCAATTAATTTATGTTCCACGTGGCTCGCCTTAAATCTACAATTGCTTAAATTACTTAATAGGGTACAATCGCGAAATTCTTCGAACCATTTCAAAGCTGTGAACAAATTGCTAACTCCAGCAATTCACGCTGAAGTGAAAATCATCAGTTATCTTTTCCTGGTGGATTAAAATAGTAGTTGTTGTTTCGAGAGTATTATTTTTTTCTTAGAATCACTTTTAATCCGAGAATAAGTCATTATTTTTCTTAATTAAATATGTTCTATGATGAACCGGAATGATTTGAATTTTCTCTCTTCTTCTGTGGCTCTTTTCCATTCCAAATAAGTGTCTTTACATATCTGAATCTTTCTAAACATGCCGTTATTATAAATATAATGTTTCAGTGGGAAGGAGTGGTGGTTGTTTTTATTCAATTGCGGTACCCGAAGTCTGAGTAAATAACATGTCTGAGGACGAATTTAGACTATTGAGAATCAAAGGAAATTAACAATATTTAGTTTGAACACAGAAATATTTTACTACTTTAAATGGCGTATACCCTACTTATACACCTTTTCCATGAAAATCTTTATACACTTTTATGAGAATCTTCGATCTCTATAGCTATGTATAGTAAAAATTACACTTATTCTGAAAACTAAAACGTAAAATGTACGTAACGTCGTAAACTGTAGTAAAGTCCAGTCGAAAGCAATTTTGATCAAAGTTTGAAAGTTTGAAATCACGTTCAGAGGCCAAATTGAACAGGAAAATATTACATTTGAACGTAACTACGTTTGTAAGTAAAAATAAAATATCACCATCGGAAATGATTTCTGATTTCAAGCACTGCTGCGCAGATTGTTGTAAAAAAGACTGATTATTATTATTATTTTTATTGTTATTATTTTCCAAAAAGGAGTTTTTATTCACAGTATCATATAAAATTTGTTGAATATATTGACAGACTTCAGTATCGATACACAATAATATTTGCATGAATTAAAAATGAAAAATGTTTTTAATTTAATGAAATTTTTACATATTTGAGCTTCAAATGCTTTACTGCATTTTTCTGGAACTTTACACTCATCTAAACTCATTTTAAATGGGCTTCCATTCTCGCCCTTAAATATATGGAGTGAAGAAAAAGTTCTCGAGCAGAAATTTAAGAAATAATAGAACGCACATAAATAAGCACTTTACAGAAATAGATGCATTTTCTCTTTATGCTTGAATTCGAGATATGTAGATAGATTATTTATAAAAGCTGTCAGAAGCACGTTCTCAAATTAAGCTGACATTTACGGATAAATATATTTAGGAATATTTAAACATTTACCGCAATTCATGCACAAAATTTCGTATATTCAAATATCTGGGCACTTCTTGTTTGATTTACTGAAAATCGTTTTAAATATGACATTTGACCCCACTTCTTAAAATGCTTTCAGCATTTAATTATTATTTTCTTTCATTTGCGTCTATTTACTCATTAAAATCAGTTTCAGCTATTGCACATAATTGTTATGAAAATTGTCCTCCAAAACCTGGTTACAAAAAGTTAGGCAAATTGAAAACGTGCGAGTAGATCAGGCAAATACCGTTACTTGTCTAAATATATACAGAGAATTATCTCCATCTGTCCAAAAGCAAAGCTATAATGTTTATTAAAACAGATTAACTTTACTCCTGGGTGCAGTATAAACAAACGGAGGGTGATGTTCGTAAATTTTGTTCATGTGAGTTACGCCTATCTTAACCTTCTAAAGTAAATTATGCACCTAAATGAACCCTTTTAAATACAATACAATTCTTACATACAAAATGTGTTAGCAAAAGGTTAATCCGAAACCTCTAACCGGCAAGGCCGTATGTGTACGGCCTACAATATTTTTTGCGATATCTGTAAGAACGTACTATATATACATGCATATTAAGAAATAAAGGCAATATACTACAAGTATACAAATCCAGGTATAAAATACCAGGAGAATTTTACCTTAAAATCAAGAAAATAATTTTTTCTCACAATAGTTTTGGGAAATTTGTGCCTTCTTAGCGAAACCCTGGCCTGTCACAGGGTTAAATAGTATTTTTGAGATTACCTTGAAATATTTTTTGCAGTAATCTTACATCTGTGTTCATTCGTAAAATGAAATGCGTGAATCAGAATTACTTTGCTATAACAGCATTTCTCTATAAGGTAGATACAGGAAAGGAAAATAAGTTAAACAGATAGAGGCATTCTCATAAATACATATAAAAATTGCAGGAATATCGCAAATCACTAAAACTGTGCGCAAAACAATCTTTAAAGTACTCTTCATCAAGCAAAAGGTTTAACAAAGTAAAAGAGCGTCTCCATCTATCAACAATGTAAAAGCCTCTATCCAACTGACTCACCGCTTCCTTGTTACATGGTTCCTCAAGTCAGACAGTAAATGTTTTAAGAAACTTATAGAAAAGTCTCTCCTACGATGTAGAAAACAAGTTTATTGGAAGCTCTCAGAACGTCATCCGATTTGAAGACGGAAACTGTCACCAAGATGTTGTAGGAAAATTTTTGCCTGTAACTCTGTAAGTTGCAACATTTCACAACTTACGACCAGATCTTGACTCACGTAATTAAAATGTCTTCCTTAAAAGTTAACATGAAAATTACTTCATTCTATCTACTTTTCTTTCCCAAAATAGAAAAACTGATTTTTCACCTTCAAATATTAGACATCATATATGGCCTCACCAAAAGCACGATGAACCCAAAGGCTTTTTTCCTACAATTTTTCGCAGAATAAAAGTTGATCACTTTTCAACAGATTTTAAAGTAACTCGATTTTAAACGGAAGTGGCAATGTTAAGAGCTATTTAAGGCGATTTGGACTTGCTCCAAGTGCTTTGTTTAGCTGTGGTAGCAGCGTTGAAGATATAAAGCATATTCTTCTTAAGTGAGTTCATCATTTCCAGTAGAAGATAATTCACGCAACTTTGAAATAAATATCTGTATCTTCCTTACCAAATTTTTCTACACTTTTTTGGACTAGAGAGACAATTTCTGCTTTTCGGAATTTCATTCTCACTTTAGATTATTGAATTACCTTTATTTTACTACTTTTTCATTTTATTAGGCCAAAGGGGCGGTAGCCCAGAGGGGCTTAGTTTCAAAATGGCAGCGTTTCACTATAAAAGGGCGAACCATATTTTAAATTGCTGCTGTTAAATATTTAAAGACAATAAATAATGAAGAATCTGCATGAATATGAATGTTTCTAGCACTGTGAAAAAACGACGGTAATAACCTAATCCTTCACCCGAACATGGGCACCTGGACCCTTGAATTTTGAATTTCGAATTCGTTTTATTATCTATTTCATATTTCATAAAACTTTAACGGATTTTTGATTAACAAACTCAACGATTTCAAATCGAGCAATGGCAGCATTGTACGGAAGAAAGCATTTTTAAGAGTCTATCGGAAATTCCAAACATAAGCTATTTTTTAATATTTAGAGACATTGCACTTGAATTGAATTTCTTGTAGATTAAGAATGAAAAACATGGTATTTAATAATTAAAGGTAACGCATAAAACGATAAACAAATGCCCGTTTGTGCGTAATATAAAATCTGAAAGCTTGCAGGTTTTTTTTACTAACTTTTACTGCTTTTTTCATTTTATTTTACTTTATTTATTATTATTTTTTTATAATTCCCCTGCATTATCAGTGTTATTTATTTGTTCCTTTAGTGCTACAGGTTATTTGTGTAAGCCTCTTGGTATACTTTGCGGAGTATCAGGAGTTGGAATTAGACTTAACAAAATAAACAAATGATTGCTTAAGGCTTTACCTTGGAAACAGTCTAACCCTAGCCGAAGCCGACGCAAAAGGTAATTTGCTTTTATATCTGCACATTCCAAAACAAAAATATTGAAAAAATAATATACAGATAATTAATAAGAAACGGAAGAAGAAAAGAAACAGAATAGTTAAAGAAAACCTCTATGAAGAAAGCAAGAAGATAAAATAGCGGAAAAAGGGGATTTTGAACTCAGTTATAGATTCTGGAACAGAAAATGGTTGTACTTAACTTGTGGAGATGCCTACAGCGATACTCATGAAGAAGAATGGGCGCAATATTTAATTTGCAAAATGTGAGCAGACCTTAAATATGTGTGAGGAAATAATCTATCATTTGTAAAATATTGTTGTTTTTATTGTTACTATTTTCCCCATGCTCCATGCCCCAAGTCTGGGGCAAATTGTATCAGAAGAACAGTTTTAATAATAACACTTCCTGTGCTAAGATCACCAAAATTGCAGAATGTTCGTTTTG
The DNA here is from genome assembly GCA_000611955.2 of Stegodyphus mimosarum. Lineage (NCBI taxonomy): Eukaryota > Metazoa > Arthropoda > Arachnida > Araneae > Eresidae > Stegodyphus > Stegodyphus mimosarum. The sequence goes on from KK119752.1 coordinate 268,160, forward strand.
TGCATAATATGAATTACCCTATAAAAATAACAGTTATAATCAAGTAATCATAAGTACATTTAAAAATGTAAATATTTTTACAAAATTTGTTACTATTTGCCCCTAGCTCCTCTGAAGAATATGCCTTTACAAAGAGAATATACTGCTATGTTTTCTTTAGCGTTTCTTAATGTCTGTCTTCCTTAGCCTTTCTTAAGGGGTGTTGTACTGAAAACTAAGCCTAAGGAGACACTTTATGAAGCAAATCTCTTACGTGATTAATGAAAAAATTAAACGTAATTGGAAACTTTATAGGAATACTGAATGTTTCTTCCTTTTATCGCATAAATGATACATAATGCATTATCAAAAATTAAACTGAAGCTACTTAAACAAGAGAGTAATGTGTTTTTGTATTCATTGCGCTGCATTTCTGGAAGATATCATCAATACTATAATGGTATATCCATTATTTTGCATGTAATGCTAATTTTTACAAAAGTACACATTTTTGTTAATTTTATTATAATAAATATTTATTTTATACTCCGTTGTTTTATTAAATAACTGTAAATTCCGATTCTCCACAAATAATATCAAATATTGTTTAATGATGATTCTGGAGAAAATTAAGGAATCTTAATCTCTAGTTAAACAATCTGAGAGGAATATCCTCACAACAAAGGAAGAATTTTATTGTTTCTGGGCATTTTATACCTACTGTTGGTAGAAACAGTATACTTATGAATTCGATTGATCAAGCCACATAGCTGTCTTTTGAAACTGAATAAAATCTTCCCGTTTTTTCTCCGTCCTTTCTGCATACCTTCGTGCACGTATTCGAAAGGCACAGGTTCGAGTTCCGGCTAGGACATTGTTCAGTTTTCACATCTCCTGCTTCAAAATAGCTTATTGACTCTACAATGCCACATAAAGTTTGCACGCCTGAAGTACTTTCTTTAGTTGCGTAAATATCAAGAACACTTATGATCCGTAACGTGGAAATTGCAAACTTTCAAAATCCTTTAAATTTTTTTTATAATACCCTTCACTGGAAGACGTAATAAAATTGCCATAGTCTGAAATAACCCAATTGTTTAAAATAAAAGAGTAGATCTACTACTTATTAAGTCTTAAAATCTAATTGAAGCAACTTGTAAAATCATTAAAGTAATAATTTAATTTTATCTGTCTCTCTCTCTTTTAATTTACCTCTTTCAGATAATTTTCCTCAGTGACAAAGGAGAAAGTGTTTAATTTTTCATTAAGAAATAAAATTACGTTGAAACATTTGATAAATTGATTTAAACCAAATTTCACACTCCTAACTCTTTAGGAGGTGTAACAGGCATTTAAATTCAAATTACATTTGTAATAATGTTAATTGAAAAGGTGTTTTTAACTTTTTTCATTTCCAAATCGACACTCAGATAATTACCGTCTGCTGTCGTGCATTAATCAGGCTTACCAAGATTAAACCCGTTTTACATTGTGTACTAAAGCTCGCCTTCGCTCCTGAAGAAAAATCATTACAACACAAAGATGACTTTGAACGTCCACACCGGAAATTAAGCTCTAAAATTAATGAGGAAACACAAAAATAAAAATGAAACCTGAATTTATCTAAGTATCCAGTCTTTCGGAATCGTTCCTTAATAGTAATCATTTCATCAGGAAGGAAATGTAAATTAATTTACGGTTGAATCTACATGCAGCTTCAAATGGACGAGCATTACTTGCTAGATTCTGCACTTTATCTTCCATAAATTATATGTTGATAATACCTACATCGCTGCCTTTTGACAAATTGGAACGTTTCCGCCTCCACGCATATGTCTTAATAATAAGGCCCTGAAGTCCATTTCATAAATGGATTTGAGATGTCTATAAATGCAAGCAGAAATTATCGTTTGCTTCAAAGGCTTTCTCTGATATACGTAAGAAAATTACCGCCATTAAACTTGACTTTCCCTGTAGGAGCTTGACCTTCCTTGCCTTTAAACCTGACGGATGCATATATATTTTTTAATAGAAATAAGTAAAAAACATTAAGAGATCTGAAAGCTTTCAGATTTTATATTACGCCCAAACAGGAGTAACATTTTAACGTTTTGTGTGTTACTCTTATTTATTAAATATCTTCTTCTTCGCATTTAAAACATAAAATTCAATCCAACGGCAATATCACAAAGTAGTTAAAAGAGCATATCTTTAGAATTTGCGATACACAGTCTCGCACGCTGGAGATAAAAATACTTTTTTCCCCGTACAATGTTGCCATCTCTCGCTTTGAAATCGTTGAGTTTCTTAATCAAAAACTCATAAATGCTTTATAAAATATGAAAGAGATAATAAAACAAATTCCAAATTCGGGCTTTCAGATGCCCAAATTCGAGTGGAGACGTATGTAATTCAAAATGTGATGGTTCTAGGTACCGCTATTTGATCAGAATGCGAGAAACATATATACATTTATGCAGCTTCTTCATTATTTAATTTCTTTAAATATATTTACAGGGCTCTAATATTTGGTGGCAACAATTTAAAAAGTGATTCGTCGTTTATAGAGAATCCACGCAAAATGCCAAAACGAAATTAATAGCCCTTCTGAGTAAATTGCCCCTTTGGGCTAATTATCAAAGGTCATTAAAATATTAGGATTTAGAATACCATCAAACATTTCAGTAAATAATTGCACGTTTTCTTTTAATTTGTTTCTATATTTAGTAAGATTTGACATTTGCACAGGAGGCCTAAAATAATTTTTATAAAAATGATACATTATATAAGGATAATGAATCAGTCCATCTCTTTTACACTTTAGATGTAATAGAAATTATATAGTGAGCTGTAGTGAATGTTACAACTAATTGCATATCTTCTTTAATATAACAATTACTTTTAATTATGCTCTCAAAAGAAGTGAAAGGAAAACAAAATGTTTTAAAATATTTTATGTTTCATTGTACGAACCTATGTCTAATTTAACCTTATTATTTATATACAGAAGAGGAAATATGGATCAGACTATTTCCTTTCTTCATATGCTCTCTACTATATTTATAGTATTTTTGGTATCTTATTCTATTTTCCTGTTTATATTGGTAGTGCTAATGTTAGTTTAAATGTCGACTTTTTTTAAATGTTTGATGGCAGGGAGCATAATAATTATACTGTAGCAATCGTGATACATATTATTTCATAATAAATATTTTCGTTGGGGATATATAATGAAATGTGATGAATCCTTCACAGATAATATCGAGAAAGATCAAGAAAGGAGCTTAATGATAATACTTTAAATTATGGGATAGACTGGACAATCTGAATATTGAGAAGAACTTCAATGTTAATTATTAGCACAGGTGCTACTAAACGACACATTTACGCCTAAAGTCTTCCAGTCATAATACCACACCTGGAAGAAGAATTTGTCTGTAAAAATATAAAAATCGTAAACATTAATTAAATTTGAAACCCACTTTTTCTCGGATAGCAGCATGTGTAAGATAAAAATACTTTATTTTGGGTAATGGCAAATCATTAATTTTAAATATTGATATTAAGTTTCTTAATTGAAATTTTTTTTTAAATTCGAGCAGAATATAAAATAAAATTTAAAAACTTGAAATTAAAATTGAAGTTGTAGAGTCTCATTTTCTTGAGAAGCGTATATTAAGTCGAAAACTTAACTAAAGCTAAGCGACTTGTCGCTATGTCGAGTAAGAAAACAGAAAAACCTAAGAAGGATGTAAAAGACCCTTTTATTAAGAATTCAATAATTTAAGGGAAGGCACTTCTCGTGCTTACAGAACCTTCCAGCATTAATGGCGTAATTCAAAAAGTACTAAATTCAAATTAAAATTAAGTTAAATCATAAGTTAACAAATAGCTACACACAAATGAATAACAATTACGTTTATAAAGTATTTCTCCAGCCTTCATAGCATACACTCTTGATGTAATGGTCAGGCACACTCGGCGCGTATTCGAGAGGTCCTTTATTCGAATCCCGACGAGGGCATTGCTGATTTTTCATGACTTCTGCTTCAAAGAAATTCCTAATGACTCTACAAGTTGGCTCAGACCTACACCGGAGTGACAAGCACTATTGACAAGAATAAAGCAACGCTGAAAACACTTATAGCATAGAAATGCAACAAGTAAGTTTTCCCTCAGTACGCGGAACATGCTCTATTTAAACAATCTAAAACTTCCCCTTAAATGCTGTCTCTTCCTACCTCACTTGAATTCACGTGAAGTATCATTCTAACAGGAAAATGGAGAGAGAAAATGACAATAAACCTGCTTAATATAAAATGGCTGGTTAGATAAAATATATTAATACTTTTACAAGGTTTTAAGTTTTTCATTTTCGAATGCATGATATTCAAAATTTGATGTCTCTAACTGCCACCATCTTTCCAGAGCTACGAAATCTCTCATAGTATTTAATTAGCTTTACAATATAGTCATTAGGTTATTTAGAAGCAAAAGAATAAAAAATGAGTAACGCCTTCGCCGAGAATCGAACCACGGACCTCTTGCTCACGCGTCGAGAGTGCTCACCACTACACCACGAAGGCATGCGAAGAAGGCGGGAGAAATACCTTATAAGCTATATATGTTATATTACTCTAAATTCTATATAATACCAGAGTATCACACATTTTGTAATTTCTGAACAAATTTGATGGATATTTTGGAATGATTTTAAAATGAGATTTGGAATTCAAAAAGCACTGTGAAATAACTTTTCAGTAAATTCTCTTTTCCACCTTCCTTTCTCTAAACGCGGACAGCGTAGGGGGCAAGACACTTTAGTCTGCAGTTTAGAAGACGTTTGTCGGTGAGCGGAGCACAGGAGGGGAAATGTATATGTCAAGAAAATGACACATTGCCTCAGCAAGAGGTCGATTCTTTCATGCCATCTTATATTTGTTGAAACCTAGTAAATTGCAAATCAAAGTAAACTATATCGCTTTCTCTAATCTCTGACTTAGCATCATCATTGCAGAATTTTTATTCCTCAGATTCGTTACATTCTGCGTACACATATAGATCTGCAAATTGTTGCTTTTTGAGGAAACGTATCCCTCCACTGAGGAAACGAATGATAAAATCATGCTAATAAAAGGAAATATTAAACCACGAGGATTGTGTATTAGTTACAAATTAAATTTTAAAAACACTGATTTGATTCTAATAGTTAGGGTATCATTAAGATTATATTATAAGATTATTTGTAAATTTTACTTATCTTTCTGTTCTTCTAACATGTGCTTTCGGAGAAGTTGCTTTGGTTAGCACAGTTGCAACAACAGACTTATCTTTATCTTTCAACTAAGAATCTATTCTTAGTTGAAACTGCAATGGAATTTGACAATAAAAACACAGGCTTTACTCTGTAAGTAAAATCTTGACCTTTTTTTCGGTCCTAATGATAATTCTACGAAAACCAATCTAGGATTGACACGGACGTATTAGCAAAATATCAAGAATCGTGAATAAAGAAAAAAGTGTGAATACGTCTTGAACCAAGGTTACAAAAATATTTTGTCAGATCACGTGCAAACATGTTATGCGGGATGTGTTTCTGCATTTTTACTTTCTTGCATGAAGTAACGGAAATACTGCAATCACGTAAAGTTACGGGTACCATACTTCAACAAAAATATCTATTTTGACCGCTATCGAATATAATTTAACGATGTTTTGGGGTGACATCTGTACGTAAGGGCAGAATAAAGAACTCTTTTTCCCCAAAAGAATTACAAAACTGATTTAAAAGGGATTCGAAAGAGATTTTTTTCGTGGCGTCTGTACGTACGTATGTACGCATGTATGTATGTATCTCGCATAACTCAAAAATGAGTAGCCTTAGAACGTTGAAATTTTGTACATAGGACTGCTATAGCATGTAATTATGTACCTCCCATTTTTGGTGGCAATCGGACCCAACATAAGGATATATATACATATATATACCACTCTGTTACTCGGCTCCGTGAGCTCATTTTTTGTTATTCTTGTATGTTGGTAAATTACGTATTTTTTGCTTTAAAAATCATTGAAATATGTTGTTCTTGTCTCCCGGTTAAAGTTTCTATGCCTTTAGTTAACCTGAATGCAATAGTTGTCAGCAATTGTAAATTATTATCAGCAATTTTAAAGTTTTTTCAGTGAGGATAAGCCTTATTTTTTACCGAAGCAGTTATATTTGTTTACATTTGAAACTTGCAGAGTAGTGGATTTGTTGCCAAACCAGAGAAACTAAGCTTCGCAGTAGCAAAGATAAAGGCTTCTTTTATTATTTCGAATTAAATCATGCTTAATCCATTCTGGAATTGTCATATAAGATACCATATAATGACGCAGCATACCATCCAAAACAAATTAAGTGAGTCTCTACGCCTTCAGTGTCTTTTTGCTGGGTGAGACGAAAATTAAAATTTTAGTTTTGTGCACCAAAATATCTGCCCTCTTGCACGCTGCCCGAATTGCTTGTTTTTGTGTAGAAACTCTCATTTTAATTGTAAAAACTGTTCTTTAAATTGTTTTAACTGTATTTATGTCTTATATTTTTCTATAGTTTTCAAATTTTAATAAAGATATTTTGAGGTTTTATGTATTTTTGCCTTGTCGCGGAGTGAGAACTGAATTAATTGAACGAGAAATGTATCTCTAATGAAATTCGAGGAAAAGTGTAAATAAAATGGAGCAAAAAATGTCTGAAATTTAATATTCCATGTCAAGGAAGTCCATGTGGTGTACACATCGGATTTTTTCTTTCACTTTTGTAACAAAATTTGAATCAGCTGAATATGCTTCATTTTCAAATGAAAAGAAAGCAACTAGGAAAAGACTGTACATTAATTCGGCACATGTTTCTTGAACACAGTTCTAATTTCTGAACGAATTTCGGGTAAAAATGGAGAAAGAGTTTCAGGTCATTTAACATTTGCGCAAGCCATAAACGACCTCTTGAGATCCTGCCGAGAACGCTCAATAATTCCGTTACAATAATGTGAATGATAAGCCCTAGTTCTAACACTGTTTGAACCAGTCAGCTCCGCAAGTTGAGAAAATACGTAATTTCGAAAAATAAAATGAAAATAGAGGTTGTATAGGGAACATAAGGACACAACGTATATTTTAATATATCTAATATATTCAGGTTTTCATTTTTGCTAAATTATAATTTCTTTTTTAACAATTAGCATGCATTTATAAGCAACTCTGTTAGTAGTTTTATCTTCTAATGTGTAAAATATCAACTACATCAGATTTAAGGAGTTAATACTTTAGATATTATTAATTTGGCATGTAACTCTATCCTGAGGGATATACTGAAATGTACGTGTTTTTCACGTGTTCACTAATTACTGAGGAAACGTTTTACATATTATATTAAAAATACATAATTTACATATTTTAATAAAGATGTACAACAGACTAATGCGATATTATCAAATACTTGGCACTTACTTTTTTCCATTCTTTACACTGTGACAAAAGTAAGCAGAGAACATTATATAGCAAGTGACGGAATAATATGCAAACCAAGTTATTTGATAGAGACACATTTCGTCAATTTATTTCTGGAAAACTACTGAGCTTTTTCCATTCTAATACTGGATATTATTCGTTCTTGCAATCAAAGCAATCTTTTGAAACAATACAGATAGTAAAAGATTTTCTTGCGCACCGTTTGTCGGCTATTTGTTCCTAGGAAAGGGAAATGATATATCGAAAAAGATAGCAATCATTATGGTAAATCTCTCATTTTAAGAATAAATAACCCCCGTTTGGAAAACTGAAGACTACTGATAGTCCAAAATTTTCGAATAAAATATTTACGTCTATTCTAGTGGCATAAATAGAGCTTAAATTTCTACATAACGATGATTCATGCATATAACTCAGCTTCTGGAAAGGCTATGAAAAATAAATTTATCCAAAGTTTCCTCCGAACTCTCAGCTTCTTGAACGGATGACAATTTATATTGCAAATGAAATTCCAAATTCCAGTCTTAAACCCGCTTTCAAAAATCATAAGAATATTATGATAAAGCTAATACTACGTTTATTAGTACAAGTGAAATTTACAGCCAAATGAGGACTTCAAATCGTACACTTTTAACTGAAACTTTTTAAGACCTACAATTTTATGAGATGCAGTTATATTAGAATTAAAATTATAATTTTCATATTTTCACTCATTTTATGAGCTTCTTTTTTATACAGTTTTTAAAAGCAAACTTACACTAATAGTTCTGTATTAAAACCAGGCACATATGAAAGTTATCTCTTATCCCGAGTATTGCAGACACTATATTATATGTATATGTATGTAATAATTTAGAAATCCTTCGGTTAGCAGAAACCACGATTTATAGTGTGACGAAACTTGATAAAAAATTAATGAATAAAATTAAATTTTAAAAATATGTTAGTAGTTTTGGTTGCTGGCCTAATATTTCTTTATTTTAATTGACAAACAGTTCTAAAGCGAACAAAGATGAACTGGCCTAACAAGTACGCCAGTTCTTGAAGAATTATGTGACAGCATTTTAGACTTTTGAAACAGACGGGAAGAGAACAGTAGCAACAAACGGCAATCGATTTGACAATAATTTAGCTTTGGTTTGATTTGCTAAGATTAAATTTCGATTTGCAAATCTGAAGTAAGTAGGCAAAGAAAATCTTTTTAATTAACAACGAATTTATTTTATTTAGCATTCTAAACATATCCATGAAAGAACATTCCGTGCATTATCACGCTCAAAGCATATGTAAACAAAACATCACTGTTGCCACAAAAAATCTACATTATAATGAACATATCAAATTGTTATGGATTAATTTAGTTCGTGCACGTTCCTTAACAAATATATTATTAAAAAGCAGTTAATAACTAGATTAATACATAAAATACAGACATAGCAAACAGTACAATCAATAGCTGCTCAGATTGTAGTTGTTACAGGCACAAAGTAAACGTGAAATCATAGTAACATCAATAATATAATCAAACAACAATAATATAATCAAAGTTACTAAGTCATTACCTACGATGAAGCAGCAATAGTCAAATAATTAAGATTTTAATGGTGTATTGTTCGGAACGAACTGTTTGCCTTGCTTAACATGGTGGGTATGTTTAGATTGATTGTAGCGCAAGATGTGATTTTTTGTCTGCAAAACAATGCATTTTCCCTTTAGAATATTTCATACTACTAACTAGCATTACTAACCGCGATCTGGTGAGCATGCTACCACCGAGGGTGCGGCTAGAAGGGGTGCTCATGTATCTATATAATATTAATTAGAAGTATTACAAGGTATTTCTACCACCTTCTTAACATGCCTTCGTGGCGTAATACTCTGCACGTATTCGAGAGGTCCGAGTTTCGAGTCTCGGCGAAGGCATTGCTCATTTTCATGTCTCCTGCTTCGAAATAAGCTAAGATCTCTATAGTGGGCCCGAAGTAAAAAGGATTGTGGATGATGATTCTCCATCACCACGATTTAGTGATCCGGTCTTCTAATCCCCATCCTCCTTTAAGTGGAGGACTATATAAGGTACTTCTCTTGCCATTTTAGCATGCCTTCGTGGTATAATGGCCAACAAACTCGACACCTATTCGAAAGGTCCGAGTTTCGAGTCCCGGTGAGGGCACTGCTCATTTTTCATGTCTTCTTGCTTCGAAATAACCTAATGCCTCTACAGTATCACTAATGGTATAAGTTAAGTTAGCGAAACACGAAATCGGTGCTCAAAAGAAGCGAAACAACTCGTTTACAAACTTTAATTAATATTAACGATGTCACACTTAACTTTTGCGTATTTATTGCCGATCGCAGAGCGATGAAAGGACTACGTTACATTCGACGACGTCACGCCTTACAGTAACTGGTTAGTGCTCTGACTACCATACCGATGGCCTCGGATTTGAATTCCGGAGTAGGCATGAATGCTTGTAAGTGTCTCTTCAGTAATGGCGCACTCAAAATACACGGCGAAGCAAAAGTCTTCTAGAATGATTGGTGGTAATGAAAGAGGTGACCATTGAACTTCTTCCCCGAGGTACTGTCCCTCAAAACAGGGGCGGAGATTAACTGTTAAAATGCCTAATATACCTTTGCAAATGCTTAGGTGACGGCCTTGCTTCAGCCTCTATTTTTGACATAAACGTACCAAGATTCTTCTATGTTCCTTTTATATTTTCTTGATTCTTACTAGTCGAAGTACATGTAATTTAGTACAAGAAATAAATTTTTGGAAAAATTGAAGTATGAAGGAAAAAAAGTTGCATTTGAGTAAAAATCATTTTAACTAAATCAGAAAGCTTCATGATGATTAGTAAGCAACAGGAAATGATGAAGCGCAGTTCCTAGCCTTGGATGAGTTAAAAAGTCTAATATAATAAATGTCTGTTGAAATCACAGATATTTTTTGCCAAATTAATTAAATAATGAATGCATCGCAAACATCGACGGAAAGTCTGCACTAAATATATTCAAACAGTTGGATGAATGGATTCATGCCCTTTTTTAAACTAAATCGAAACTTACATTAAATATATATCATAGATATGTAAAGAATGAAAAAATAGGTATAGGGATATCGATATTATCCCCCAAAAATCGAAAAGCAAAATATGCAAGCTGTTCAGAAGACGGATATTATGTATTTCAAACTTAAATGTATTTGATTCCAAAGAACATGATTTCATGTGTGAAAAGAAAAAAATCATAAAAAAATGAAGATATCACTCTTGAAATGGGAAATTTGAATGAACTCAGTAAGGGAAAACGTTTATTTGAGAAAGGCATTGTTCGTGGAACCAAAAGGATTGAATAGTTATGTTTGAAAAGGGTTCTTATTTGGGCTCTGAAAATGGAATTCACCGAGTCCAGTGCAAAGATATTCTCTAGATAAAGGACGGAAGCCCGTTTACCAAAAGAGGTGATACGAATAAGATCAGTAACAAAAGAAACAAATTTGCGCTCTCAAGAAGATGGATTATATTTGTCCAGAAGGAAGAAAGATTACTAGTCGAAGAATGTAACTATCTCGATGTTTCTGGGCTAAAAATGAAATGCAACTGTACCAAAAATTTTATTTCAGTGTATCTTCAAAAAGAAGCTGTCTCTGGAGATGTGCGGTTAGTTAGTATAAAATTTATAAATGGCTTTATAAAAACTAGAACACACACGTGCGCTCGTAAACCTGGAATGATCCAGATGAGGAATTTTACAGCTTAAGTAAATACCATAAGCATAAAAAAATGTTGTCAAAGCTCTATTTTAGTATTCCCAACAGGCAACAATTGAAAAGAGTAAGATTTTTTGACATTTTTTTATCTGAGGTTTACAGAACTGAGTAAGTAAGAAGTCTCTCGAGACAAATTTTCTAAATGGAATAAAAAAGCTTTTTTTAAAAGCACTGCAGTGAGGAATGTTTCAATTCAATGTAATGCTTTGTATGCTAAGGCAAGTATTCATTTAATCGTAAAACTCCACATTTTCATGAATTGAAGAAAAATACAAAATATATATTTTTTACTCGTGTCTATTTTTTATCTTTTAAAGATATGGATAAAGATATATTAAATGGTATTAAAGATATATTATACGGAAAGAGATATTATATGGAAAATTCTACTTTGAGAGTTAGCTAATGGACTTATGGAAGCAGATGCGAAAAACTACTGAAACTGTTTTACTGCCATCATTTTATATGCGTAATTTTAAATTCAAGCTTAGGAATCGAACAGAGGAAAAATTCTAAATTGATTGGAATGAAACTATGCTACTAACAGAACCTCCGTTTCAAAATGATATAAAATTTAATGGGCAGTTAAACATTTATATCTATCATTAATCCCCTAAACTGAATTTATTACCGTCTTTTTAATGTTAGATTAGACCATAAATAATCAAAATTTTGCTGCATTCAATGAAATTGCTTATAAATAACTCCGTAGCAGAAATATCTCCTGAATATCCTCTTTCATAAAATGTAATCCTTTTTTGACCTGACGCAAATAAAGTCATATATATATATATATATGTTTGTGTGTGTGTGTGTATCCAGTTATTATTAATAATAATAGTAATTGATATCTAGTCTTTTTATGAATAAAATAAACAATGCAAACCTGTCATATATTTACAGGCAAATATTAATAATTGCCAGTGGAGTTTCGTCAGTTTGATTACCTAAGCAAAAAAACTGAAGCTACAAATTCTAAAGTAATTCTAATGTTATGCGATATGAAATATATAAAATTACATGAATTCACAATTTTGTTAACAATGACATTTGATCAATTTATAGAGCCTCGTATTCTTTGGTAATATCAAATGTACAAGAATTCCCAAGACCAAAAGCGAATTTTTGCAGTCTTGTGAATACCACAGACATAAGAAAAGGATGCTGTTGCTGTCTTGTCCAAAGGTTAGTGCAGAAAGGTCAAATAGGGCCAAAAGTATCTAAAACAGCCTTATAAAAGGGTCCTTTTATTGGACAAAAACAAAAGTTCACAGACGGCGCCACTCGTGCTTATAGAAGCCGACAATTATGGCTTAAATTAAAGATAATAGATTAACTAAAATTAAGAAAAATAAAATAGCCTAACGACTGACCAATTAGATTAACGCGCAAGCTGGCTCTGACCTAAAGTCGGCGTAACAAGCCTAATGAATCTAATGTCTCAAATCATAATTTTTTTCAGGACTGTTTTCTGCTCGAGTTCTTTCTATAGGAACAAATTAATTTAAAGACGAGATATCTTATTACCTTCATTTAAATAACAAACTGTATCCTCAACTTCAGCTAGTAAAAACAGAGGTATGAATTTGAAGCGTAGGGCCGTCTGCACCATAAGTTAACGTCATATTTTACTTCCTTGTACAAAATAAAGGAAATATTGTAACCGCGAAATATTTTTGGACATCCTATTTCAACGAAAATATCCAGTTTCACGGCTCTAGAATCCATTTCGATGTTTTTTTTTATTTGTTTGTTTGTTTGTTTTGTTTTGTTTTTTGTTTTGCTATCTGCAAGTATGAACACAATAACGGAATCCTTTTTTTTTCTAAACTTGTAAAATGGATTTTCGAAATTGTCGAAGGTGACTGTAGTTTCGGAGAAAGTCTATTCCGTCGAGTCGGACTCCAGAACCACACCTTGTCTCCTTCGTTGAAACGATGGCCAGTAGCTCTCGTGTCGTAGCGGGTCTTCATCTTGTTCATCGCCAAGCTGACTCGCTTTCGTGCAGAACGGTGCTTCACTTCAAACCGAGCCTGGACACCTTGGATGTATTCCTCAGGCGATGAAGACGCATCTGCAAGGCGGTCAGATAAGAAATCACAAGGCAGACGACGATCACGACCGATGAGCATCTGGGCTGGATAATTACTGGTAGTCTCTGGTTTCTTTTCGATCTCAGTATGATTTCGGCAACTTTCTGAGCAGGGTCTTTCAGACGACACGTCGGCGTTTCGTGGCGAGGATCCTTTCTGAGGATCGATAGTCATGGCTTCAAACGCTGAAAACAGTTTTTTGTTTTTGAAGTCTAAGGAAAAATTATATTTCCTTAAAAAGTCCAATCCTAGTATGCAGGGGTCTGTAAATCTTCCAAAGGTGATGTTCACGTTTAACTTTCCTTCTACGTCGATTTTCTCACCGGACGTAGTCTCGAGGGTAACACAGGATGGCGTCCAAATCAGTTTATCCTTGAATTTTTGAGCAAAATCTCTTCGAATGATGGTAACATTAGCTCCTGTATCAATGATCATATTGCAAGGAACTCCATGGATATGCCCATTGATGGATAATCTATATCTTACTTTTCGTGCTCTGGGGTGTTCTGCAGTTCCTTCGTAGGTGGCCTTCAGCTCCACAGTTCCAGCACTTCCGTTTTTTGTCACACGTTTTCCATCTCATGGCATTTAATTGTCTGTTTATATAGTCCGTCTTATTTTCCGAACTCTTTAATATTCGGCAGTTCCTTCGTATGTGCCCTAAAGTATCGCAGCTCCAGCACTTTACTGTCGGTTTCTTATCACCAATATAAATCATCTAAACGAGCCATCAACTGATCCACTGGCTTGTGGATTCGCATAGCTCTGACTGGGTGGTGATCTCTACGAGTGGCTTGCTGTGCTGCCTCGAATTTCATGGCGTACACCAGAGCACTTTTTAAGTCCTTGACATCAGCCATTCGCACTGCTTTCTGTATTTCAGGATCCCGGATGCCGTCGATGAAGTATTGCAGGGACAGAATTTCCCTTGTTTCTGTCGGGCACTCCGAAAAGTTCGTTATATATACGGGTTTGTTATGTATTGAATGCACAAGTCGTTAAAAAGTAAACAAAAATTCATTCTTTCCACAAGAAATAAATTAAAATGCTGCAATATTTCTTCACATTATCACAAACGTTTAGCAAAAACTCAGTTCAAAACAGATAATATAGTTCTATCTCACAGCGAAATCGCTACAATCAATACAGCATTAAGTAAACAAACCGCAGTTCGCTTTTTACAGCTACAAGTCAAGTATAACAGCAACAACAATAATTGATATGAGCTGTTTCAATTCGGCTTTTATAAGCTTTTTAATTATCAGTAGAAGAATCACGATTTTTCTAGACTTTTCTGGATGGCAACAGTAATTACGAGATATTTAATTAAGCATTAAATGCGCGCGCTCTTTTATTTTTATTGTTATTTTTTTTTTCGACGTAGCTTTCTCTTCAAAAATCGTCTGCGTTGCACGGGGAAATAAAAAGGAATTTTAATTACAATTCTAAATAAAAGCCAAATAAATGTGAAATTCGTGACAATATTATTTGATTTGCACGTTGCTTGTAGTTGCTTTTCTACACTATTTCTGGAAGTGTTTCACTTTAAATATATTTTGTTTTTGAAAACGAGACTTTGCAGACTCGAGGCTTACGTATTGCCGATGGTATTTTTTTATAATTATTTTAATTATAAAATCCATTTGTTAAATATTA
Organism: Stegodyphus mimosarum; assembly: GCA_000611955.2. NCBI lineage: Eukaryota > Metazoa > Arthropoda > Arachnida > Araneae > Eresidae > Stegodyphus > Stegodyphus mimosarum. Next base: position 283,169 of record KK119752.1, read on the forward strand.
TTTTAATTATAAGGAACTGTATAACTTAAAATGAAATTTTATTTCTTGAAACATAGCTAGTTACAAACAGATAATTATTTTTTAACTTTATATTTGGTATTACCATTAAAGTATAACAAAAGAGTGATAAAGTTAAGAAACATTTATTGTTAATACAGATATAAAAAAACAAGCATAGGAAATACCTTAAAATATGGAACCACGATACATTTTTACTACCAGCTACAAAGCGAGGTAATTAGTACCAAACTAAGCTCGCTATTAAATTACCCATAATTCTTTTTATAATTTTTGTTACGATTTATGGAAATAATCTTAGGTATAACAGTTGCACTTCAACTTAATAATCAGCATAATTTAGGTTTAACTAAAAAAAAACTTTAGTCTTCGGATTTGAGTATAAATACACTCTATATGCTTTGAGATGCAATAATTGACTTTCCTTTCCGCAGAAAAAAATATTTTTAAATCGTCATCATTAATAAAAACATGTTTGTTTAAATTCAATTTGTTGTCAAAGGAATCTCACTCACTCAGATTTCCCTCTAATGTAATTTCCCGATTTGGTATCAGTCTGGCATGACTCAAAACCATTTGCTATCTCCTCGATTAATTGAAGTTTATATTTTCCAGAATTGGGCTACAGTGTTTAGACAAATACTGTAACTACAAGAAAAGGCAGGAAAAGCAGACTTTACAAGGCGGGCGAATCAGTGTCCTGTAGTATTGAGATGACAGCCATACGATCGACTTATATCTGCCAATGATTTAAAAAAACTAATAAATTCATAATCTTGAAAATAAAATATATGCAAAGACCAATATAAAGTAGGATAAAACATCTGTCTTTTTTTTAATATCGCAATCACAATGAATGTTTGTAACAATGAAATGGAGCAAATACTTGTTTTCAAAGTTTCATTATTACATATATCGCATTACTACAATTCTAGGACGAAAAGTATAGATGTATTTAATAATATACGGAATAAAATTGCTGTTCAATGGTCAGTGAGAGGAGTACACACGTATTAATATTCTTAAATCCAGAAGCATATTTCCATGAGAAACAGGGGGCCACAAAATTTTATGTCACCGAAAAATAAAATTTTTCATGAAGAAATTTAAAAAGAGAGCTGATAGAAACTTTTAAAAATTAATACCTTTCTTACTTATATGCCAGGAAATTTTTTTAGCATTCAAGGACATATTATTCATTGTTTCAAAAATGATTTTTATGAGGTGAACTAAAATATAAAATAAGATTCTGCAAGTAAGGAAGAAATGTAGATAGCTGTGGAATTTTTTATCCTTAAACAAAGGATGAATAAATTAATAAAATATAAATAATTAATTTTTACCTTATTTAGTTAATGTCAAATATTATTTAAACAGAGTTTTTCTTTGTTTTTGCTTTTTTCAGAGAGATGAAATCTGCAGCAATGGACAGCTCAAATCTTGTGTTTTAAATAGGATAATCTGATAAGGTAGTTAATAGAAGATATGATAGCTATATACATCACAATAGCACACACCGGTAGATGATGCAAATAAATTTTTGCATTCTTCCCCTCTTAAGGAGTGTCTTAATGAAATGCACGAAACCAATTCGACCAAATCCTGGTGTCGAGAAATTATCGTTCACCATATTTTAAATCAGGCTCCACTATACAAATCATTAAAATATTCTGACCACAAAACGTGAAAAACGTCAATAACGCTTTTCTCAGAATTCTAAACTAGAATCTTCTAGTTGTTAACTAAACATGTTAAACATCTTCATCAGGAGAGTGAACGGGGAAATACGATAATTCTTTACGAACTGAAAGACAAGGTGGAACCGCATTGTCTTTCAATAATTCTTCAATTTTTATCAACTAGTGTACTACAAAATATTTGTGTAAACGAATTTTGTTTACAATGATTATTCTTCAGATTCAGTACTTAAAAATTACTTTATGTTAAACAGGGCATTTCAATTCATTAATTTCAGAAAGTACAAGCGAGGAAATTTCAAAGAAATGGTTTCTTCGAAGGAATCCAAAAACTCACTGAAGTTGTTACCAGGTACTTAACTATATAAAACATTTACAGAAAATAATAACTTTGTACAGAAGTAACAAAGTTATAAACAATAAGTTTTCCTTAGACTGAAGAAACTTAGTTTCAAGAATTTTCTTTCATTTCTGGAAAATGAAAGAAATAATATTTGTCACTACCATTTTTTTCATTTGCACGAACCATTTTGAATTCTATTTTAAATTAATTTCGTACTAAAATCGAATTTTCTTTAACTCAGCTAAATCAAGTAAATACTTTACGTAAAACAGGTTTTTGAGGCGATGAATAGGAACCAAATTCCCCCATGCTTTTATTTAAAATTAAGTTTTCCGTAAAAGAAATGGCAAAGTCAGAGCTTTTCTCTTAGCTTTGTTTTAAATATTTTTCTATGATTTAATATTTTCAGTGAATAAATTTTATGAATCCATAAAGTAATCAGTGAGAATGAAGTTCTCTCACTTCAGAAAAAAAATGATTGAGATTTGTCTTTCATTGGCCATACTAAGTGACTGATCATTTATTTCTTCTCCAAGTAAATTTAATTTCTTCTGCTTCCTTCAAGTTTGCGTAAATAACCAATTTCTGTACGAACTTTGCATAGAGATAAACATTCATTTGTAGAGAAGAAAGACGTATTTCTACACAACCGTAATTGGGTGGGTAGTGGAAAAAAGTTTCAATTTTCTTAAGAGATCTAGCGGTAAATTTTGATTTCTTGTTCAGAAACTGAAAGTCACTACATTGCATCATATGCAAGGAGGATTGCATTTCGAAGTTCTTGAATAAAAAATTGACCCAATCTCAAAGATTAAAGAAAGAACTACACCATCAAATATAGTGAAGAATTTCTTCTATTCTTTGTGTCTTTTAAAGCCTCTGAAATACTTCACAGCAAGGGAAAATGTACAATAAAAGTTTGTATTTCCATAACAGTATGCGATATGCGAGCGTAAGTGCACGTAAAGTACTTTCTTATTTTAGTACTAACTTGTTTAAATTCATACTTTTATGCTTTTCAATCTAGTGATGATTCCGTATCTACTCTTGTCATTTTTTACCACAGCTTTCAATGATTATCTATCATTCAGTATGTCTTTATATTTAATAGTTCTAGCTTAATGTTCAATGGACTCTAACGGCAATTTTATTTGATATTGTATGTACTGTATATGTGACATTTGCTGCATTATGAAGATTCACATGAAAGTTCTAAATGTGAGAAGGTAGACTCCTTCCTAGAAGTTTTTCTAAGTTAAGAATTTTGTTCTGTGTTTGTGAGGGAACAAACTTACTTGTGCATTAGTTTCCAAAAATTAAGGAAAAATCACAAAAATTGCGATAATGCTTTCAAAAATAAGCCAATCCGTAAAAAATTTGAATATGTTGTCAAATAGCAGTTGCTGAATAAAATTGCAGTATGCAAATTAGTGGCGCCGCAACCAGAAACATCAACTGCATCAAGGAGCATAAAATTTCATGTTTGACACCAAACCTGCAAATTTGGTTATAATGCTTAGATAAGAAATCTACGATAGGATCATTTTGTAACAATGACCTCCAGGCATCATTTACTCGACGAAATGCGATGGAGAATTATTGGAAGACTAGAGGCAGGATGAAGTCAGACGGAATTGGCCAGATAGCTAAATGTGAGTTTGAAAATTGTATTTTGAAAATTAGTTGCATCTTAATCAGAATAACAAACTTTCTATATTGTATTTCTTAATTTCAGTTATGACGAATCCTTAAGATATGAGCAAAACATTTTAAATTGGTTTGAAAATGTTATTTGAATTTTGCTGTAACTTCTAAACAAGAGTTAATCGTAGAAAATAAATAGATATTGAGATGATTACGAGTTGTTTTGCATTGAGGCTTTATGTCTAATAATTTTCTACGCCACTATTTGTGCTTTATTCCATTGGTGTATCTAGCGAATGACGGCTAATTGCAACACGTCGATGAGCACAGTCTGTGTAGAACGTATATTACCTATTCGGTCTGGAATCGTATTTTCCTTAACCTCATCTAGTTAAAATGATAAGTAATTTTTTAGATACATTTCAGATTATCAAAGTCTTCCCTATCAACTTTCCTTTTTTTTTTTTTTTTGAAGGGGAGGGAGATTTCATACGAACACATACCCAAATTAGGAAAAGAAACTTGAAAATCTTTTTTGTTGTGAAAAAAATCATTACTAGACTATGAATATTAATGCAAGTTTTTGCAAATATTTCTGTTTATTTCTTTTATAATTTAGGCCTTATATATTTTTGTATGTTATGCATTTTTTTATTTTAATTATGTATTTATTTAGCATGTTTTATATGGATCAAGCAGCCCCCGAACATTGAAATCACTGAACACTGGTAGTTTGATTCAAGTTCAAATACCGGCGAACGGATAAATGTTGCATGGAAGCTTCCGTGTTTTTCCCCATAACAAGCGAATATCTCTTAAAACATTCTCCATTATTGGATGCTTCTGTTAGGCAGATATCACTTGTGTGCTTTGCCTAATTCAAATAATCCAACAAATTGCAACCAAGTGCATTTTACGTAATAACGTTATGGCGCATTTTATTTAATTACATTTATGACCACGTATTGTATTTGCAAGTGTTTGTTTCGGATATTACCTTATAGACTTTCTAATTCTAAATGATTCACATTTGAATTGTACAGCTAGCATAAACAGAACCCGAAAGAAATATTATAAGGCATTTCTCCCGCCTTCTTCGCATGCCTTCGTAATGCTGTGGTCAGCACTCTGGGCGCGTATTCCATAGGTTCCTGGTTCGATTCCCGGCTAAGGCGTTGCTCATTTTTCATGTCTCTTGCTTCGCAATAACCTTATGTCTCTACAACTGGCAAAAATCCTCCTTCGCAAACTTCGGGTACCCAACTTGGCGACGTAACATTTGGGATTTGTCTTCAAATTAACGATATTCTGGAAGGTTTCGAAAAACGCACTTTCGAGGCTTTAAGAAAGATTTTTCTGGAAGTTTCCAGAAGTACTTCTCCTTCCCTTTGACTATGTTATAAATAACATGCCACAACCTGTTGAGAGTTAGCTGTTGCTCACTGCGTGCAACTGTATTGGTCTCATGCTTGGTGATTATTATTTCAGGGTTTTCTCTGTCAGTAATTTCGGTGATATGAAATGTTTTACGTCTCTTCAGGAGAATTTCCCTTACCTCTGTTTTTCTCCATAGGACATTTACAGATGCATATTTTCTTGTTTCTGTATGCATACGTTGTGAAAGAATATGAATAGATAGATAGGTAGATGAATAAATAAATAGATAAATAAATACACGTAATGTAAAAACTAATAAAATATCAATAGGATTTTCTTATTTGTAAAATAATAAAAGACATGTATTCTCCTTGACAAATACCTACAAAAAAGCTTTTATCCCAAACTAAATATAACGTTACAGTTGCACTGTTAGAGACTTAGTCTCGTTAAAAATTTATTAAAAAGCTAAAAGGGTAGAGTGGAAAATAAATTGGACAATAGACTAAGAGCCAAAAAAATTCGCTCAAAAGTTTTTTTCCAAAATAGTTGTGAAAGCCTCTTAAGAACCGCTCATTGAGCTTTTATTGTGAGAAAGGCAAGAACGTTCCATTTTGGTGTACCATGAATACGCAGAAATACTTTTAATACATTCTTTTCGGAAAGAATGCCAGGTTCCTTTTAAGCAAGATTCCTTTAAATGTCTAATCTTGAAAAATCATATTAAATCCTAGAATTAAGATCTTGTGAATATTTAATGTTTCTTCTAAGTTGTTAGCCAGTTTCCTGGAGACATTTTTCGTTAGCCTGAAATTTATTCGCCTCCGTTTTATACATATATATATACACACATATAGATAGGATGATTCAAGAATGTGAAGGCAGGTAGAAGGGTTTAAAATAAGTGGCTTTTATAGTGGAATGTGCGGGCCGTCTGTGAGGTGGCATAGAGAGCTTTTGAGCGAAAGATGTGTTCAGCTGATGTAAATTATCACTACTCGTAATTCTCACTTCGAGCGGTGTGTATAGCTACACAAATGCAGATACCGCTGACATGCATTGTGTCTATGGGGCTGCGTCAATAACATAAAGTTATCAAAGTCTAATGCTTTGCATAAAATGAAAATTAGTTTCAACAAGGACCTGTTGACAGTGCCTTTCATGTAGTGATGAATTTAAAAATATTTTTCTTTTTTAAAAAAAGATTTAATGATTAATTAATTATTTTGATGATAAATGAAATCAGTCTCACTCTTTATTCCGAAAATGTTACCATATTTATAAAATATCTTTTAATCACAAAAACATTTTTGTTATTGATTATTTCTCTGTGTGAACGCAAGCATTTACATTTGAATATTCTTTAATCGCCATGAAAGTAGCTCAGCGATTTCTTTAATTGTCATCGAACCATTTTGCTATCTATATTGAACGGCGGATGAGGCTTCGGCCTTGCTCTTCCCCTCTACCTGTCTTCGATCGGGTATCGAGATTTCTTGAAGCTTGTAATTTGTCATGACAGAAATGTGTTAACAAGTAGTTACCAGTTACTTTGAGAATAGTCTTCGAATGCCTTCATACCTTAGTAAAGAAACTTATTCAGCACGAGAGGCAATTTGTTTCAAAGACGACCACGTTTTACCATTTTTGACTTCCCACCTGCTGACGTCTTACTTCAAGCCTGTTCCTAAGGTATAACGAACTCGTTTTTGTGTGAAACCTGACCGGCGTACTTTCAGTGGAATGGATTCATCAACTAATTTTCCTTATTGAAATTTTCGCAAATACAGTTTTTAGGAGGATGAAAATAGATATTTAAATATCTTCATAATCTTCAACGCAGTACTTCATTGTGTTCAAACTCACGAAAGACTGTTAAGATGGTGATGACATTTGTATTCTCTTTAGTAATATTTTACATGGCCATACTGATCAGTTTTAAGTATCTACTGTTAAATAAATAATTCCATGTGAAACGTAGTTGTGTTTCTGGTTGATACTGCAGTATACAATAAAAACAGTTATTGTTTTATGGTTATTGTTTTAAACTCTCAAACCGACAAGGCCGTATATATACGGCCCAGAACATTTATCTGTGATAATGTTTGCGAACGTACATATACGTGCATATTAAAATATATCAAAGAAATTAAGGCAATGTATTAAAAGTACACAGATTCAAGCATAAAATACCAGTAGAAGTTTTACATTAAAATCAAGAAAATAAATTTTTCTCATAGTACTTTTGGGAAATTTGTGTTTTCAGAGCGAAACCCCTGGTCGGTCAGAGGGTTAAGAAAGACTAATTTTCATCTTTCCTTAAATTTCGGTTATTGCATCAACTCAAATGCAATGTTTGCGTTTTTATCTAAGGAATATTTGTTTATTAGGCAGATGCAATTTTTATAACATCCATCTATTCATAACACTCTGTAATTTTGACATGTTATACTAAAACGCACGCCGATAATCTTATGAATAATTGTAAGGATTAATAGCAGAAACGGCAGTTGAATTTAAATACGACTAAGTAGAAAATATTTATCAGGTAATTCAGTCTCATGTTATGTCATGTTTATGTTTGTATACATGTTGTGTTCTGTGTAAACATAACATGTATACAAAATTGGAAAAATGTATGAGCTCTGGCAATGAATCTTTAAATATATGAAATTCTGTAAATGCGTAATCTTTTAACGCATAGGTTAAAAAAATTCACTAGCTGGTTTTCCAGAACTAACAGAAGAATTACAGAACAGAATGATAACAGAAGATTTGAAAGAACTAACAGAAGAATGCGATTGAAATTTAGGGTTATTGAGAACAGCACGATTGCGATAGTCTGTGTTCTTTCACTCAGGAAAAAGAAATGTGTAAACGTAAATTGCAACAAAATATGAAAATGATTATCACCCAGTAAACATAGTATAAATACGCAAGTTAGATTATAGAACATTCATTAAACACTCTATTAACATTTATGAAATTCTAGGGTAGGATTAAAGTAAACTGAGAAATTAAAATGAAAGTCTGTTTTCCAGCGAAAATGGAAATTGATTTGGTTTCTAGGGCAATATATTCCATGTGTTTCAATGAAGTATCTGTAAATGGTGTTTAGGCATTTAAGAATTAGCTGGTATAGTAAATTTAAATTTCTCTCCATTCCGTAATTATATATGATGAAAGGATGCGCAAGACCAATGCCACGAATCTGCATTTTTGACTCTTTTTGTCTTATATGTACTTTTTTCTCTTATTTTGGATGTTTTACAGTATATTAAAAGGAGCAAATGCATATTCTTCGAGAAGAATTGTAGCATTCATTATTTTAATTAACCAAATTATTTTTAGTTTGAACTTTCCTATCGAATTCTCAAAGTTTCAGTTGCTGCCCGAATTTAGCGCGAGTGAGATATTTATGCAAATCGCATATATCTGTTAGCAGTTAAAAGGCAGGAGTTAACGAGGGGAAAAGTAGAGCCTTGGATTTATCGCCGTAAGGCTGTGCGCGCAAAGATTTCCTCTGTCTACTGAAAGTTCGCCTTCATAGGCAATTTGCAATTACCAGTGTTTGCTAGTGAAATTCGCATAATTGCATTTCACTAAGAGTTAAGCGTCCGTCGCCGTCCTACTTTAGTTAGGGAATTGAATTTGTTAACACACCTTATTTTAATATTATTTTAGTTCAGCCCAAGTAGTGGCTTACTCTCGATTTGAAGAGTTGTAAATATTTGAACTAAAGGGTCACTTTTAAACCCTCTTTCTGACTTTGTAGTTCTTCACACTAAAGGACATAGCCTAGATCTGCTCACTGTCCTCAACATAAGGTTTCACAGTTTATGCTCACGAAAAGAGTCAAGAGATTGAAGGAGAAACCTTACACTGGCGCCCGAACAACTAAAAGGATGGAAGGAAGTTGGAATATGCCTACTACATCCCAGAATACAGCTGCAATGCCTGATGGATTTGGATTCATAGTGGAAACCATCAGAGCAGCCATGAAGCCGGCAGTAGTTTTTGATGCCAGAGGACCTGTGAACACATTCCTGGAAAAGTTAGAAGCGCATTTTTTGCTGTATCCAGTTCCGGAACATCAGAAGGTCATATTAGCGACAGGAGCATTGAGGGGCCAAGCAGCGACCTGGTATAAGTGCATCGGAAAATGTCTGCTGGGAGAACCAGGAACGCCGACTTACACGTACGAGAATTTTAAACTAGCAATTTTGAGAGCGTTTCCTGTGGTTAAAGACCGTGCGAAACTCGAAGCTGAGTTGTTTAGCAAGTACCAACAGCGGGTGGATGAACTATCGGAATTTATTTTGAGAAAAATACAAGTCTTTAAATTATTGTATGGCACGAGGCCGGACCCGGAGATTATCCAGATAATCCTGCCCAGATTGTTACCATCGATACAAGATTTCATGGAGTTAAGAAATCCCGTAACGCTGGACAAGCTGTTTGAACTCGCCGTACAATTCGAGAGCCGGCGAGCGGCCGAAAATCAACGGAGACAATCGTATGAACAGCGGCTGCAGGGGAACCAGAATGCCGAAGGAAGAAACAGACGATGGCCGAGAACTACTGGTACCAGTCAAAATGCGAGCGGTCAACCGCGCCAAGTACAGCGCCAACAAAATAATTCCAACTACGGAAGAAAATCATTCTCCCCAGGCAGAAGCCAGCAACAGAAGAAAACACCCGCAAAGCATTTAAACTACTAAGGAATATTGCGGGGAAGGGGGTGCAATGTTCCGAGGAGAAGAAAAATCCCTCTGAAGTACAGCTAAATACGGTCATGGTGAGAAACATTGAATTACCGAGACTGCAGTTACTAATTAACAACGTACCCGCTACAGCTCTGTTGGATACCGGCGCTCAAGGAAGCTGTTTGGCAGAAGAATTTTTTAAGAAGCACTTTCGTAGATATCGTCTGCATAGCGTGGAAGGAATGAAGGTGGTAGCAGCCCAAGGAAAAACGTGTCAATGCATGGGAAAAATCGAGCTGTACATCAAAATCGGCGAAGAACAAAAAAAAATTATGTTTCTTGTAGTGAAGAACCTCCAAGCATCGGTTATTTTAGGAACAGATTTCTTTGCAGCTGTGGATGCGAAAATCGATTTTGAAAACTCCACCTTGCAAGTAACCATGGACCCAGTTAAAAAGAAATCAACACCTCCCCCTGAAGTGGATTTAAGCCATCTAACGCCCGAAGAACAGGACAAGTTTCGGGAGTTGGTAAGTAATTTCGCTGATTTATTTGATGATATTCCAGGATTCACCCAGATCGTAGCACACGAAATTAAATTAACTACGGATGAACCTATACGTCAGCGTCCTTACAAGTACGACAAAGTTAAGGAGGAAATAATAAAATACCATATTGATGAAATGTTAAGAAACAAAATAATAACTCCTATTTCTAGTGCATATGCGAGTCCGGTTGTTTTATGTAAGAAAAATAATGATTTGCCGTTAACTGATCCATTAAGGTACAGGTTCGCTATTGACTACAGAAAGCTTAATAGTATAACAAAATTTCCAACTTACCCACTTCCGGTAATTGATGAAATTCTAAGAAGTATTAAATCGACAAAATACATAACCACCCTAGATTTGACATCCGGATATTTTCAGATAAGCATAAAGCCGGAAGATGTTCACAAAACAGCATTCATAACAAAATACGGTACATATGGCTTTTTGCGTATGCCTTTTGGATTGTCGGGAGCCCCGGCCACGTTTCAGAGGTGCATGGACAAAATTTTAAGGCCGGTAATAGGAAAAAGTACATTTATTTATCTTGACGATATAATTGTTACTTCAGAATCGCTGGAAGAACATATTAAAGACCTTCGAGAAGTCTTTACTCTTTTGAAAGATGCAGGACTTAAAGTGAACATTAAGAAATGTAAATTCGCGGCAAAAGAACTCAAATATTTAGGGTACAAAATTTCTCAAAGGGGGATCGAAACAGATAAATCTAAAGTTATAGCAGTGAAAAATTACCCAATTCCGAATACAGCCAAAAAGTTAGCGACTTTCTTGGGTATGTGCTCATATTATAGAATTTTTATTAAAAATTTCGCAGAAATTGCTGAACCATTGTTAAAGTTGAGAAGGAAAAGAGTTCGTTTTGCGTGGTCTTCAGAAGCAAACGCCGCGTTTGAGAAGTTAAAAGAATCTTTAATTAATGCACCGGTTCTAAAGTTCCCAGAGAAAGACAAGGGTCTAGAAATTTATGCAGACGCATCAGATTACGCAATCGGAGCCGTGTTAACACAAAATAGAAAAGCGATTGCCTTTTTTAGTCGTACATTGAATGATACGCAAAGAAATTATTCGGCAACGGAGCGTGAAACTTTAGCAGTGCTCGCAGCTGTTCAAAAATTTTGTGTATATTTTGGGAGTTCTCCCGTAACAGTATATTCAGATCATGCGGCAGTTACCAGATTATTTTCAGGAAAGAATCTTTCGCCACGCTTAATTCGGTGGACCCTAAAGTTGCAAGAATTTAATCTCATTATCAAACACACACCGGGAAAAGACAATGTAGTGGCCGACGCATTATCTAGAATAAAGTTAGACGAGAACGGCGAGAAAGTAAAAATAGCGATGCTTCAGGCAAAGGTCATTGACTCTCGAGAGACTGTAATAGAAGAAATTGCTAGGGATCCCGAATTCGGAAATATTTATAATTATTTAAAAGACCCAGATAACTTCCAGCATATAGACATTAATGCAATACGAAGCAGAGCACAGAACTATGAAATCATTGATGGTCTCTTATTTTATACTAAAGTTACGAATCAAAATAGTGAATACAGACCAGTCATCCCGGCCAAATTAATTTTAAGTATCTTGCAAGAGCTCCACGATTCGCCTGTCTCGGGCCATTTTGGAATTAGAAAAACAATACAACGCGTACGCGAGGCGGTATATTTTCCGCAATTACAAAAGATAGTTAAAAATTACTGCCAGACTTGTCACACGTGTCAGATAAATAATGACGTAAATTTCCGCCCGGCCGGGTTATTAACTAGTATTGAGTCTAGGTTCCCCAATGAAATAATTGGTATTGACCTCTTAGGCCCCTACCCCAGGAGTCATGTAAATAAGGCACGATTTTTATTAGTCATTGTGGATCATTTCAGTAAATGGGTTGAGTTGATACCACTTAAGCGGGCTTCAGCAAAAGTCGTTGCAGATTCGTTTTTGAACAAATATATTTTAAGATATGGATGTCCAGCGAGGGTGATTAGCGATAATGGTCCCCAGTTTGTAAGCAGTACATTTAAAATGATGTGTGACAAGTTGGGCATTAAGCATATGAAAATGGTACCCTACCGCCCACAATCAAATATAGCGGAACGGGTAAATAAGAATATTGTAAAATTGATTAGAAATTATGTGCAAAAGCACCATTCTAACTGGGATGACTGCGTCGAAGAATTTGCATTCGCCCTCAGAACGGCTAAGCACGAGACAACGAAGAAATCCCCCGCCGAATTGTTTTTGGGCAGGAAGATAATGACCCCCTTAGATAAATTATTTTATGTGAAAGATAGAGCGCCGGAATTTCAAATGGGTGAAATAGAAAAAATGTTGAAGGAGGCAGAAAAGTGCTCCCGGGAAGCGCAAAAGAAACAAAAGATTTACTACGATTCAAAAAGAAGAACCGTAGAATATAAAGTGGGGGAGGAGGTGTTGAAACAAGCCCACGCACTTTCATGCGCAGCAAAAGATAAGGTCGCAAAATTTTGCCCAAGATGGCATGGTCCTTTTGAAATTACAAGAATAGTTGAATGCCGTGCATATTTAAAGAATGAGAAGGGCGAAGAGACTGTGGCAAATTTCGATCAAATTAAACATTATTATCGAAGAGCTAATAATAATATTTTGAAAGACATGTTGCAGGGTCCAGCCTCACAGAATTTTTCTAAGATTCAAGAGCCCCAACCAGGTCCCTCAAAAACAAGAGAACCCAGTTTGAAAAGGAGGTTACCAGAAGAGAGGAAGCCGCAGCCGAAGAAAAGACCACCCCAAAAAGAAAAAAGGACAAACGCTAAGCAACAGTCTCAGCAACCAAAGCGTCTAAGGAAGGAACGTCCAAATGAAAACACTATGAAAGCTCCACCACTACGGAGGGAACAGAACGGCGAGAAGCGAGCCGCCGAAGGTGCCAACCCACAACGAAGGAGCCTACGAGTGCAGGAGAAGGAACGAGCCAGTCTGGAGAGGGAGCAAAGACTTCAGCACAAACGGAAAGCGCCACCCACCATTCGTCCCAACAAGGTGTTTCTGGAGGAAAGAAGATCGACCAAACGAAAGGCAGCCCCAGAGTTTCAATCTAGGAGTAACAAGCAAAGAATAGCCCAAGCCACAGTATATCCAACCTTTCAGGAATGGACAAAAAAACGCCTAAAAGACTGGCAGAAAGATAAGTAGATTCTTTATTTTCTTTTAAAATTCACACAGTTATGTTTCTGATTTAAGTGCAAGTTGCAGATTTAAAAGGGAAGTTACCCGAGTCAAAAGCCGGTTGCCGAAAGCGTAAAGGACACGCTTGAAGGAACAACTTAATTATGCAGCGGAAGAAATTCGAGAGTTCAGTTGAAAAACTGTGAGACTTCGTGAAATGTTCTTTGTAATCCAGAACATGGGATTCATCGATTTTAGTCAAAAGACTCTCTGTAAATAGGAAATTGAATTGTGTTAATTAAAAGCAACTAGTACGTAAGTTGTATAGCAAAACTGTTGTATTATATTTTTCTATGTATAAATAATGAATGCATTTAATGTAAAACTGTTTTCTATGTAATGCATGATTTGTTGTAAGCCTTAAGCACTGGTTTTGTTTATATCGAATATTTTGGAAAAGCGTAAAGGATACGCAAGTTAAAATTAAAATGTAATGTAAAAGCGTAAAGCGCGCTAAATTAGAAAGTGAATATATAAGTGTTATTTAACGCAATGAGCATTTAAAGAAAATTTGAATTGAAGATTGAAAGAATGAATTATATGTATGAAATGCAATTGAAATGTTTGAATGTTGTACGTAGTGTTCTCTGGTTTCACACAAAAGTTTAAAGTTCATTTCATGTTAGAACCTCAGGGCATTTCAGATTTGTTTTAGGGGAAGTCTGAGGTCTTGAAAGTCGAAGAATTAACCCCAATAGAATTGAAGTCAGGTGGTAGTTGTGAACACTTGACAAAGTAAAACTGCGTGTTTTTCACAAACACCACATTTGGCCAGAGAACAAGGGGGAAGTTTTAAAAATGAATGAGTGTAAAATGAATGCGTTTGGCGAAAAGCGCTAATAGAAATTAAAAAACGCGAATACCTAAAGCGCGAATAAAAGTCATTACGGAAAGCATCAGAGGAAGGGAATGTTGTACTTTTCAGGTGAAATGTACTTATAACATGAAATTAAAATTTATTTCCTTCCAGATTGGAAGGAACCAGATAGTATCCAGCCAAATTCCTGATGGATCTTTTTGATGTGAAGACGGAAAAAGATATTCTATGTTAAAATATCTAAGACACAAACAGAGAGTTAAACTAAATTTAAAACTTACAATTGTAAAGGATGGCGAATAGGAAGGAAAATTTAGATTTAGAATTTAGCATCTTCACTAAAAGCCGATTTTAGGCTACTTAGTTTCAGACTACTAAATTCTGGGAGCAACTATGTAGCATTCATTATTTTAATTAACCAAATTATTTTTAGTTTGAACTTTCCTATCGAATTCTCAAAGTTTCAGTTGCTGCCCGAATTTAGCGCGAGTGAGATATTTATGCAAATCGCATATATCTGTTAGCAGTTAAAAGGCAGGAGTTAACGAGGGGAAAGACAGAGCCTTGGATTTATCGCCGTAAGGCTGTGCGCGCAAAGATTTCCTCTGTCTACTGAAAGTTCGCCTTCATAGGCAATTTGCAATTACCAGTGTTTGCTAGTGAAATTCGCATAATTGCATTTCACTAAGAGTTAAGCTTCCCTCGCCGTCCTATTTAGAATTAAGTTAGGTATTGAATTTGTTAACACACTTTAGTTTAATATTATTTTAGTTCAGCCCAAGTAGTGGCTTACTCTCGATTTGAAGAGTTGTAAATATTTGAATTAAAGGGTCACTTTTAAACCCTCTTTCTGACTTTGTAGTTCTTCACACTAAAGGACATAGCCTAGATCTGCTCACTGTCCTCAACATAAGGTTTCACAGTTTATGCTTACGAAAAGAGTCAAGAGATTGAAGGAGAAACCTTACAGAATATGTGAAAATTATTCTGTAAAATAAACATCATAATTTGATTTTAAACCAAGCTCGTGCCAAATGTTTAAACGAGTTCTCATGAAACTATATTGATTGCTACAGATTCTGAGTTTTGGCACAGTACTCGTAATACCGGAATAATGCATGGCGACCATCCCCCAAAGGAAAAGAAACATGTGGTTTAAATTTTTAGATGTATGTAGTTAAAGCTGAAGAAATATCCCCTTTACTGCAATCACAAATTACTTTTTTTAAATAACTAACTCTCCAGTACCATAGACTATTTCCGAAAAAAATGCATAAAAAGGAATAAATTAAAAAAATACGAAATGAACTTTTCGCATCCATGATTAAATAAAAAATATCTAATTATTATAGCATATCTTAAATAACACTATTGCCAAAGTTATAATTAAAATTTCCCTATAAAATCGAAACGTTTACAAACAATGAATATGATTGCAATTTAATTTCGATGAAGTTATACTTGAAATAACGAATTACAGCTTTTATCTTCTCTAAAGCCTCAAATTCCAGAAAACTTCCTTTTGGTTATTCAATAAACTTAATTACAACAAGAAAAAAAGTTTGCGAAAATTATATATGCTGCCAAAAAAATAAAAGAGAGCTGTTTGTTTCCACTTCCAAGCTTCACAAAAAAGATGTTGCCTGTTTACTCAGATTTTAATTAACTACCATTTTAGTTTCCAGTTTTCTAATCAGACAAACGTGTGACATTCTTAATTTGGAGTGCAGGGTTTTCAGCAATTAAGCAGCGAAATGATTATTCTCCCTCCTTAGAAATAGTCTTTTATAACTTGCAGTGAAAGAAGAGAGAAAAGAATAATTAATTGAAGAAAATCTCTAAGAACTATTTTGTCATTTAATTTAGATTCAGTTTGGAGATGAAAGGGAAAAAAACTACTATTTGCTGATGCCTACTGACATGGTATATGTAAAGTTTCAGATAGAAAAACTTCGGGCCACATTTTTTTCCAAGAACATCGAAAAATAATTCTGATGTTTTAAGTTTTTTGTCCTCTGAAAAACATACTTTTCGCTTGAATAAAATAGAGCGAAAAGGAAAACTTTATTTCTTGGTAAGCGCTAAAATGTTTGTTCCCTGATTAAAAACATAGACCTCTCTTTTCTCTGGTAACATTTTTCAAATGACTGCATTTCTTCTAAAATTTTAATACGTTACATCGTATATGATGCCAATCCAAAATAAAGCTTAAAAATAATTTCTCAAAATTGTATTTAAATACAGATTTGTTTACATATTTTTAGAACGATTTCAATAAAGAATTTTAAAAAAGCGAATGATTTGGAATAAAATTTTCTGGTCACAGTTTATTATTTGTAAGGAAAAATATCTTCCGCTTTTTTTTATAATTTTTTCTTCTTTGGAAATGTGGCATGCAAACGACATGTAGATTGAAGAGTATGATTTCGCGCTTTCTGCAGATAAGTTTTCCTATTCTCTTATTTAAAAATGTTGTGAAATGCATGTTATTAAAATTTCTGAGTGAGACGTTATTAATCGGAAAGGGAAACCGTCGGTCATTACTTCTACGTGAAAAGAAGACTCCAAACGAATACCCGAAAATGGTACGTACTGTTTTTATTGTTTTTAAATTTAAACCGTTGATAACAAAAGAAAATCTGCCAAAGCAGAAATAAATTGCAAAGCCTTTAAATATATTTGTAGCACAATAAATAAAATAATAGACACAGATTTACAACGTGAAAAAGCTACAAAAATATAACGTCCACCAGCTTTTGCCCCGGCATGTGTTTCAACGCGGAACAATTTCTAGAGCCTCGTATGAAAACCATTTAGCAGGAGATAAAGGAAAATACATTGTGACTCTTGATAAAGCATGGGTTTGTTATGTATTACATATTTCAGTTGTGAATTAAAATGTTTTAATTGTAATGATTTAACTTATTTCTGCTTCAGACTTAAAGATTAATTTGTTTTTATTTTGTAGTTGAACTTAAGTTTCTTTGCCTTGTTGAAAAGTAATTGTTGTCATTTAATTTGTTTTCTTGACAGTTTTGGTTAACTCTGATTTTTTTTTTACGTTGCTTGAGTAATTAATTTTTCTTCTTTTACTTTTGGTTTGGTTAACTATTTAAATTTTTGTTTAGTTAATATTTTTCTTAACTTGTTTGCTTAATGTTTAATCTCTTGTTAAGTTGACCCTTAAGGTCAATTTTTTTAAAGTTCTTTTAAAGTTTTGTTTACACAAGTTGGTGTTTAAAGTTTTAATTAAGTTTTTAATGTGCCCCCTTTTCTGCTAAATTTGGGATCCATATTTTCTGACTATGGTGGTCGTTTTGGTGTTGTGGAAAACATAAAATTTTTCCTACTTGATCATTTTATTTTACTTGAAGTAATTTTTTATTTTCTTACTATGGTGGTCGTGTTTGGTGTTCTAATAAACCTAAGAAAATTATCTATGATTATTATATTTTAATTGAAGTACTTTTCTCCATTGAAGTATTAATTAGTATTTAAAGAACAAATCTTTTAATTCTTTCGAAAACCTTTGCCTTGGAATCAAGATTTATGATTTTGTTTACGAATTGCTTCACCCGCCAGACAGTGGTCTGATAGCATCTGTCATCAATGGAAACTTTTGCACCCTACTGAAGAGGGTAATTTCAACGTTACTTACTATACGCCAAGGTCGAGGGGACGGGCTGATTTGCTTACTCGCAGGCTTTTTCTGTGCTGGAGTGAGACTCCTCGACGAGGCTAGTTCCGCTGACAGGTGGTTGACCTTGGTGGATCAGCGATTATTCGCCAATTTCAGGAGTTCGAATTACATGGCTTCCTGTGTGTTTTTTCCCCCTGGGGTTGCCGGGCATTTGTCCTGTCTTGTTCCATCTAAAATCGCCAACCGAGATTTGGCGAAAGGAGGAAAAAGGCTTTGAGCGAGCTACGAAGGGGAGACGGAGAGACGGGGAGACGACGAGAAAAGTACTATCTGTGAGCCACGAGAGTAGCTGTCTGCGTTATCATAGAACGAACGATGTCGGAACAAATGGATGAGAGAAGGCACCTATGGAGGGCGACGCAAATGTCAAAATCATTTCTTTACTAATCATTTTCTTTTCTCTCCTTATAGAAAGCAAGTGAAATGGCAAACACCGCAAATTTTGTTGACGTCTACTGCCATGATTCTGTATCCACGTATCGGCATGTACCCTTACCATTGTCAAATTCGGTATGAAAAATTTTGTTTATTTTGTTTCCTCACCACCACCACCTATGTAAAAATTTGTATTAAGTCAGTTATCTCTTAATAAATCCTATATTTAAATTTTAACTACTCTTGTAATGTTTTCACTTTTTAATTTAGAACACTGGACCCAATAGTATTTTAAGTTTCACAACGCAATACTTACTTGCTCTGTTGGAGTACTCGGTCACTATTTACTGTTAACTAGAACACACTATTTTTACTGTATATTTGTTGTTATCATGTATGTCACAGACTTTTACACCCATACAATATTTGTCTTATTCATGTGATTTAGAACGGTTATCCAAATTTTGACTTTCATTTGATATTGAACTTAAAACTTAAACTCTTAAGTTAAAAAAAACTCCAACAGGTTTATTTAAAAGCCTGAACAATAAAATGTCTACTTATTGCCAAAAACGAAGAATAAAAAGTGATTCCGTTAATGCAAAGAAAGTTTTATTAAGAAGTTTATGATTGTTGGGTTATTCTCTTACAGTAATAAATTAAAAATAAGAAGAGTGCAAAAATATTAAAATCAATTCCATTATCAAGAGAAAGTTTTAAGACAGAAACCTTTTATAGAAAAATTCTTTTCATTATCCCAATGACTTTCAAAGAGTGAAATTTCATCAAGGCAAAGCAGCAAGTCAAACTTCGCAAAGTACCATTGCATTCTTTGAAACGATTAACACTGATATGTAAGTTTAATGAATATAACTCAGTATTTCATTGAGAGGCCCTTGTTACTTACTTCGCTTTGAAGTGGATAAAAAGGTTTCTAAAAGCACGAGAGTGCAATCAATATATATACCGACATTTTATCAAATTTAGAGGCACTGTCTTGCCCAAACCATAGAAATGAACTGATATTAAATATGAAAGACTTTTGTTTGAACTCCTGGAGAAGCTTATGACCCTTATAAAGAATTATACCTACAAATTATGGAAAGCGAAATGTTTGATAAAATAAAAACTGCATAAGATATATAACAATAAGATAACAAACATCTAATAACATAGAATTAAATCAAATTTTATATGATCGTTTTCCTTCGTTTAAAACTTCGACGTCTGCGTCAGCTGTATTCAAATTGGGGATCACTTGGTATAGATATGCCCACATTTGAAAGGTATAAGGAAAGATTTTACCATAATTGAACTTTTAACGTGGAAATGATTTTATCAGATTTTGATAAAGCAAGAAGTCTGTCAATGAAGATTATGAATTGTATCAATAATAATCGATCAACTGTGGGAATTCTACTTTAATTTGGCTGCGTTTGCGCCTATAACTGAAACAGCCTGACTAAAACATAGGGCCCATTGGTGGTCAGGTGGGCGGGCTGTTCCCCACAAACAAATAACCAAACAGATATTGCATATAGCTTTACAACGTATTCCACCAAAATACCCTGACATTTCATTTATTGAATATTGTGCCTTTGGTTTCTTGGAAGGAGCTGTTAAAAAGTCAAACCCACCAAGATTTATGGACTCTGGAAAGTAATGGAAGGGTAATAGAAATCAAAATTTTACGAAAAATCTTTCTGTCATGGGAATCACGGTGTAAAGTCCAGAAACGTCAATCAGAGTGAACATTTAAAAGAATATTCTTTACATTTATAAACATAAATTAAACGTCTCGAAATCGTTCTAAAAATGCGTAAATACACACACTGTATGTATTTTATCCCATTAGGATAATATGCTTGAAACGTCGAAACTTCACATGAGGAACTTTGTATATTTTCCTTGCATGTCCTCTTCATTATGAAATCTCTAATTAATGTTGTTAATATTTATTGATATGTTGTTAAACCCAGACTTATTGGTACTGGGTTGATTGCGTATTGTCTAAGAGAAAGAGGTTAAGTTTTGTTTTAGCCCAAAGGGCGTTAGCCCGGAAAGACTATTAATTTCTTCTGGCATTTTGCATTGGTTTGTCAGGACTACTGTTCCTTCTGGTTGATTTTGCAAACATAACTGGAAACCTGAGTCAGAATAGGAGGCTTATTCAAAGCTATGTTCGTGCGTGTGTAGAAAATAACACAAAGATAAGGAGGGTTAAATTTACCCTTGACTCTCACAGCGTATAAGTGCTCCCGCACTTCGGGATACAAAGACCAATACTTTTGGTTCTAGAACGTAGAAAATAAGAAAATAAGCTAACTTAACTAAATAAGAACTAAAATGATTTACAGATACTAGTAACGCGAGGATTGGTCCTTTAATACTACGTATACAGTGAGCAGAATGCAAAGACTACAATACGTTTTCAAATATTAGCGAAAACGAAGTTCTGGCCTTAAAGGCAGATAACGAAAATCACATGCGTAGTAAAGGCCGCGAGAAAATCTCTATTTCACTACTTCTTGGCTAAAAGCCATGTCCTAAATACTTCTAAATTTTATAACCTCATTTGCATACACTAAATTCATTCGCGCGTAGTCTGGCCCGAAATGGAAAATAAGAGGCGATAGTAAAGGTTTAAAATAAAATAAACGTTATTAAAACTTAAAATCCTTACAGGTTCACTATAAATGTCTGTTCACTTTTCAAATTGTTGCCACCAAATATTAGAACCCTGTGTTATATTGAAAGAAATTAAATAATGGATAATTTGCATAAATGTATGTATGTTTCTCCCATTGTGATAAAACAACGGCACCTAGAGCCATCCAGTTTTGAATAACGTAACTCTCCACTGAAAATGCGCATCTGGAAGCCCTGATTTGAAATTTGTTTTATTACCTATTTCATATTTTGTAACACTTTAACGAATTTTTTACTAATAAACTCAACGATTTCAAAGGAAGCAATGACAACACTGTACGAAAAAAAAAATTTTATCTCCAACGCGCGAGAGTGTGTATCAGAAATTCTAAAGATATTCTAATTTTAAAACTGTTTTCCGATGTTGCTGTTGAATTGAATTTTAGGTTCAATTGCGAAGAATATGATACTTAATAAAGCACACGAAACGTTAAAAACGTCCCTTTGGGCGTAATGTAAAATCAGAAAGCTTTCAGATTTTTTTAAAACGATGACTTTTTTTTTCCTTTGTGGAACTGCAGAAAAATTGCTTTTACTTTCCACCCATAAATATGTTTGATTCATGAAAAACGATGCATTTTATTACATTTTTCTTTCGATATTTAAAAAAAGGTTCAAAGAGCATTTATAAAGTCTGTGTCTCTTAGGAAAAATAACTTTTGAAAAGACTCTTAAAGAATTATCTTCTACCCTTTGTGAAACTAAACAGAGATCAGAAGAAGGGTGTATAAGACCCTTTTATTCAAGCATAAAATTAACCAATGACCCAACTTCGATTACAGGATGCCAACACTTCTGGCTTAACAGAAAGACGTAACAAATAATAATTTCAAGCTGTGGTAGGTTAGCCTAACTACTCTCAGAACACTTTAACGCGCAGCAAGAGCTCTGGTCTGTAGTAACCGGCGAGACAAGCTTAAAGGCGAGAGCACATCTATGCCGCTAACACAAGTTGCTAATAATCACAGCACAACGTGGCTTGGCATAGACAGACACGCTCTAAAGCTAACGTCCAAAATTCTTGCTTAAATAGCACTTCATTCTATCTTAATCTGAATAAACTATCACTCTCTCACTTACATTCTCACATGAAAAGCTTGGGTGAAAAAAGAGTAAATAGGAAAGGCTATTTACTATTATTTTATTAATTATCAGGTTAAAATGAACTATTAGTAAAAAATAAATAGATACACCTCACACACTGATTGGTAATTTTGATGATGAAGTGAATCAGTATCATATTTTATCTTGAAAATGTTTTCAAATTTGTAATTTTATATTATCATTAATCAAAAAAGTTTTAATTAAAATAGTATTTAAAATTTCCCTTTAAAATAGAATAAACTTAACTTGGTGACGTTATTAAAATTCTTTCGTAAATATTGTTCCTGAAAGCCATTTATAAATTAGTTTCTTCATTTTTATAATGTTAAAATCTTTAGAATTTGCAGAGCTTTATTTTTAATACTGATTTTATATATGTAATTAAGTGAATTTATTCCATATTAAATTTTCTCCATTTAATAATTTATAATATATATCTGTGTGTAATAATTTGTATTAGCTGGCTTAGAGAAAAGAAATAACCACAGCATGGGTTATATCTCTTTTCTGTGTTTTATAATTCCGCTCGCATTAAATGTGGTTTTTAATTATCTTTGGACGTCGTCCCCGTTATTATTTGTGTTAATCGGGAAACATTAGAAGGTTTAAAAATCCCTTGGAAGATTCAAATATTCCTCTTTTATGTTACACACACATCCTGCTATAATAAAAATGAGTTTCCCAGTAATATGCCGTGGTGCTAAATAAATCCACCAAACCCACGATTTTCTTTCCTGCGCCCTTTCCCGATGAGAAAGTAGTGTATCTTTATGGACTTTGATTTTCCTCTGAGTACTGTAAATAAGAGGCATTTCCTTTAGTCATTCACAAACACTTCTTTTCTCAGATATATTATTCCTGCGTGCTTACTGTAGTTAAATATCCAACCAATGAAGAGGTATAGTAAGATTTCCTTAGGTAACTGAGGCAAACAATATGGTACCTTTTTTATCATTCAAGAAAGAAAACTAGAAAACGGAAGATATGCATAAGGAAGGAAAAGCCACTACTGCAACGTGAAAATGTCATTAAGTTCTTCTGAAAAGTAGCAATTTAAAATCTTACGTAGCGGAAAGCAAACTACATCTCTCAAGCAAATAACCAAGCATGTTAAAATTAGTAATGCACTTTTCAAGATGCCTGAAAATATTCTTTTAAAATAAGCAACGAGTTAATTTTGATCGATTTGATCGATTAGTTGTTGTTAAGGCAGACTTTTAAAACATTGGGTAATCTATCATTTCTAAAGCAAAATCACTGAGAAACTTCAACAAGTTAAAGGCTTTCTCAAATCTCGTAATAAATTGCGGACTTAGTTTCGCAAAGATCGTAAGTTACGTTAAGATGAAACTTAAGTTTTCTTAATTATCGTTTGTCCGCAAAATAAGCTTAAGATAGATACATGACAGAATAGGTTGCTTTTTTGACCTAAAGTTCGCAAAGAATATCCTTTTAAAATATATTTGTTTCCTCATTCTTTCTCAGCACAAGAAAATATCATTGAAATTATTATATTTTGCCATATAATACAATAACGCTTCGATACTGAAATGTTAGCATGCCCTCATGTGTCGGTCCTCTTTCACTCATTTTGGGTTCGAATTAAGCTCTGTATCTTTCAGCAGCTATCGCTCACAGAATTAGGGTTTTTCTGCATTAATTAATACTAAATTCAGTTTTCAGCGCAGCATATCTCACATACATTGCTTGAAAAAAGAAAAAAATTTGAAAAGAAGCATATGTTGCGTGCGTACGTGTTCGTAATGGATTGCATGTCCACAGAAACGTTTCTCAAAAGGAACACTTCACAGTTCTGGAACTTTCTAGAAAATATTCGGGCAGCTCTTCTCAGTATAGCAGAGCATAATCAGTACTTACCGCTCCAAATTACAAACGCAACGCAACGTTCATCTAAAGAGCGAAGCTTCTACTGAGATCTCAATACTCCGAAGTCGACTTTGAACTAAAAGCTGTGTTGTTGTTATTGTTACTCATGCTCACTTCTCTGATAAAATCAGCCCAAGCCCACGAGAATTCTCATGTCAAGGAGCGCTAGATTACGCCTGTCGTTGGCAACAGCCTTAAGCACCTAACAGGTGAGAGTGCGATTTGGCTCAGTTCCGCCCCCAATTTTGATGGAAAGCACCCGGGGGGACGGGTCTGAGGGTCTCCCATCCATCTTCCCTTCCACCAAACCACATGAGAGGACTTCCGGCTAGCCGCATATTTAAAGTGCCGCCATGCCGCACCGACACTATACATTTACAAACATCCATGCCTTCTCCGATATTCGAACCCGAGCCCTTCGGCACGGCAGTCAGCGACGCTAACCACTATACTGGTTGGGTGGTACTAAAACCTGTGGACCAATGTATCTCCTACCTTATATACTTCCTTCTCCTCGGCCACCGACAAATCTCGGTGAAATACCTTTCATTTCTCGAAATTTTGAAGATAAATACGGTTAAAGTTACATATAAGAGCTGCATATGATTATAGTTACATGTGTTGTTCAATTACAGTTGTTCCGTTACAGTACAAGTACAGTTATAAAACGACCAGACTCGATTTGGTTCGGTCTCTGAATAATTGTGCTTAACCCGTTGCGTATGTAACTGTAATTCTATCTGGCAGTATATAACTGTAACTGTGTATGCATTCCAACAATTACGAGAAATCGAAGGTACTGGATATATTTGTCGGTTTGTCGTGGAAAACTATATAAGACCGGAGAGAGCATCGGTTCTCAGTTTCTTGTTCAGACTTCTGAGTATTGACAGATCTTCGTGCGAGCTTCGCTCTTTGGATGCGCTTTGCATTGCGTTGTGTTTAATGTTCTTAATAGTTTAAAGAGAAAACTACTAATTGTGCTCTATTGATGAGGGGAGCTATACGAGTACTTTTTTGAAATTCTAAAGCGGTTTCGAGGGAGGAGGGGGGAGAATAAATTTATCAAGCTATCGTCGATTCTTTGGGCTCTGAATCCATTACGAATTCGTACTCACGTAACAATGTGAATTTAAGTGACGTCGCTTCAGCTGCGAGGAATTTTTTATCGTGCCTTTTTACCGAGCCCCAGACTCTTTCATTGTTAAGAGTATGCATATTCTAAAAACAAAGACGGTAATTTTTAAACTATCCTACTGATTATTATCCCGT
Source organism: Stegodyphus mimosarum (assembly GCA_000611955.2). NCBI lineage: Eukaryota > Metazoa > Arthropoda > Arachnida > Araneae > Eresidae > Stegodyphus > Stegodyphus mimosarum. The sequence continues at coordinate 308,591 of KK119752.1, forward strand.
AAAAAGGAAGCTCCAAATTTTAATATTCTTTCTAAAATGAAAGAGAATACAGAGAAATGACAGATAACTTTGAATCGTTTTTAAAAGGAAAGCTAAACTGGGTTTGGAGGAATCGGTCTTTCGTAAATCCAAATGGAAGATTTTGTAAGTGTGCTGTGGCTCTACGCTTGTCCGTTATTCGCCATAAATCGCCCCATTCGCTGACATTTTTGGTAATAGAAAATGGTTGGCGAAAAATATTCATTTATTTCTGTTATTTCTATTAATTTCAAGAATTAAATAACTGTAAAGGCAATGAAAGAACAGAGATTGTCGTAAAATAAGCTGCATATGAACAACCAAAATAAAATTGAAATCCCATGGCCAATGTCTTATGTAAATAAGACAAGAATTAAAAATTTCGTCACAAAAAACGGCACCTGAAATTAATTCAAGACCCACAGTGCAGCAGAATATTTCAGTTTTTCCCAAAGATCAATGACAATACCATTATTTCAGCTCAATTTCGCAATATATCTCCGGTCATGGCCACTTCCTTATATATTTCAATGATAGAAATTTATCATCCACTAATCTGCGTACATGGGGGGACGGAAGATCCTTGCTTCTTTACACGTCCTCTAACGGAAAGATTTCTTATTAGACACCCAAATACCTTTGATATAAAATTTAAAAGATTCCCGGTGCAGCATCCAAAGATATATAACAGACTTAAATCAATCATAGATTATCATATCGACAAGGCCATAACCTGTGATACCCGTAAACTCAACTCTCATAATATGCAAGGAGTGCCTCCGTGACTTCCTGTAACCTTTGTAAATTTCTCGTAACATTTGTAACTTTCTTTGCAAACTTCTTGTAACCTTTTAGTAAATTTCTTGTAACCTTTCTTGTAATATTTTTAAAACTATAAACAAAGTGTTAGTTAGGGGCTCCTGAAGGCGCCAGATGGTTGGTATGCTCGGGTGTTACCAGCTTTGTCTATGACGCTATTTTGGTGCCCCGCCACACTTGTACCGGATCTGACTTGTTAATTTTCAGCGTTCAGTTTGAAATTACAAGCATTGCGGAGGAAAATGCTGAAAATAAATGTAACCAAAAAATGGTGCTCAAATGTACTGAGACTTACGAAGCTTTAAAAAAAATTAATGCGTTTTTTTATGGAAAGATCCAATTTTTTTATGCAAAAGGAAGGTGAGGCGGAGCCTCAAACCATTTGAAGTGTCGAAAAGAGTTATTTTTATTTGAGGTTTACTTAAGGAAAGATACCAGAAGATAAGGAAAACATACCTCTTTTAAAGCAGTTCTCATTTTTTCATGTTTTAACATATTAAAAAGTATTTTCTCTTTCCTTTCAGTATGTCTCATCGGACTAGTGGTAGCACACTTGGCGTGTATTCGAGAGGTTCAGGTTCGAGTCCCAGCGAGAGCATTGCATATTTTTCCCATCTCGTGCTTCAAATTAAGCTGATGACTCTATAATATTTTATTCATGTTGAAAGTAATAAATAATCATTTCTTTCAACATGAATAAACTTTCATTATTCGAGTTTATTTAGAGTATCTTACTTATTTTTTATGAGCAAACATCTCCGGATGAAAGCTTTTCTAATACACAATCCCCTCTATCAGCCCCTTCAGAAAGATAGATCGAGCTTCCATTGTAATAAAATTTGAGATAAAAACAGAAAGTACTTGAAATTAATCTGTGTTTATGAAATCTAACGTAATAAAAACTGAAATTAAATTACTGTTATCAACTGCTGGTGTAGCTATTTTTTTTTCTTAAAAAATTGAGGAAAAAAGAAAAATAAATGTAATAATTGTCTTTTACCTTTAGATCGAAAGAAATGAGTGTAATTATGAAATGAAAGCTCAAAGAGAGCGTAAAACTAGAAAAAGCACATTTTTATTACAGTTGTATTCCTGATTCTTTCCTCCCCATAACCCGTCATTTAGCATTTATTCCAATCATAATTGTCATTTAAAGCCATTTTCTTTTGCCTGAAAATTACACTGCTCTTGATTTGCTGCTATCAGTTAAAATAATTTTCCTTTTTCACTCACTGAATTTTCCAGTGATAAATTTGATTACTCTACAAAAGAAAGAATCGAAAAAAGTAGCCTGTATTTATTTGAGCAGATTCCCATGAATTTGTTGCTCATCACGTGAAGCATTTATTAAATTTCATTCATATGTGTTAATAGTAGGCATTACATTTTAATGAATTGCAGAGATTTAAAATAGCTTTCCCTTTTTTTCTCCATTTCTTGGAAAACAGCTTCTAATACGTTTACGTAGAATATTTTTTAAACTGTAAGTATATTTAAGCTTGCAGTATGCGCTTTCGAATCAACCATGTTTCCGCGTGTTATTGCTACTTCCCGCATTATATTCTTAAATACATTTAATTTAATATATTTAAATTCTTATCTTAATTATGGTTAATACATTTATGATGCCATTTAATTATGATATCACGTTATTTATTATTCACTTCATTATTATTTATTCAAACAATATTTCGAAAAAGCGATTTCTTTTCCACATCACTTATGCACTCTCCTTTATCAAAACTCAAAACGGCATCACTTTAATTCATTACTTTTATTATTATTATTATTTTATTAAGAAAAAAAGATAAAGATTATAGTATTTCTTTGCTTTTTTAATGGGTTTTATTAAAGAGTGCGTATTATAATAAATTTAATTAACTGAGAGCTATCCTTCTTTAATTTTCACTTTAATAAATCATAGCAAACAGCCATTTTTGATTTTTTAATATTTTTAATTATGCCATTAAAATTAATTTCTTACATTTTTAAACATAAAAATACTTACTTTTTTCTCGTAGTAATTTAATTAGCTTCCTATTATATTAAGTTAGATTTTGAACTAGCATGTATTTCCGGTTTTGTGTTTATTTGAAACTTACGTATATGTATATTTCTTTTGGTAATAACATTCAATCCTCATTCTTTCGTAACAAATTGATACTTCGGAATTTTTCATAAATCAATAAAATCTCCCTTGAATATTTTAGCAAAATTAAAACATAGAATATTTATTTTATGCGCAGTTTAGGATAATTTTTTTGCTGTTTCTTACTTTTAATGAAATTCTGCAAGGTTTCATTTAGCCAGTTTATTCCACATTCGAATTACACGGAATTCACATGTTGTCTTTTTTTCTTCATTTGGGTAATGATAAGTCACAGATACTGATGTACTGTATATTCAGTTACTGCTAGCTGTGTAGGATAAACATCATTTCTTAATTTCTCATGCTTACTGACGATAAAATATACAAACTGACCAATGAATAAAAAACCCACAATCAATATTTTATTAGACCACGTTTCACACAAATAACTGCTCTGATTCGTTTGTGTTTCGAGTCTACATGCTTCTGGAGTGCATTTACATCCAGAGAATACTATGCATTGGCTATGCAGCTTTTTAGATCTTGTAAATTAGGTGGAAGAGGAGAATGCTATCGGATGCGTCTTTCCACCATATCTCACACATTTTCTATGGGGTTACGATCCAGGCCATGCGATGGCCAGGGAAAGTGTTGGAAATCAGACTTATGTTCCGCGAACCAATTTTGAACACTTCTGACATGATGTATAGTTGCATTATAGTCCATGGAGTATCCATAGCCATCAGGATAAAAATGTAACATTGCAGGGTGCATTTGATCTGCCAGTATATCTGGGTATCTCATGGCTGTTTGTTTACCCTCGAGGAACACCAAGGCACCACTGCCATGCCAGCAGAACATGCCCCATTTCATGATACTCCCCCCCAGACCCCTGCACAGTGCAAGTAAGGCAAGATTGATTACTGGCTGCATGGGGTTCTCGCCCAATTCGACGTCTTCTATCAGTGCAAAATAAGGTGTAGCGCGATTCATCCGACCACATTACCCATTTTCAATCCTCAGACGTCCAGTGTCATCTTTCCAGACACCACTGCAAACGAATTCTTGCATGTCGGGCAGAAATGAGTGGTTTTCATACAGGCACTCGACTGTGCATTCCAATCTCCTGCAATTCGCTGCGTATGGTTCGAGCTAAAATCTGTTTGGAAGAGCCTTGTTTGACGATCTGTGTGAGTTGAAGCAGGGTAGAGTTCCTGTTCTGCCATACAATTTGTGAGAGACGCCGCCGATCACTGTCTTGGCAAACTCTGCTCGAACGGCAGTTACGTCTTCTAGAGAAGGACTATGGGTTCTGATTCCAACTTTTGAACACCTTTGATATGGCTGCTTCCGAGAACCTAGTCAGTTTTTCTGCCTTCGAAATTGAGGACCCTGCTAAACAGGCACCAACAAACGGGCACAAACAAATATAGTTACGAAGTTTTCCATGATCTGGTAACAGTTAATTAGTCAAAAGTCCCTAACAGACGTGATGTGAATTATCGCTATGTCTGAAAGTAACTCCAAAGTCAGGAAAAGGTTCAAATACATCTTTTTATTTAAACAGAACTTGGAGCGCACATTCTTGTGCTAAAATTATTAACCACAGCTCATGGTGATGCAACTAGTAATAGTCAATTTCGATTTAAAACGCGGACTAGTAGTCAGGGACTACGCAATTTAGATCTTGCTCTAAGCTGGCTCTAACTGTACCGGAGTACCAAATTCAAATCTCACTCGGCGATAACGCAAAACCGAGTAATTACAACTTGACAGAGCTGGCAGTAACTAAACGTAGCTTGCATGCTTATGCTGGAAACATTCCCTATCTTACAGTCTCCAAACCACAGTTTAAATACATTTTAATTCATTTACATTTTGCTGAGGAAAGAGAAAATAGTAAAAGTTGAAATCATAAATAGATAGTTACTTTAAATACTAACCTTATACAATATGGCATTGTTATCAATTTACACAAAGATCTAAGCCAACCTAGCTTAAACATTAAAAGCAACATATGGGCAATTAAAAGCATTATAAAGCAAAAATTAAAAGCAACATAAAAACAACAGCATGGGACCCGAAATGAAAAAAATGATGGATAATGATTCTCCAACACCGTGTTGCGCAATTGGCTGCCCTAATCCCCAGTCGTCCTTTAAAAAGGGAAGTGTATAAGGTATTTCTCCCTCCTTCTTGGCATGCTTTCGTGGTGTAGGGGTCAGCACGCTCGGCGCGTATTCGAGAGGTCAGTGGTTTCAGTCCCGGTGAGGGCATTGCTCATTTTTTACATATCCTGCTTCATAAATACCTAATGTCTTTACAAGTTTGCTTTCTGTTAAATGCTGACAGGAAAAAAAACTAGAAGCCACGGGAAAAATTAAAAAAAAAGTTTTTTATGCTATATTTTAGATAAAACAAACTTTAAAGCGAACTCAATTCCGCATTCTTAATTTAAGGACTTCCATTTGTATAGCATTAAATAAGATCCGAACTTTTCACGTTTCGCTTTAACTCGGTGGTTACCTACAATAACCAACTTTTCTATTGAACGTCTTGCGTGAGTGGTTTTCAAGACTGACCGTTTTTGAAGTTTCCTTTTAGCTCACTGGATGGCAATCAAGAAACGTAAGCCAGTAGATGATGCAGCAATTCGTCCTCAAGAAAATAAGCATTAGCCATCGAAAACAACATCGCGACTATGTGCACTTTGCAGCACCAAGAAAAATCCTGTAAGAATAGTGTGGGAACACAGCACATGCAAAGTTGCACTCTGCTTCAAAACGAAAAACTGTTTCCATGAGCACCATAGAGACTCATTTGTAAGGATGTGTTCTGTGGGCGGCGGTTACTCACACTAACTAAGAAGTGGTCATTTTTTTCACCCGTCTTGGACAAAATATGTGTAATTGTCGCAAATAATTTCATTGTAACGCCTAATATAGTAAAAAATAAAAAAAAAATCTGAAAGATTTCAGATTTTAAATTACGTCCAAAGGCGCGTTTTTTTAACGTTTCGTGTGCTACCTTTTTTTTATTAAATATCATGTACTACGTACTCAAACCATAAAATTCAGTTCAAAATCAATATCGCAAAATCATTTTAAAATGAACATATCTTTAGAATTTCCGTAAGTCTCGTGCGCTGGAGATAAAAATGTTTTTTTTTTCGTACAGTGTTGCCATTGCTCGCTTTGAAATCATTTAGTTTGTTAATCAGAAATTCGTTGAAATGTTACAAAACATAAAATCGATAATAAAGCAAATTTCAAATTCAAAATTAGGGCTTCCAGATGCTCATATTCGCAGTAGGATTACGTCATTCAAAATTCGATGGCTCTAGGTTTTATCACAATGCGAGAAACATGCATACATTTATGCAGATTTTTCATTTTTTTAAATTTAATGCAGAGCCATAACATTTAGTGGCAACAATTTGAAAAGTGATACCCCGTTTTTGTGTTTCCGACGCAAAATCACAAAACGAAAGTAATAGTCCTTCGGGACTAAATCCCTTTGGACTAATAAAACAAGAGTTTTGCTGAAAAAGTTAATTTCCTTTTCTTGCCCCTCAAAGAGTTAACATAATGTTACGAATTTTGTACACAGATAGATTTTTACATAGATAGATGATTTTGGTGCAGTTCTATGCGAAATTGTTGCATTTTTATGTGTTATGCAACATAAAAAAATCTAGAGAGAGAAGCTAAGCCGGGTAAATCCATTTAACATTGAGTAAATTGATATCTCGGTAACTTGGCGACATATAGCCAAGCTGGCAACGATTTTCGAGACTAGTTTTTATCTCCAAATTTAGCGAGAAATCGCCAAACTTGGCGACATTTTTTCCGGTCCCTATATCACCGTAATAGGTATCGTAATTCAATAAATGCAATCGATCACTATGTTACCAGTAAATGTAATTTTACCCTCATACTGCCTTTTCGAGAAGCAGAAAGTACTAGAAGTATCTCGGCGGCCGGGTGCAAACTATGAAAGGCGGAGAAAGCCTCTGATCTCAGCTGACAGAACTCACGCTGAACTAACAAAACGCGAGTTGTTAGTTCAGCGTGAGTTCGGAGCACTGAGATATCTATGGGTTACTTTTCTGTTTAGATGCGCTTTGCATTGCGTTGTGTTTAGTAGTTTGGAGTATAACGACCAATTATATTGCGTGATATTGTGAAGGATTGTACGAGTATTTCTGTGCAAAATTCGAGAACTCTGAAATGTTTCTTTAGATAAAATGAATTTTATGAACCTGTCATCGGACCTGTGTGCGCTGAATCTATTGCTAACACGCACGCATGTAATAATAATGGCATCTATCAGGTAAACCGTTACTGGGCTTTATTTTTCTGATAGAATGTCTGGCGGGCCTGTTTATCAGTATTCCGAGCGTGGCTACCCATGTTTTATAAAGGAGAGTACGTGAACGAAGAGGCAAAGGGATAAAGACTCACCGCGAAAACATAGCAGGCACCTCATCTGCTGCTGCCAACATTATATTTCATAAACAGATCTCTTTTTCCATGAAATAATCTCTCAAAACATTGAATATTGGTTCTCCTTCATGTCTGCTGCCAAAGTTCTCGCGAAAAGCAGTTCTTCATAGATTTCTTGGGCCATAGCCTAACGAACATGTTCCAATAATAATGCTTCATTACCAAGTAAAGCTGATTATCCAGTTGTACGAAAACGTGGGTCATTTGCAAATAATCCTGCAAGAAGCTTTCAGCATCATCCCTTATTTCATCAATACATATCAATACATACTGTGTTGTCAAAGGAATTCTTTTGGTTTATCATATGCATATTTCTGTAGAAGAGTTTTTAAAACCTCTTCAGTGGTTAGCAAAATTAGCTGTTCTTCCAGAGTATACAGCTTTCCAGATTTTTCTGTAAGTAGTGATATTTTGAGACGCCCTGCAAACCATCTTCATTTCTGTTTGACGTCGAAGCGAACATATTGTCCACCGTGATTCTCCTCTTAAGTTCTTCTTTCAGTGCTTGAAAATATGTCAAATCGTTACCTGCTTTATCATGAGTACACCTTCTCAGATGATCCTCTAGCTTGGATAGATTCATAGTTAGATGGTTTGCTTAAAATCTAACAGAAGGGAAGGTGTTCATCCGACAATAATGGAATGAAGCCGGATTTCAAACAATCAACAATATTAATTTAGAAGTCAAACAACAAAAATCCGCTTTATATTTGCAAATTTTCACACATATATATATATATATTGCGCTATATTTACCAATTCATAAAAGTGGTATTCCTTTCCGCCTTATTGTATCCATTTAGGCACTGCCTCGTATCCGTTAGCTAAATATTTAGCTTCTAGATTTTCAACTCTATTAGATAATGACACTTACACCATAAAAAATTCAATAGTGTTTTTAAAAAATGTTAAAAGCATTTCTCCTAGAAATTTACTCATGGTTTCTTTTGATGTAAAATCATTATTCACCAGTGTTCCAGTGAAGCATGCATTAAGATGTCTAGAAACTAGACTTCGTGAATTTTATTTCTCTTTCATGAAAATGAGCTATCTTGCCTCACTCAAGACTGTTTGAAACAAACGCATTTTGTTTTCCAAAATACGTAATACAAGCAAACTGAGGGATTAGCCATGGGAAGGCCCTCCTGGCTGATAGCTACATGCATTATTATGAATCAAAATTATTTGAAACTTTAAAATTTCCCGGCATGGTTCCGCTACATAGACGATACATTTACCCTGTTTGACGGTAATAAAGATGATTTAAATAAAGTTCTTTTAACAACGAATTCCATTAATCCTGCTATTCAGTTCACTTTTGAACTTGAGACATGAAATTCTTTTTCGTTTGGTCACGCGTTTCTTAACATTTTGGTCACGCAATTTTTAAGTTATATTTTAATTTATTTAAATTTATTTGATTGTTAAGTGCGACCAAAGTGTGGTCTGTTACGTTCTGTATCTCTCCCGAATTGGGAGGTTTGTTATTAATACTGAATTAATAAAAAAGGATTTCAAATCCCTTCACGTGCAGTTATTCTCCAGCCCAGCAGTTACATCAGAACATAGCGTACCTTCCGCTCCCTGTTCCAGTTCAGGACTTACAACGTAAGGATAAGAACCCTTTACAGAATTAACATGTTCTCAAAGAATACACACAGAATGCTAAGTCCTGATAGTGGCGCCCGCACAGAAAGAAGAGGATGGCCTCAGCAACAAGAAGACGAACCTGAGACACCTGCTGTACCTGTCCAGAATCCTGAGATAGCACCTCCTGGCATAGAAGGATTCGGCTACATCGTACAAACCATGCGAGCAGCCATGAAGCCAGCGGCAAGTTTTGACGGCAAGACAGCCGTAATCAATTTCCTGGAAAAGCTAGACTCCCACTTCATGCTATATCCAGTCCACGAATTTCAGAAAGTCGCTCTTGCTACCAGCGCTTTGAAGGGCCAAGCGCTAAGTTGGTTCAAGTGCATCGGAAAGAATCTCTTGGGGGAACCAGGAAGCCCCACATACACGTATGAAAATTTCAAGAATTCTCTAGTGAAAGCATTTCCCGTGGTGCGAGATCGAGCCAGATTGGAAGCTGAACTGTTTAGCCGATACCAAGAAAGAATAGAAGATTTGTCTAATTTTATTTTGAGGAAAATTCAAGTTTTCAAGCTTTTGTATGGAAGTCGCCCGGATCCTGAAATTATTCAAGTTATACTTCCTAGGCTACTGCCCCAAGTTCAAGATTTCATCGAACTAAGAAATCCAACAACATTAGACAGATTATTTGAGCTCGCGGTACAATTTGAAAGCCGAAGAACAGCCGACAACGAACGACGACGCCAATTTGAGCGAAGAAGTCAGTGGAGTTCGCCAAGACCGCAGCAAAAGCAAAATCAAAGTTACGGGAATAAGGCGAAGCAATGGCCGAAGAAAGATGTGTCTCCTAAAGCGAGCGGCGAACGAAGGGAATTTAATAGAAGAACAAGCAAAGATTCCGAGGGCAACCAGAAGAAAAAGAATTTAAACTAAGAGGGATTTCTTCGAGGAAGGTGAAGAAGTCCGAAGCAGCGCAAAACCCTTCCAAAATCAATTTAAACACCGTGGTCGTTAAGAATTTGAGTTTGCCGAAGATTGAAGTTCTAATCAACAACATACCGGCGACAGCCCTCTTGGATACAGGAGCCCAAAGCAGCTTCGTATCGGAAAGATTCTTTAAGAAGCACTTTCGACGTTACAGAATTTTTAGTGCAAGAGACACGGATGTCATAGCGGCCCAAGGAGAAAAATGTAGCTGTTTAGGAAAAGTACCATTGTTCGTGCGTATCAACAACGAACAGGTAAGAATCCTGTTTTATATTGTGCGTAACCTGCAGACTTGTATTATTCTAGGTGTGGACTTTTTTAGTTTGGCAGAAGCAAAAATTGATTTCAAGGGGGGAGAACTAACATTAAATATGAAGCCAATTGAAGCGAAGAATGATAAGCCCCCGCAGCTGGACTTGGAACATTTACAAGCAGAGGAAAAAGAGAAAATCCAAGGTCTGGTAAGTCACTTTGCGAATTTATTTAGTGATGTACCAGGCTTTACGCAGGTGGTGAACCACGACATTGACACGGGGGACGCTCAGCCAGTTAGGCAAAAGCCATATAGATATGATAGGACAAAAGAAGAAATAATTGAACATCATATTAAAGAGATGTTAAAGAATAAAATCATCACGCCAATTTCTAGCAGTTATGCTAGCCCCGTTGTCCTGTGTAAGAAAAATAATGATTACCCGATTACGCACCCGAAGCGGTGGCGTTTTGCTATAGATTATCGCAAGTTAAATTCAGTTACAAAATATCCTGTATATCCGTTGCCGATAATTGAAGAAATTATTCGAAATATTTCGTCTACAAAATACATGACTACATTAGATCTCACGAGTGGCTATTTTCAGATTGGGGTAAAACCCGAGGACGTACACAAAACCGCGTTCATAACGAAATCTGGTACGTACGCATTTCTTAGAATGCCGTTCGGATTATCCGGCGCGCCGGCAACGTTCCAAAGATGTATGGACATCGTCTTAAGACCAGTCCTTGGTAAAAGCACTTTCATATATTTAGACGATATTATAATTACGAGTAGTACTCTAGAACAACACTTACAAGATTTAAGAAAAGTATTTTCATTGTTAAACGAAGCTGGTTTAAAGATAAATGCGTCTAAATGTAAATTTGCCGCAAAAGAGTTACGTTATTTAGGATTTAAAATTTCCCAAAAGGGAATCGAAACGGATCAGTCAAAAATAGTAGCCATTAGAAATTATCCTGTTCCTAAAACAGCGAAGAAATTATCGTCGTTTCTCGGGATGTGTTCATATTACCGGGCTTTCATTAAAGACTTTGCAAAAATAGCTGAGCCACTGCTAAAGTTGAAAAGAAAAAAAGCTAGGTTTTCGTGGTCAGCAGAAGCCAACTTGGCGTTTCAAAAATTGAAAGACGCATTGACTCAAGCTCCCGTCTTAAAATTTCCAGAAGGGGATAAAGGATTAGAGATTTCAGCGGACGCTTCAGATTTCGCGATTGGTGCAGTGCTTTCCCAAAATGGTCAGCCCGTGGCTTTTTTCAGCCGAACATTAAATGAAACCCAAAGAAACTATTCCGCAACAGAGAGAGAAACTCTCGCAGTGTTAGCATCAGTACAGAAATTTCGTGTGTTCTTTGGAAGTTCTCCAGTAACTGTATATACCGACCACGCGGCGGTCACTAGACTCTATTCTGGAAAAAATTTATCACCCAGATTAATAAGGTGGGCTCTCAAATTACAGGAATATAACCTAATAATTAAACATACGCCGGGAAAGGAAAATGTTGTGGCAGATGCTTTAAGCAGAATTAACTTAGATGAAAATGGAAGTGTAATTAAGATAGCCATGTTAACATCCAAAGTATTAGATTCTCGTGAAACAGTAATAGCCGAACTCAAAAAAGATCCGGAGTTCAAAAATATATACAATTATTTGGCCGACCCTGAGAATTTCAATCATCCGGATATTGTGCCGATAAGAAATAGGGCCGAAAATTACGAATTAATTGACGGACTGTTATTCTATACGAAAGCTACTAATGAGAATCATGAATATAGACCGGTTATCCCAGCTAGCATGAGGTTGAATGTATTAGAAGAGTTGCATGATTGTGCCATTTCGGCTCATTTAGGTATAAGAAAAACTGTTCAGAGAGTTCGCGAGGCAGTTTTCTTTCCAGAACTGCAAAAGTTTACTAGGGCGTATGTCCAGTCGTGCCCAACATGTCAATTAAATAATTATGTTAATTTCCGCCCGGCCGGGTTCCTAAATAGTATTAAATCAGAATTCCCAAATCAAATAATAGGCATCGATTTACTTGGACCTTACCCTCGAAGTAAAGTTAATAAAAGCCGATATCTTTTAGTTATAGTGGATCATTTTAGCAAATGGTTAGAGTTAATTCCGTTAAAACGCGCGTCTGCAAAAATTGTAGTAGATTCAATTCTAAATAAGTATATTTTAAAATACGGGGCGCCCCTAAAAGTTATTTCAGACAATGGTCCTCAGTTTGTTAGTAAAATGTTTGAGGAAATGTGTGCAAAACTGGGCATACGTCATCTAAAGATGGTCCCGTATCGTCCGCAGTCAAACATAGCGGAACGGGTGAATAGAAATGTAGTGAAAATAATTCGTAGTTATGTGAAAAACTATCACTCTACCTGGGATAGCCATATAAATGAATTTGCATTTGCACTTAGGACCGCCAAACACGATACTACACAAAAAACACCCGCTGAACTCTTCTTAGGAAGAAAGATCTTGACCCCCCTAGATAAACTGTTCTTTGTACAGGAAAGGGCAGAAGAATTTAAAATGAGTGATATACAAAAGTTAATACGGGAAGCGACGGAAAATATAGAAATGGCCCAAAGAAAACAGAAATTGTACTATGACCTAAAAAGAAGAGAGGTCAAGTACAATGTGGGAGATGAAGTGTTGAAGATTAAACACAACTTGTCAAATGCCCCAGAGGAAAAGGTGGGGAAATTTTTTCCGCGTTTTGAAGGCCCGTTCACAATTGAACAAATTACGGGGGCAGTGGTTATATTAAAAAGAAATGATGGTCAAACGCTCAAAGCGAATGTGGACCAAATAAAACCGTTCTATAATCGCAGCAAAATGGCTGTATTTAAAGATTCGTTTCAGGATCCGAGGCAATCGACTAGCCAGGAAGATATACGTCAGCAAAAACAGCAGGAACCAGCTACAACGGCATCGAAATGTCAGAAGAAGAAAGCTCCCCCCCAACAAAGAAATAAGAACCAAAAAGGTGGTTTCAAAAGAAAGTCTCACGATGCAGGTGAACAAATCTACGAACGGAATTACGAGCGCACCAAGAGAAGAAAGCAGAATGGGCAAGGGAAGCCCAATGTATCCAAAAGAACTGTGGAATCATCGGACAGGTGCCTGAGAAGCAAGAAACGTCGATTGCAGCCTGAGAATCAACTTCCCGAATACAGCAGGAACCAGGACAAGCAACGAGCAAGGGCCCAGGAGAGAAGGGCCCAGTCCACCAAACGTCCAGCGGAGCAACCTCCTCTACAAAGGAAATTGCCGAGGATACAACGACGGAATTTCAAAAGAAAAAGAGACGAGCAGGCTCCGAAAGAACAACGAAAAACGAGGAAACTGAACCAGGCCACAACTTACTCAAGTTTTAAAGATTGGGCCAAGAAAAGGATGGACGATCATAATAAGATAAGTACAATTTCGTATTCAAAAGTTTAGTTAATTTTTGAGTATACTGCAAGTTGCAGGGCTGATTTTACCTCAAGCGAGGTTGACTTTTACGCCAAGTGAGCGATAAGTCCTCATATGGAAAGTAAAATGTTTTGTTAAAAGAAATTGTAATTTTCAAAGATTTAAAATCACTTAATGTTTTGTAAATAGATTAATTCTGTAAAAGCAATGAATTGCTGAAAAGAATATGTTAACTAAATGATTTTGTATGACGCTTTGTCTAAAGACTTGTAAAATGTCTAGAATGAAAATTCGGAAAATTGAAAAACACGATTTAGTCTGTAGACTATTAATTCAATGTAATTTGATATTTCAAGAAAGTACCTTGAGAAAGGAATAGGAAGCACTTGCTGTAAGCTTAGAAATTTAACCTATATTTCTGTAAGCTTAGAAATTTAACCTCTATTTGCATTTCAGGATTGCTATGAAATTGTTAATGTGTTATGAAATGTAACAAATAATATTATGCTAGCAATGCACGTTAAGTGCAATATTAATGTGAATGTTGTGTGCAAACTGCGAATTTGTATGCATGAAAAGTTAAAGATTGACTATTTTAGAATGCAAGTGTTAATTAGGCTCTCCACCAAATACACTTAAAGTGTTAGACATAAAGCTAGTGAGAACCTTAGGATTAGCTGGTTATAGGGCGTTTTTTTCAGGTCTCGTATGTCAAGTTCTAACTAATGTTAGTCGATTGTAGGTGGAAGAGTTGAACACCCCCGAACACATAAAAACCCGCAATGGCGGTTTGCTTTACATCCAACACCGGTGAGAGAGCATACGGGGGAAGAATTTAATTGTGCTTGAATGATAATGTGTGTGTGCAAAATTACACACAAAAAAAAAAAAATAAGGATTTGTACCACTTAGAATTATTCTGTTATTATGTCATACTAAAGTTGTTTTCCTTCCAGATTTTGCTGGAAGGAGTAAGACTGTTTGAAGAATAAGACTTGAAAAAAAAAATGTTGAAGATTGTTGTTCCAGAAAATTTCGTCTGTATTTTACACAAACATATATTGCCTTGTAAGAGTTGGCCTAAGTTTAGAACAGTGAAATTTTCGACTATTTAGAATTGCTAGTTTTCAACATGGTCCGTTTGGACCAAAGTAGTTTAACTATCGCAATTCTGGCGGGAAGTTTGTAAGGTTTTAGTTAAACTAACCAAGTTTATTTTAATTTAAATCTTTTCTATCTCCTCTCTGCTTCAACTTCCTGTCAGAAGAAGCGCGCGTTTTTAGCTTATGCTAATTTTTGAAGTTCAGCCAAGCACTATTTAAGCCAGAGGTAGAAACCTCTCGGTGTGTGAGAGCTTTGCCTCAGATCACGGTCACGCTGCTCAACGTTCGCCTGACCAGCTAGCAGTTTAAATTTATAAGCCATAGTGCTTACTACGTGATTGCTTTGTAAAATAAATTAAAGTGCGGTAGTATTTAGTATACCTTGCTACGCACCCTTTTCGGTAGAGGCCAACTTCCGCGAATTGCTCTGCGAAGCAACGTTTAATTTAAGTTCTATTTTAATTTATTTAAATTTATTTGATTGTTAAGTTCGACCAAAGTGTGGTCTGTTACGTTCTGTATCTCTCCCGAATTGGGAGGTTTGTTATTAATAGTGAATTAATAAAAAAGGATTTCAAATCCCTTCACGTGCAGTTATTCTCCAGCCCAGCAGTTACATCAGAACATAGCGTACCTTCCGCTCCCTGTTCCAGTTCAGGACTTAGAACGTAAGGATAAGAACCCTTTACAGAATTACCATGTTCTCAAAGAATACACACAGAACACTAAGTCCTGATAACTTATTTTAGAGATTATAAGAATTCTGTTGTCATTCCTTTCTTTTCATCAACTAGTTATAAAATTGCACGTATTTTACAGAAATTTTAACTTTCGGTTCGTTTATTCTCCTACCAATAAAATTCCGAGTTCCATACTTAAGGACCCCATTCCGGATATGAATTCCTGGGTTTGATTTAATTTACATTGGTCAAACTAAGAGAGCCTTAAAGTTTTGCGTTAAGGAATGTGAGGTATATATTACAAAAAAGGAAACAGAAGACCTCTGTTGCCCTGCATTTTTGGTCCGAAAATCACACTTTCAATGTTTCTGTAGCCATAATTATTCAAAAAACATCTTCCATTGGTGAATTAGATTTTCTAAAGACGTTTCACGTTCAAAACAATCTTTCTGTTCTGCTTAGCGACCCTAATTCCATTCCATTTTTTCCTTCAGCCTTTAAGGAAAGTATGTTTCAGTTCTTGTTTCATCAATACATGGCGACAGTAGCTTAGCTTCTATCCAGTCATCCTTATCCTATCTAATCACTATATATTATTACCTCTTTCATTTGCACTTTGGAAGCTGAGTATGATGGTTCGGTAAAACCATAGAAACTAGTCCTGTGAAAATTTGAAAATATAACGCTGATTTTTGTTATTTGACTTCTAAATTAATACTTGTTCGGCTTGTTATTTTATCATAATCAACAGTATACTGCGTACATTTCTTTTTAGATTCGACTGTATTGTAGCAATGATCTGTGGACAAAAAATTAACTGTTTAAATATGTTAAGACATTGCAATTCGAAACTTATTCCCGATGCACATCGTTATTTTAATCTCAGTTAGGAATACACCGTATTTTTTAGCATTATTTTTACAGGATTGTAGTACTCACTAAATAAAGGTGTGATAATTTATTTAGTTATGTTGACTAATAGTTAGGTTTTAGTTAAAGCAACTGTCCTGTCGCTCTCCTTTTCACCCACGTTTTCCTTATAAGTAATAGAAGAGGATTTTCCTATTAGTTTTCTGTGCAACTGATTTTCAAAAGCAGCTGGAGTATTTTAATATGTAGCTTTCAATTCCAAGTATAATTAATTTCATATTTGAAATATAATTTGAGTTATTAGCTATAATTTAGAACTACATATTTAGAGTATCTACATATCTACATGCATCGTAAGAAAGAAAAATATTTAAAATTATAAGCAAATCTATAGCAAATGACACAATATTTCCTGACTAAATAAAGGCGGTTAACTAAAATAAATCTTAAAAATTTTATTACTACTGCAAGTAAATAACGTATAGATTCATATCACTCTTTTACCAAAACGCATTTCTTTCTTACTTCGTAATGAATCATAGAACCCAAAATACTACATGGAAATTCCTACAGGCTATTTAAAGCCGAAAACAATTTTAAATAAATACTTCATTATCACTTCTGAAAAATAAATATTTGATTATATTAAGAAAGAATTTAACCCTAAGTAAAATGTATGTATATATTACTTTTTGCAGTTCTACATTACAACCAAATCATTACATTTTGTAGACATTTATGTAAATTAGATAGCGCATGTTTATTCAAACCAAAAATCAAGTGCTATTTAAGCAAAGATTTCGCAAGTTTAGAGTGAGTCATGCCTGCTTAAAGGTCGCGTTGTTACCGTAACTTCATAGCGATTTGATTCTGTGGCGTTGAGTGCTTCGAGACATTAGACTTGTTTCTCCGGCTTCTACGAGCCAGAACCTTTCTGCGCTTTTAAATTATCATGAGAGCGGTTAGGCTAGTTGAATTACATTTTAAGTTCGAACATTATTTGTTTAAGTTAGACCAAAAGTGGTCGTTTAGATAAACCCAAGTGTGAACTCTTTTTAATCTAATAAGAGAGTTATTTATACTTTTCTTCTGACTTTGTCTGCTGTTAAGGCCAGAGACAAATTCCTGTACAGTCGTTCTAGTCGCTAATTTAGGTCACCAAAGAATATGAGACTCTATAAAGTTACTCTGCAAAGTTTACCTTATACAAAAGTATTAGAAAAACGTATTAAAAATCTCCACTTACGTCCACCACAAAATCACTTAATCCAATCAAAAGCAAAGTGTAACTACTCGCAATTCTAAAACAGCGTTGATCAAAATCTTGACCTAAAATTGCGTTATGCTTTGTATAATGCAAGGTGTTGTATTCATTTCTGAAGAGGTATGTTTCGCTCGCTCCAAAACACAAACAGTTAGCAGAACTACTTTTATTATAATTTTTAAAAGCGTCCGATTTAAATTTTAGAAATTATACAGGATTGTAAACATCATCGCCGCCTCTGCAAAAAAGGTATTTTATTAAAAAACATGTGCTTAATTTTCTCAAAGTTCAGAGAAGATGATTTTGATTCGCTTTAACTTGTATGTACCTAACTATCTATTTACATTTTTAAAAATATTTGCTTACCCTTTGTTACGAACCAACTACGAAACGAATGCGAAATTCGAAAGGCGAGGACGACAATTGACGATTCTGATACGAATGCTACTTTTGTTTCGACGAGTTTACACATCGGTGGTTAATTGATCCTGTTTGGTACACAAAATTGATGACGACATTTTTGGTTTATATTTTGATAAAAAACACCAACAAGATACACTGTAATACAGCAGCATCGAAACGGCGAACGAACAGTTACATAATGTAAACACAATATTCGTTTGGCGTAACAGCGTCCTCTATACCATAAAAGTTGCAACACACCCCACCTGTACTCTGTTAAGAGAACACTAAATTTACACATCAATAATAAATGTTCATATAATCACAAATAAATATTGAAAATTATATTACAAATTAATACTATATGACACAAACACATAATATACATAACTGCTAAACTTCAAAAGGATAGATCAGTTGGACGGGTCTTCGATAAAGTCTTTGAGAAGTACGAATCAAACATGAACGCACATACCCATTTCTACCTTTATAAACTTCTTCTATAATTCCAAGTGGCCATAACAATTTTGATTTCGTCGACCCCTCCAGCAATACAACCTCACCCTTTTTAAGATTCCTTTCAGGAGATGGATTTAGAAAAGTGTGCGCAGAACGTAATTCAAAGAGATAATTCTCCTTCCATTTTTTCCAAATTTGTTTCAAAAGGTTAGTTTGATACAATTTTCTCCTAGTCAAAGTCTGCCCGTTAAGTGGTTCATTCCTGAAAAGGTCGGCGAAATGTACAGGATAAGAAACATTTTCTTGCCCTGGAAACAAGAAATGGGCAGGTGTGAGAGCTTGGAGCTCTTTTATTTCATTATTGACATAAGTAAGAGGTCTGTGATTTAGAATTAATTCAATTTCTGACAGAATATTCATCATTTCTTCAAAGTTAAGAAGAGCCTTTCCGAGAACCTTTCTTAAAGGTTCTTTGATGCTTTTCATAAGCCTTTCATAAAATCCACCCCACCAAGGCGCGTGAGGCGCAATATATTGCCAAGTTATGCCATTTATTGAAATGAAATCTTTTCATTTTGAATCGATTATAATTTTTGCAAATTCTTTCAGAATTTCATTAGTGGCTCCGAAGCTCTTAGCGTTGTCGGAAATGATAACTTTACAATTTCCTCTCCTAGCTAAAAATCTCCTTAATGACAAAATAAAATTTTTTGTTGACATATTTGTGATTAATTCAATGTGCACAGCTCTAGTTACACTGCATGTAAATAATGTTATGTAAGCCTTTTGTGGCGTATCATTTCCAGATTTTATTAAAACTGGGCCGGTAAAAATCTATTCCTGTTACAGTAAAAGGAGGGTTTTCAGTAACACTATTTTTTGGTAGTTGACTAGTTATTTGTTTAGCTGGTTTCAACTTATATTTTCGACAAATTAAGCAGTTACCTAACACTCTTTTTACGATCTGTCTACCTCGTGGAATCCAAAATCTAGACCTAATTTTGGCGAGCGTAAATGTCACTCCCCCATGAAAACTTTTATTATGCTACCGAATAATAATTAATTCTGTAAATCTAGATTGCTTAGGAAGAAGCACAGGGTGAGCCTCATCCTTTGTAAATTCTCCTTTTTCTAATCTTCCTTTTATGAGCAATACACCACAACTGTCGAGAAATGGGGCTAAGTTCGAAAGTGGAGATTCTTTAGGAATCGACTTACCGTTTTTAATGTTTTGTAATTCTAGGTTAAACTCAATGTTTTGCTCATATTTTATCCAGTCTAGTTCTGCATTTTGAAGTTCTTCAGCTGTGAGCGGACCTGCAACTGTTTGTCGTTTTTGAAGTTTATTAACAAACCGTTTAACAAGTGCAGTTACTCTTAGTACTTTTAACAAACAACTGTATTTCCTTAAATCTAAAATAAATTCAGAAATTTCTACCAAACATCTATTTTGCGCTGTTTTTCCAAATTCCGTTTTTAGCTCTAAGTCTGCGTCTGTAGATTTTAAGTTCTCCCTTTCAGTTGACCAGTATTCAGATGACTGACTGAGCCACGGTGGACTGTGCCACCAAAGCTGGTTCGAAGCTAAATTTGCTGCAGAAATTCTTCTGGACAGGATATCTGCAGGATTATCTTTTCCAGGGCAACGAGCTCAATTGTTGATATCTGATAAAGATTGAATTTCTTCTAGTCTATTTTTTATTTTTTACGAAAGTTTTGTATTTACTAGACGGTCGCTTAATCCAACATAACGTAATCATCGAGGCGGTCTAAAAATAACTAGATGTATTCAATTTTAAACATCTACTTACTTGACGGGCTAATCTTGCGGATAACAAAGCTCCCATTAATTCTAGTCTTAGTAATGTAAGACCTTTCAGAGGAGCTACACGACTTTTAGCACAAATAAAACAAGTACTTATTCTTCCATCTTCAGCTATAGCTCTTAAATACAGCACTGTTCCATAGGCTAAAAGAGAAGAACCTGAAAGAGAATGAATTTCAAATGAAATAAATTTACAGTTCAAATTTGACAAATAACATCTAGGAATCATAACATCTTCTAAGTGTTCGACTTCACTGCACCACAACTGCCACTTGTGATCCAGTGACGATGGAAGTTTGTCGTCCCAGTCCATATCATGAGTCCATAGTTCTTGTAGAATGCACTTCAGCTTTATAATAAAAGGCCCTAAAGAACCGATAGGATCATAAATATGACCCACTACTCGAAGAATAAACCTTTTCGAAGCAGTTCCGTTCTTGATAAACTTTGATAGTTCTTTCACGTTGAAATATATAATGTCCGCATCTGGGTCCCAAACTAGACCCAACACCTTGGATGGTGAGTTAAATCTCGCACCTGAGTTCTAGCATCCTTCCACAGCTCACGAAGTTTCAGAGAATTGGTTTTCCATTTTCGTAATATCATGCTACCTCTTTTGAGAATTTTTACACTTTCAGTCGTAATCTTCAAAGCCGCTTGCAAGTCTTCTTCACCT
Organism: Stegodyphus mimosarum; assembly: GCA_000611955.2. Classification (NCBI taxonomy): domain Eukaryota; kingdom Metazoa; phylum Arthropoda; class Arachnida; order Araneae; family Eresidae; genus Stegodyphus; species Stegodyphus mimosarum. The sequence continues at coordinate 329,576 of KK119752.1, forward strand.
CCAACTAAATCATCGACATAAAACCATTCTGACAATAATTTGCAAGTATCCAGAAATTCCTGTTTACATTTATCAAAATGATATTTCAGAGTTGCAGCTAATAAATATGGACTTGGTTTCAGCCCAAATAAAACTCTACTAAAGTTCATTTCTTGATATGCATTAGAACCGATATCATCAGTCCAAAAGAACCTAGTAAATTTTCTGTCATTAGGATCGATCAAAATTTGTAGATATGCTTGCTTTATATCGGCTGTGAAGGCGATTGTATTTTGCCGAAATTTTAAGATCATTTCAAATAGATTTGGATATAAATTTAGTCCTTTGAATAAACAGTCATTAATCGAAAGTTGTCCTCCTTCATGAGAAGAACCATCAAACACGATTCTAAGTCGACTAGTAGATTTGTCCTCGCGAATGACCGCATGGTGGGGTAAGTAGAATGACTGCTCAAAACATGACAATTCAATATCTGACGATGAGTTCTCAATGATACCTTCCTTACGATAATTATCAATTACCTTTTTATAATCCTCAAAAAAAGCTATATCATTTCTAAATCTCCTAACCAGCCCTTCGAAACGTTTCCGAGCCACTTCCCTATTATTCGCCAATTTCTCCTGCATACCTGGTTTCCACGGCAACTTTACACAATATCTTCCATCTACGAACCCAACAGAGTTATTAAATTCCTCAAGTATTTCTTGTTCCACTAAAGTCAAACACTCCGTTTCTTTGTTTGTAATACCTAAACTTTCTAGTTCCCAGAAACGCCTGAGTTCGGCTGATACAGTGCTTTGATCACCCAACACTACGTTTACAACAGCAGTCTTACTCAGATCATCACAATTTCCTTGCAAGGACCATCCAAGTTCAGTGTTTACAACTACCAATGACGTATTTAATCTTTCAAAACCCTTTGTCAAATTCCAATAAAAATCTGAACCTCTTAACAAGGAAATTTCATTATCATCGAACGCTTGATTATATCTTCACGTTAAAGTGAATCCCTTAGCTTCCATTTCAGCCCTCGTACTCTCATTCGGCAAATTAATCGTAGCCCTCGAAATTTCATCTGTTTCCAAAGCCTGTATTACAACTTCATTTCCATCCACGATATTTCGCAATCTCACTTCCACTCTGCGGCAAGTTTGCAACCAAGGATCCTTTGCTCCAAACGAATAAATCTTTAATGTTTCTGACTCTAGACATTTTAATCCCAACTTCATAGATACATTTCTTTTAATGAAACTCTTTTCACTCCCATTATCAAACATTGCAATAATTATACCTGATGACCAATAATTTCTGTCCTAACGCACTGCAATAAAATCACATTCCTATCATTTACAACTGAATTCGAAATAGTAGGCTGAATTTCCAGTTCATTTGGGCTTTTATCTTCCGGATTCGAATTAGATTTACATTTGCTAGAGTTTTCAAATTTAAAACAAATAGCTTTGGCATGTCTGCCAGAGCAGAAAGAACACTGTTTAGCATTACATTTTTTCACAAAACAATTTGTGTTACAACACAACAAACATCTCTTTTCCTTAATTAATTTATCCCTTTTTTGTTGCACCGTCATATTTTCACATTCAGTCTTACAGTGACCTTGACCGCAAAATAAACAAACTTGAGAAGTTTTCGCCATAAATTCTGTTACTGACGCGTGTTGATTGCTACGACTCCGAGACTCCGAGGGAACCTTTTCTGGTTTCGAAAATTATTTTGTTTGTGTTGGTTAGAATTAAAATTATTATATGAAGATACATTATTGGAATTAATACGGAACGCCTTTTCTCTTGCACTAATAGCATTATGTAAAAACTTCATCAATTCCCGTAAATCATGACAATTATTTATATTTTGCTTCGAAAATTCAAGAGCCAATTCTTCTGGCAGATTTTTTAGTATTATGTTAGTCAGCATTGTTGTGTATGTTTCGGATTTGACATTCAATTCCTCTAAACATTTAGAGTTTGGGCTTCAAAATAAAGGTTCCGAAGAGCCTGAATGTTAGAAGCATTTTTAAGGAAGTTAGATTTAATAAATTTGACAAGTGAGCATTTATTAAAATGTCTCTTTGTACAAATGTTTCGGAAATTAATTTAACAGCCTGTTTATAATTTTCTGGAGTAATTGAGAAGCCTTTAATGCTAGCAAGGGCTCTACCACCTAACAACGACTTTAAATAGCAAAATTTGTCAACCTCAGTTAAATTAGAATTATTTTGCACAGAATTCTCAAACTGATTCCAAAATTCTAAATATTCTGAAGGCTCACCATAGAATCGAGGAAGCGAAAGTTTAGGGAGTTTAGTTCTGTTTTCTAAATGCACAGTTTTATTTTCTACATGAACATTTTCTGGATTTAATGTTTCTTCACATGGCTGATATGGAACTTTCCTGATTTATTTAATTTTGTTTTGCAATCTTACTTTAACTGGTATTATTTTTTCGTTATAATCATCTACCGAACTAATTTCATCCTTCATTTCGCTTTCTTCCTTCAACAATTCATCAATGTTAGTATTTAGTATGTTAACAATTTCGATTTTAGTATTCAGCTGTTCTAAATATGAATCACATACCGATTCATATTTATATCTATATGATATAAATATGAATCTATATGATATAAATATGATATAAATATGATATATTCTATTTATTTTTATTCGATATCCGATTCATTCAAATATTTGTTTATTTTTTCTACTAACTTTAGAGTTTGTTCTCGATGTATATCACGTTTAGTTCGCAGCTTTAGCAATTTAGCCATTTTCACATTTTCTAGCAACAAATTTTACCCTTCGAATACTTTAACAATAAATAAATTCTAATTATAGAATTCTAAGAAACAAATTGTAATTTTCAATAACAAATCACACTTTCAGCATTAACACCAAATTCTAAGAAAATACAACAGATTCTTACTTGCAAATACATTCGAACTTTCTAAACATAAATGCAAACATTCAGTATATACCAAAACGAAAGTCTCAAATTTTACCAAAACAAGATCAACGACATCAAATAGCTTTACTACTTCAACAATTACAAAATATTCTATTCAAACAAATTTTCAACAAAACTATTTACTCACATAGAATCGAGGAGCGACGTCCCCCACCAAGCGACGTTCCCGGACGATGTCACCACATGTTACGAACCAACTACGAAATGAATGCGAAATTCGAAAAGCGAAGACAACAATTGACGATTCTGATACGAATGCTATTTTTGTTTCGACGAGTTTACACATTGGTGGTTAATTGATCTTGTTTGGTACACAAAATTGATGACGACATTTTTGGTTTATATTTTAATAAAAAACACCAACAAGATACACTGTAATACAGCAGCATCGCAACGGCGAACGAACAGTTGCATAATGTAAACACAATATTCGTTTGGCGTAACAGCGCCCTCTATACCATAAAAGTTGCAACACCCTTTTTCTTCTCAAAATTCAGAAAACAAATTCTGCATTGTTGAGTATTAATTTACAGTGCATTAGCGAATGTATTAAATTAAAGTGAATGGTGAATTTATAATGTTAATATTTGAAAATTAATTTTAATATACACTCTTAGACAAAAAAAAAACGACGCACCACGACGCACCGAGAAGATATAGCAAATTGGACACAAATTGATATGCATAAAGGTTTCGACAGAAAATGGAAAAATTTACATTTTGGCTGCCAATGAATGAATAGTTATCGTTACAGCGCATCTGATCTGCGCAACTGGCAGGATATTTAGTAACTATGCCTCTCATACAAGTGCGCGAACGATATGCGCAGATGCCAGAATTTGAGAGAGGTCGTGTAGTTGGGCTCAAAGAAACCGGTTGGTCATATCGGCGAATAGCTCGACATTTGAGCAGAAGCGATGCCACTATTAGACGAAGTTGGCAGGAATGGGTGAAACATGGCCGCACACAACGTCAAGAAGGAAGCGGTAGGCTTAGAGAAACGACATAACTTGAAGACCGAGCAATCGTCAGAGCTGCACCAAAGGAAAAAGTCCAGCGGCGTAATATCAGGTGATCTGGGTGGTCAAGGAATTGGACCTCCTCGCCCAATCCATCTTCCTGTAAAATGGTTATTCAAAGAATGACTCGGTCGTGCATAAGTCCACACCACACATTAACCTTTGGGTAATCCTTCCGTACTTTACAGTATTAATGGGGGGTTTTCAAATCCCCATACGCGCAAATTGTGGCGATTAACAATGCCAGAAAGATGAAAGGATGCTTCGTCAGAGAACATTATGCGCTTCAGAAATTTAGCATCATCTTCTATCCTCTTTAGCATATCTGTTGCAAAGGCCATCCTCCTAGGCCTATAATAATAGAAAATAGTTGCCAAAAACAAAAGAGAGAAAATTGCAACTAATAAGCAGACGATATTTAGAAAAGTATAGATATTTAGACTGGAAAATGAAATTATCTCAAATTAGCCACACGCGCAGACGATATTTACAAAAGTAAAGATATTCAAACCTGAAAAGGAAAATATATAAGTTATTCCATCAATAAATGCCGTAAGTTTGTTTATATCTTCATTATTTTATGAGTTATGAAACACTAAAATGGGTCCGGGACTTTATAAACACCCTGTATTTTTCTTTCGGGGGGCTGAAGCAGGAGACGGGAAAAATTAGCAATACTCACGCCGGAATTCGAATCTGGACCTCTCGAATACGCGCCGATTGTGCTACCTTTACTCCACTAATGCATTCTGGAAGGATTCTCTTTGCGGCACGAGGTTACTTAAAACACGATCGAACCAAAAGTTCCCTCGATTACACCCTGGCTCTAAAAATGAGTTTCTTAAAGTTAGTCCAAAACAGGAAGTCTCTAATAATAACCAGCTGGTTGTTTTCTTAATGATTCATTTGCTGTTACAGTTTGTCACACTATCAATAAATGCCATAAGTTTGTTTATATCTTCATTATTTTATGAGTTATTAAACATCAAAATGGGTCCGGGACTTTATAAACAGCCTGTAGTATTCTTGAAAATCGCTTTAGTTAATAAGTATGGAATAATAAATATGTCATTCTTTTATATTGCTTATTATTGCTCTTTAAATACTTTCTTTTATTATTTGTATAGCTACTGCATCTATCACTAGTAAAGTTAAACTCAGCTACGTGGGAATTATCGTAAAAAACGCATGCCTAATAACATAAAAGTACCGAAGAATTATATGTTTTTAATCAAAATCAAAGGAAAGATGAGAAGTTCCACGCTGTTTCGCTTCTACACTTTGAAGTAAATAAAATTTTGCCTTATATAGAGACCTATCATCATATTAATTTAGGAAAAGATTTGCTTTAGAGTTGTTGGATTAACACTTAAGATTCTTACACTGTTAATATTTATTTTGTGCATTATAAATTCAACGCCACTGGTAATATTTCCTAAATTCCTTAATATAACGCTAAGAAATATTTCCCCAAACTCAATATGTTACATTAATTTGGTAATTTAATACCTTACACAGCGAAATTTTATTCAATTTTCAATGACTCTTAATTTAAATTTCAGCATAATGAATAAAGAATTATGCACGGCGTACTGAAGCATTCTTTATTCAAATGAAATTTAAATAAACATTTCCATAGCATAAAAGATATCTGAAAGAATTCTGGAAATGACATTTTCCGAATAGGTTTTCACATAAAACTGCCCTCTCCATAAAAGCGAAAAGATAACGGCGCCTCAGGAAGTTACCAGAGTCTCTAGAAATAGTTAAATGAAACATTTTCTTCATCTTATTGTTCTTCACAAACAGAACTGTTTCTAAATCTTACCGCAGAAAAGAGTTCTTTTCCCCACTGAGAGACAACAAAAGAGCTATGCATCCTGTTTACAGGTAAGACGGAGGCATTTCAGATGCGAGAAGCTTTCAGGTTTATTCCCTTCTGAAAAATGAAACGCAATAACAGTGTAAAATAGGCTAAAAATATGAGAAAAAGAGACTTTGTGATGTCTTCATTTTCTTGGATAGGGATTCGTTTCGTTTGTTAAACTTTTTTTGCTTGGTGATATTTGCCTTTTATTCATCCCGCAAATATATATTTCTGTCTATTGTTTGGGCCTCGTATATGTCATTCTTTATTGCGCAGTAATATGCATACAAAATCTTATTGGAAAATAAATAATTTCCTTCTTTTACGTCTTTTATGATTTCATTCTTTTACGTCTAATAACTAACTTCGAAGGAAGCTACCTTAACGTTTGGATTTGAATTTAGACTCGCCAAAATATTTTATTGCAATTTTTTCGTATTTCGTTACCCTTTGTTCTTTAGAAAAACTCTGATGTGTACAGCACACCACTTCCTTGTATGGAATATTAAATTATACGCATTTTTGCTGTAATTCATTTAAACTTATTTCCTCGAGTTTCGTTAGATACATATTTCTCATTCAATTAATTCAGTTCTCACTTCTCGGCAAGGCAAAAATATTAAAACTTCAAAATGTCTTTATTCGAAATTGACAAATATAGAAAAATATAAAACATAAATACGGTTAAAACAATTTTTACAATTAAAATTACAGTTTCTAAGCAAAAACAAGCAATTCGGCCAGCGGGCAGGAAGTCAGGTTTTTCGGTGCACAAAACTGAAAGTTTACTTTTGGTCTCACTCAGCAAAAAAACACTGAAAGAGTAGAAACTGACTTGATTTGTTGTGGAAGCTACGCTGAGTCCATATATGGAATAATTAAATAACTTAAATGATAATTCCATAATAGATTAAGCATGATTTAGTTCGCAATAATAAAAGAAGACGTTATCTTTGTTGTTGCGAAACTTAGTTTCTCTAGATTGGCAACAAATCCATTATTCTACTAAGTTTCAAACGTAAACAAATATGGCTGCTATGTTAAACAAAATTAGGCTTAGCCGCACTAAAACATTTTTAAAATTGTTCATAATTGTGCAATTATTGCCCTCAGTTAACTAAAGGCATAAAAACCTTAACTGGAAGATAAGAACAGCATAATTTAATCATATTTAAAGCAAAAAATGCAAAATTTACCAACATGAAAAAATTAAAAAACTGAGCTCACGAAGCCGAGTAACAGGGCGGGTATGTAACTGTGTATATATATAGTTATATACATCTGTTGCCGCCTATTGCCACCAAAAAGGGAGGTGCACGACTACATGCTATTGAAGTCCTATATACAAAATTTCAACGTTCTGAGGCTACTCAGTTTTGAATTATGCGAGATGCATGTACAGACGCAGTTGAAATATGGTACCCGCAATTTTTCTTGATTACCATACTTCATTTATTTTTTGCAAGGAAGTAATAAGCATTGGAAGAAAATTTAATATTCAGTTTCTTAGTATTTTAGAATACAATATATGCAATGACTACAAAAACTGATATCTACATAAATTTTACTTAGGATTAAATTAATATAATCAAATATTTATTTTTTCAGAAATGATAGTGAAATATTAATTTTAAAATTCCTATGCCTTTAATCCATATCTAGATTATTTACTCCCAGTAATTATAGAATTTGTACGATTTATTTTAATTAACCGCCTTTATTCATTTATATAATATTGTGTCATATGGTATAGATTTGCTTAATATATTAAATATTTTTTCTTACTTTCTTTAATGATGTATGTTTAAGAATATTTAAGAAAACAAAGACTAAAATAAGTAATTGTGAAAATATAGCTAATAACTCAAATTATATTTCAAATATGAATTTCATTATCCTTGGCATTGAAAGCGTCATATTAAAACACTCCATCCACTTTTGAAATTCAGTTGCACAGAAAACTAATATGAGAATGCTATTCTATTACTTACAAAATTTTATATGATATTGTTTTTGCTTTAAAAAAATTAAATCACAAAACTCATATAGTTCTACCCATATTATTTCTGGATATTAATTTCGACTGTGAGCATAAATCTACCCCATTTGAGCATATATGCAACCCAGCTGAACATTCTGTGCAACTATTTTTTAATCATTATATGATAAATAGAGTTGCAACTATATCTGTTATCATGGACTGATAAAGGTCTTACACAATGCAGTAGGCAAGTCAAGTATTTCGGAATCTATCTTTTACTGGTTATACAACGCTAAATCCTAAAACTTCTGTACTCTAAATGTATCAGTCTTTGATTAACACCGTCATAATTAAAATTCTCATCTTCATGTTTTTAAAATTGATTATATGGCAATCGCAATATATATAATATAAAAAATTATAATATTTTATACAATCTGGTTCTGTTAGCTAGCATAAAATAAAAAGCTATTAAAAGACTGTATGAGGAATTATCCTCAGTCTTAACACAACAGAGAAATCAGACGGGAGTAAAGAACCCTTTATTCAGTCAGATAAAGTTGAAAAAAATGGCTTTACTTGGACTTACATGAAGTCAACACTTCTAGCTTAACTCAAACAGGTAATGTTGTACTTAAAATAAAATATAATTAAACTAGCCTAACGGCTCACAGGATCATTTAATGCTCAGGAAGGCTCTGACTCATAAAAGACGGCTGAAAGGAGCTTAGTAGCTAGAAGCACTCGACGCCACAGAATCAAATCGCTAGCAATTCAAAGTAACGATGTGGCCTTCAAGCAGGCATAAAACGCTGTTTAAATGGCAGCAAAGCTTGGATGAAAACGAAACTTAAACTGCTTTAACTAAAATGGTCAAAATAAATCTCTCCAAGTTTTCTAATACTTAGGTACAGTAGAGGTCCATTAGTCCGGCATCCAACAGTCCGGAATGCCCGATAGTCCGGCATCACTCCGGAAAATTGTAAAAATTTTGGTTTTCTCCAAAAGTGTGTCTTTAAAGCAAATAAAACCGCTCGAGAGCTATTCGGAAGTTTTCGGGGTAGTTCGAGATCATCCGGAAGCGCTCGGTATTGTTCGGAAACAATTAGCGGCCGGCTAGTCTCAGCTGTCACAACAAATTCAGGTGCAGTGCAGCTCCGTTAATCAATCACGAAGCGTCTTCGCCATTTTTTTGTGCGTTGTTGTTTTGTGTCCTTTCACATCGCAGTAAACGTAACTTTTGAAACTGTTTATAAAAAAAAGTATTTTCGTTCTAACTGTACAGTGACCATGTTTTCAAAACCTAAGCCTTCGAGTTCAAAAGGAGAGAAACGAAAACACGTAACACTGACTCTCAATCAGAAACTAGAAATCATCAAACGGCTAGAAAAAGGCGAGAATAGAAATGTTTTAATGAATGAGTTTAATATTGGCTCATCAACTATTTATGACATTAAAAAACAAAAAGATGAACTAATGAAGTTTGCTTCTCAATCGGTAACAACTGAAAAATTGGCTTCTAGAAAAGCATTAAAAAAACCAAAACTAGAACAGCTAGATAGTGTATTATTCAAATGGTTTAGTGCAGTACGTTCTGAAGGAAAGCCGGTAACAGGGCCAATGATTGTTGAAAAGGCAAAGAAATTCGGCCAAGATTTAGGAGTTGCTGAAAGTGAATGTAATTATTCTGATGGTTGGCTCAGAAACTTTAAGTTTCGGCATGGAATTCGAAGACTTGATGTAACTGGAGAAACCCTTTCAGCAAACCAAAACTCTGCAGAAAAATACAAAGACGAGTTTGAGAAAATCGTGGCTGATAATGATTTAACACCTGAACAGATTTACAATGCTGATGAAACAGGGCTATTGTGGCGATGTTTACCAACATCTACACTAGCTGGGGGAGGAGAAAAAGCAGCCAAGGGTTTTAAAAAAAAATAAAGACAGATTAACCGTTTTGCTATGTGCTAATGCGTCTGGAAACCACCGAGTGACCCCTTTTGTGATAGGTAAATCTGCAAAACCCAGGGCTTTTAAGAATGTTACACACTTGCCTGTCCAATACGATGCTCAATCAAATGCGTGGATGACTGCCTCCCTCTTTAAAGACTGGTTTTTTCACCACTTTGTGTCTGAGGTCAAGGAATCATTCAAAAGCCTTGGTCTATCATAAGATACTAAAGCCATCCTTCTTTTGGACAATTGCAAAGCCCATCCGCCAGTAGATGAGTTAGTTTCTGGAAATATTGTTGCTAGTCTGCTCCCACCTAACGTAACATCTTTGATTCAACCCATGAACCAAGGGGTTATTCAAAATTTTAAATGCTTTTGTAGAAGGTCTTTTATTCAAGGCCTGTTAAATGCCGACTGTGACGTGACTGATTTTCAAAAAAAGTTTACAGTAAAAGATGCCGTCTATGCTATTGCACAGTCTTGGAACCAGGTAAAAAATACAACACTCCAAAAATGCTGGAGAAAACTTTGGCCAGCTGCAAACCCTGCATCTGACCTAACTCTACAGACTGATGAGGAAGAAAACCATCAAGACGCTCTGACCAAAGTTTTGGATGTCGTTAGAAGTACTGACAATCCCTTGAAAAACCTGCCTGAAGATGAGGTAGAGGAGTGGCTTTTAATCGACGAGAATGAGCCTGTTGAACAAGAACTAACCGATGAGGACATTATCAACATTGTAGTAAACCCTCAGCCTACTCAAAATCTTGAAGAAAATGACTCAGATGCCGAAACGGAAGAAAAGGAAAAAATCAGCTGGGCAGAAGCTGCAGAATCACTAAATAAGTTTATCTCTTTTGCTGAGGCTAGTACTAGCTACAGTGCTTCAGAAATTATTGATTTCCATATCATTAGAAATAAATTTTATACTAAACGCCAAAAGTCAAGAAAACAAAAAGACATTCGTGACTTTTTTAAATCTAAGTGAAATATGTTTTACAGTACGTGTACATACATTACATGAAATGTAAAATAAACTTTATTGTATGTATTTGCATACTGTATTTTTAGTTTAATTATTAACCTAATTGTTCTTATAAATACCGCCCGATAGACCGGAATTTTTGGTAGTCCGGCACCGAGCCGGTCCCGAACATGCCGGATTATCGGACTTCTACTGTATTTAGGAAAAAAAAAACTAAATTGTGGACAGATAAATAAATAAATAAAACATTGTAACCGATCTTTTTCTAAATTTAGAAATTTTTTCTGTGTTTCTTTAGAAATTTTTCTTTATTGATTTGGATCAAAAGTTTTATTGTCTACTTTCTTCATGCTCTACTAGTCGGGATGAGCTTTTCGTTTCTAAAAAGAACGTTGTTTCTTTGAAAAAAGAAAAGATGATACTTCTTAACCTCAGTAAAAAGATATGGAGAAAGTATCTCTTATTTTTATACCATAACTTGCTACTGTTATGTTCAAGTGTCGTGGCAACTGGTTGCAGGCCATTTCCGTTTAAAATATACAAAAATTTTTTCAGCCATGGAAACACACACACTTGCTCTAGCCCTCTTGTACACTGCCGAAAATATCTGTAACGTGCTTCGTTTTGTATCTCTCTTGATTGGCTGGCACATCGTTTTAGAGAACTTAGAACATCGTTTTAGAGTCTGAAAAAGCACACTCTAAGCTTGATAAGAGAGAAGAATTGGATCAGAAAGGGAGAGATCCGTCAAACAAGGTAGTTATATCATGGCAAAAATCAGTTTCTGACAAAAGAAGTTCTTTTCTTAAGCTCAGTACTGAATGGTCGAATGATGCTAAACACTATTTGCAGTGCAACATAAACCAAGCTTTCGCAGATGATGTCATGTAGCATATTTGGTCTATTGACAATATGAGAACACCCTGTATCACACAAATTCAATTATTCTGAGTTTTAAGCATGTCACATGATTTTTCTGTAAACGTGTTGAATAAAGGAGTGCTATCGCTGATCAACAGCCTCTTCATTGGTATATGAAACCATGTTTTCGAAACGTAAGCAGAAGAAATTTTAATTATTCCCAAGCATTAAATAAGGAGATTTCTAATTAATATGCACTTCAGTCATAAAGAAATTAAAAACTATATAAAAACAGTACGAGTATATTTTCTTTTCAATTTCATTGTTAACTTCCAGTAATGATAAATTTAAAAAGATCACATTATTATTCGATAAAATGAAATCTTTATGATCTCATTTCTATGCTAACCAATTTAGTTTTATTAATATAATGTGGACAGTGTATTTTATAATTTATTCCGTGTTATATGAAATAACAAAAAAAAATCATAAATCTCAGCGTTCAGGTTTCAAAGCTCGCCCAAAAGAGCTTTTTTAAAGTTTAATATGGTTTATCAGTTGAGATTATCAGTCAACGTTTTCCAAATAGAATAGAGAAACATTTTATAATACAGTGTGTTTATAAAGTCCCGGACCCATTTTGATGTTTAATAACTCATAAAATAATAACTCATAAAATATTAAAATTAATAACATAAATGGTTAGATAGACTCAAAACGTTACATGATCCTTGTCAATGAACTTCCACTTGTGCCCCCTTCGTCGCACGGAGAATATCAAGTCGTTATTCAATTTCACGACAGGTACTGGCAAGCATCTCGGCATCCACAGAGGCTATTGCAGTTCTTTTAGGTCATCAATGTTCGACACTCTCCTCCTGTAAACGTTGTCCTTTACAAATCCACAAAGGAAAAAGTCCAGCGGCATAATATCAGGTGATCTGGGTTGCCAAGGAATTGGATCTCCTCTCCCAATCCATCTTCCTGTAAAATGGTCATTCAAAGAACTACGAAAGATGGTACCACAATGAGGTGGTGCACCATCTTGTTGCAAAAAGACATGTGGCTAAAACTCTTCTAGTTGTGGAAATAGGAAGTTTTCTAACATGTCTAAGTCTACGACTGATGAGACCGTCTTTTTTGTAAAAAAGAAAGGCCCGATGACTCGGTCGTGCATTAGTCCACACCACACATTAACCTTTGGGGAATCCCTTTGTGCCTTATAGTATTCATGGAGGTTTTCAGATCTCCATATGCGCACATAGCATTTCAATAGCTGCCAAAAACAAAGAGAGAAAAATGGAATTAATAAGCAGACGATATTTAGAAAAGTACAGATATTTGACTGGAAAATGAAATTATCTTAAATTAACCGCACGCGCAGACGATATTTACAAAAGTAAAGATATTCAAACCTGAAAAGGTAAATATGTAATATTATCAATATATGCCATAAGTTTGTTTATATCTTTATTATTTTTATGAGTTATTAAACATCAAAAAGGGTCCGGGACTTTATAAACACCCTATATTAGACGAATATGCAAATAGACCAATACGGATATGTTATATATCTTCTGTATGCTTGAAACGTTAAGTAATATAATTCTAAAAAAATATTAAATGTTTCTAATTAGATACATTTTTATTTAAATAAATTAGATTAAAAAGTAAAAAAAAATATTCTTAAGAACTGCATCTAATGCTTTTAATTAGTTTTATTTATTAATTAAAAACAGACAGATTAAATATGAAAGAATAATATCTTACAATTTCCCGATTGGCAACAGACTCGAACGAAGCGTGAAAGTATACATTAAAGTGAAACATCGTGTTTCCAGACTAATAGCCATTTTGAGCTAATAGTTCTTTGTTACTAAATTTGTGAAATGATCATTAATATTTTAAAGTTTACTACATGGAATGGTTAAAAGTTGCGAAGCTGTCTATACTTACAAAACGAATTTAAATACGTTAAGAGAATAAATTTAAAATTTGAATACTAGAGTAGCAACATAAATAATGATGTGAAACTAATAACAACTATTCTGATTTCCTTTTGGGTTGTCTTACAACAATAATCACCTTGCTTGGAAAAATGACATCATTAAGTGGAGATTACAAGCATTTTCCGACATTTAACGCTCATTAACTAAGTGATGTGTTAAAATTTTACATGGTGTGTTAATTACATTCTCATAATTAAACTTTAAAACAAAACCTTTAATTAGGAAAAAAGTGTAATAAAATGTCAAACACGTGCAAAGGTAATCATCTATTAGGCACTTTCTAAACCAACAATCAAATTGCGATTTGAATAACGTCTATCCACCGTTAATACTTTGTTAAAATACATTCAATTTACTTTCAATTCAAAGAATTTATTCATATTTTTTGCATCTGAAATGTTCTTGATCATTACCTTTGTGCACATCTTCCTTTTCGTCATTTTATTTACAGCATTGCAATCTAACTATCTCTTCATTCCTAATACGGTTATTGTTCCTGCTTGACGAAACGGAGCGAGAAAAAGACTTCTTTAAACGTATTTCTGCGATAAGCACACGAATCTTAATGACGGATACTTTAAATTTTTCGAGCGTAATTACATACCTCATTAACGGTACTTCGAGCATCGAAGGTACGTTCTTTTCTGTCAGTTACCTTCTATTAAGAAAATTTGCTGTACCTAAAAAAGTATTCAGCCGTTTCTTTTTGTGAAGACCATTCTCGAATGTAATGTCTTGCCTGTGATTCGTAATGAGAATCTTCGGTACTCCTTTTTTATTTTATTCTATTGCAATAATGCAGAGCAAAACGATAAATTTTGTTACTGTTATCTGACTGTCAGAGAATAATGAAGGCAAGTTCTTCCTTGTAAAACTTACTGATGTTCTAACCTCCGTTTCTGAGAAAATAATTTCGTTCCTGTGTTATTCTGAAATGGGCTTTATAGTTTTGCTTCCTTTTACGTACTTTTAAATACATAGAATTTTGTTCATATTTAAAAGCAGGTACAAGGAAGCAAAGTTTTTATTTAAGTTACCAGCCTGCGTTCTGGGTGATAAAATAAATAAGTTATTTTGAAAAAAGAGAAACATTTAAGTAAAATGAAAATTAATTTAAGTAAAAATTTTAAATTAAAATTTTTCATTCTTATTACCAACAGTATCGATTATTTGACGTCACTGTGAAGAGGAAGAATTTGGATAATCACACTAAAGAAAATGTATTATTACAATTAAAACATTTATTCTCAAATACTGTATTATATGAATTAAAGTAAAAATATAACCTCAGAGTGATTAGATTCCCAATATAATTCTATCGATTTCGAGGGTGATCTGACATTTGCCTCCCTCCTTCAAAAGCATAATTTTACGAAAAAATTTGGCGCATTCGGCAAACATGTTTAACTCCTGAACGAGAAACATAAATCAGATGTCAGATCGTCCTCGAAATTGATGAGTATTTATTTAATATGTTCTCAAGTCAACGTTTTTTGGCCTAGTTGGGAATTTTAAACTGATATATTTCGCTTTCGGTTAGACTAAGTTGTGTTTGTTATTTATCCACGGATTTATTTTCAAACATCAAATATTTTGTTTTGATACTAAATTGTGTTTTTCTGAAAAGGCAAGTTAAAAGTAATACCCTTTATTTGTCCTTTCTGCACAATATAACTCTGAACTTGTAAAGATTATTTTGTGTTTCGGAGCAGGAGAAGTAAGCAGTGTTCTTCGCCGGAACTCCAACCACGGATCTCTCACTCGACACCTGGACAGCCATATATTGATACTGCAATAACAAAACGTCATACGTGGGAAAACGATAATTCCTAACGTTCTCCTACACTTAAAAGACGAACAAAAAGAGGCACGAGATCATAGACTTTCCAGCTGCTATGTGGACGTACTATCCCTTTACATCTCGAGAGTATGCGAAGGAAAATGAGATAATTCCATATCTTTTCTATCTTTCTTTTGTTAGATGCACAAATTATCATTCATCATTTATTAATTCGAAAACCATTTTATAGACTATTAGGATTTTCTATGTAGGAATCCGAAGAAATTAAAAAGGCCTTCGTCAAGAACTAACCCACATATCTTCCAGCTGTTAGCTGGAATCTCAACCATTTGCAAGTCGAAAGTACGAAAAGAGGAATGCAGTAATTCTTATAAACCAACTTTTTTTCAACTTTTTAAAATAAATTTTTGAAATCGTCTGTATAATCAAAATCACAGTTCTTTTACCTATAGACACTATAGTTAAAATAATTTCCGTAAAAAAGAATTAGGAAAGTTTTCATATACTTTCTTTCTTGTGTCTTATTTCTAATTTTGGCGGTTCTGAAAGCACATTTCAACGGAGTTCGGAAAATGGATCAATGGGCCAATCGAGATTCTTCCGTATTCAGTTTCTAATTTCCTAATTTTTCTTTATACTCAGTTTTATAATATTAAAATTGAGTATAAAGAAAAATTTATAATATTAAAATGTTAATCCATGTCTTATTCTATTTTCAGATTTAAGCAAAATGACTAAATTTGTTTCATCATTTATGTTTCGTTAAATCGGGTCATAATCGTTTCAAATATTGTGCAAATCATTTATCTAAAGAATCGAAACCAGGCTTCCTTTTCTGCAATTTTGTGAAATGATCTTCAAACTCCATGTCCGGTGGATATTCGTACTCAAAGAAAAGCTAAATTTAAACTTCAAATAAGGCATACGTTTACAACTAAACATGCAAATACATATACAATATAACAAAATGGGAAAAATATATCCCTAAATATTACAGTTTGTAGCAGAACTTTCTGTACTTTTTCTCCAATTCGAGTGTACGCATTCTAAAATTTATTGGCATCTTGAAGTTCCTTGAAGCGATCGACTAATTAACCTTAATGAAATTTCCTTCAGAATTTCTGAGTTCTGTCTAGGACCATCTTTAAAAGCACTTCACAGTATGACTTCAGCTTTCTGTCGATTTAATATAATAGAGTACGTGATATAATCATGTGCTAGATGCATATGATTCAAGTCTTTGAATTATGCCCTTATTAAAAGCCATCGATTTTCAGTTGAAACTGTGGAAATTAGTTTCTGGGTTTAGCCGAATTATTCAATTAAAGTATGTAAAATCGTTAGGTTATTTTGAAACAGGAGGTATGAAAAGTGAGTAATGCCCTCGCTGAGACTTGAACCTGGACCTTTCAAATGCGCGCCGAGTGTGCTACCTTTGCACCACGAAGGCATTCAGAAAGGAGGGAGGAAATACCTTTCCCTGCTTGTTTAAAAGGGGGGAAATCAGGAAATATCTTTTCCTGATTTTCCCCCTTTTAAACTACGACTGGAGATTAGGGAACTCAGTCACCAAATCCTGGTGGTGGAGAATCATCATCCACCACCTTTTAGTTCGCGCACCACTGTAGAATCATTAATTTAATTTGAAGCAGGAGACATGAAAAATGAGCAATGCCCTCGCCTAGGCTCGAACCTAGACCTCTTGGTTACGCGCCGAGTGTGCTACCGTTATACCACGAAGGCATGCAGAAAGAAGGGAGAAAATGCCTTATAAGCAAAGCACACGAATATTATCCATCTAAGCTCCACATGTTCATATCTGATGAAGCTCTAGCCAAATCGTCAAAACACGACACTGCACTCACAATTCTTTAAAAATATCATTCCCTTTCTCATGGAAACTGGTGCAAAAAATGAAAGCTACCAGTAAATGCTGCAAAATGTACAGAGGTTATTTTTATTGCAAAACAAGGAATCCAATAGATGGTATTTTCATCTATTTGATTCCATTAGGAAACCCAGTACTTCACTGTTCTTAGCTTAGAAATTTTAGAGCTACACTGGATAAAATTTCACATTCGAAGAGCATACATCATTTACACTAGACACAAGTGCCATTCAGCTCTTATAAATACATATGTATTCATTAATACAACGCAAATCGAATCTGTATATTGATTCTAAGAGCCCGTTTTATTCAGCATGAATCAAGATTTATGTTGGTTTTCTCTTGTGCTTTAAGGACAAGTATTGAAAAGTCACAGCCAATCACTTATGTGTTCTCCAGATTAATCCTCTTGGAATTCTCATTAATGTTCCATGGTTTCTCCCCAACTCTTTAGTGTACAAGGAATTAAAACTTGCTTCCATCAATTTGACATTTTTAGCTTCAAGATGTTTTGATAATTCTGCGAGTTATCATTCTGATGTCAAAAATACCGATGAAAGTTTTGACCAGGTAATCATAAATGCAAGGGACAAATTGACATTTCTTATTTCGGAACATGGTGAGGGTTTTTTGATTTTAAATAGAACGCTATCTACTAAAATTCCATCCTAGTTTTCCTCACAATTATATCTGCGATATAATCCTAGAATCTCATTTCTCTTTCCAGATACCAATTAATATCTGAATGAAAATTATGATTAAAGCTATTTTAACTTAAGAAAGGATGTGGAATGTAAGTACAGTTGAAATTCAAATCCTATATCACGGAATATAAAATGAAGGAAATGAAAATGTAAACACGTACCATCAATGAAGCAAGGCTGATTTAAAATATTCAGCCTTTAAGATTGAAAGATTAGTCAGCTATGCTTATACACAACGAAGTTGTTTTATTTATTATGCTTAAATGGAAATGCTGCAGAAATGTTTAATCAGATATTTTAAATTTTGACAGCTTTTCAATAAAACCTGAAAACTCTACATGTGCAGAACGCTAATGAAAAATAAGGAAAATGTATTTAAACATTTTCAGGCCTTTGATGTTAACTTCTTCTCATAAATAGTCCTCTTGAAACCGGGCCTGATTGCCTTACGTTTGCGTACGTTCGAATGATATAAATAGGTTTAAATCGTAACGAAATTTTATTGTAGCTCTTAAAATGCTAAGATTTCTTTATTTTGTAACCTTATGTATCTCATAAGCATACTGAATTTATAGATAGCTTTGTATCGCATTTTGTATCTGCGCTTAATAAATTCTGTTGAATCTTCTCAGAGGAACTGATTACTAAGTTATTTTGAAACAGAAAAAGATCGAAATTAATAATCAAAATGTGGTGTGATGCAAATTAATTTTACCCAAATATTTGTTTATAGTATTAATGCATAAATCTTAATACAGTTATAATGCATGCTCTCTTCACATATCCCTTCATATATCCATACCTCTTCACATATTTCTGCTACAGATGTTCTCAATTTGCGGAAATTCAGTTTTTTTCGTGATGTATGTTAAAATTACTCCACCATCCTCGTTAAGTCTGTGAAGCGATTAGGTATTGATTATATTAGAAAATGGGAAACATCCCAGAAGCACTCTCCGAGATTCGAACTTCAGACTGCTAGCCAGACGTACTTCGAACTACATCACGAACGCGTGCGGCAAGGAATCAAGCATTAGCAGAATGCTATTCTTGCCAATGTGTCCCATGAATCTCTTACACTGAAATAAAAATGTTCAAACTGACCAGCGAGCGAATAAAAAGAAAGAATATCTGGTCACCAAATCCAAGTAGCGAAGAATTATCGTCTATCACATTTTAGCTGCTGGCGTCGGGAGTGAGGAAAAATCATGTTTCTCTGTCTCCAAAAGCGACCTCAGAAGACCAGTTCCCAGACCCCCATTTGGATTCTAACTCCAAATATTTTGATCCTTATAGCACATCGTTTCAACTAACACCAAGAATGTATGCGGAGAGGAAGGAGAAAATTTCTTTTAAGATGATTTATTCAGACACAAAAGTGTACTTTTAGAAAAAAATTTTAAAACAGATCAATCCAAGAAGCCAAGATGCAATATAATCTAGTGGGAAGTGTTATAAGGTATTTCTTCCGCCTTCCTAGCATGCCTTCATGGTGTAATGGTCAGCAAACTCGGATTCGAGAGGTTCAAGGGCATTGCTCATTTTCCATGTCTCCTGCTTTGAAATAATCTAATGACTCTACAGTATTACAGATAAAGAGTTAAATAAAAGCATTTTCAATAGCGTTTGACAAAGAAGACTGTCACCATACGCTAAGAAATTACTTACTATTTTTTAATCTCGTACCTTTATATTTTAGAAAGCCAAATAGAGAAAAATCTATCATTTAAAGGCGAAAACTTTCAATAGAGTATCAGAAAGCAAATTCTGCGAAACTGAGGTTAAATCTTAAATATTAATTGAATTTTTTAAAATTAATCAATAATATATAAAAAAAACCTAGAAAAGAAAAACTAGCAAATAATTCTATACGACGTTTTCCGAACTTTCTATTTTAAGATTAAAACCAAGTCAGCTGGAAATCCTTATTTCTAAATGGTTTAAATAATTTCACTGTAAGAAACGTTGTGCTTAAGTCTTAAACACATTTTATAACAGGTTATACTCGAATAAAGCTGTTGTGTTATGTTGTGACTTATCTCACTTGTCTGACGTAACATCAGAACACGCTCACGAAATTCGTCGTGGCAAAGAGTGCAAGACTACGCCTGTCGTTGGCAAGAACCTTGAGCACAATACAGGTGACAGTACGACTTCGCTCAGTACCGCCTTCAATTTTGATCGACAGATACCCAAGGGGACGGATTCGAGGGTCTCCCACCCTTCTTTTCTTACCAGCGACCTCTCAAGAGGGCTTTCGACTTACTGCGTATTTAGAGTGTCCCATGCTGCACGGACACTATACATTTATAAACATCCATGCCTTTTCTGAGATTCGAGCTCGAACCTTTTGGTACCGCAGTAGGCTTCCCTAACCACGTGGCTATCAGCACTGCTCAAATAAAACTCCATTTATTTACTCACTTAAGATCAATGAAAAGTGGCAGGAAAATTCGAACCACTTTTCTAAGAAAATTATATTTATACAGATATGACGCGTTAGGTCCTTGAAATTCTAAATGTCTACTTTTGATACGCTGAATTTATCTTCTTCTAAGAACTTGAAACAAACTCAATTGGACGTAGAAATAGAATTTTGTGTGAATAAACATAGACATCTCTAAGTAGATAAAAGCATTATTGTTTAAGTTTATATTATTTCTATTTCAGCACTTAAGATACAGAAAGTGTACTCAGTTCTTGGAAAATATCTGTTTGTCTCGGAGTTAATGCAACGAGAATAATAGCACGCGACATGTCTTAGAGCTAAGGGATAAATATGATTTTATAGTTAATGTGGATCTGGCACCGCTACTCTCAGACTTTTTAGAGTTTCCCGAACTGATCACATTACCCATTGCAGCCGTTTCTCGAAATTTATTTGACATAAGAGAAATAAAATATTACAGAACAGAAATGAAAATTGACGTTAGAAGTATTAGTTAAAAATGACTCGCATATCTCCAAAAAAGAGTCTTTTCTGTTCAATTTAATTACGTACAAACTTCCAATTTTTCTCATTTTCAAAACTTTATTTTAACCGTACATTTTATCTTCATTACCATGCGAACACTTTGACATTTTAAAAACTGTAGGTTAACGATCAGCTAATAATAGATTCCAAGATGCGGCAGTTTTTTTATAGCTTTAAACGGTAGGTCACATAGACACGTACTCAGTTTTTTTCAAGATTTTCCAGGTTTTTGTCAAGTTTTTTAAACAAGAGGAGGAATGCCTTGTGATAGAATACTGGCTCGTATTCACATTGCATACAAAGAAAGTAACGAAAACTGTTATGTTTGTATCAATTTGTGCTACTATATAATATAAAGTAATTGTAGATTTTAAAAGAAAGTCTCATGGGCAAATTGAAAATCTAAACTTTAAGAAATTAGTTCTACAAAAGGTGCTTGCACATTTTTGGAAGCATTTTAGGACCATTTAATTAAAATGTAAAGAACACTTTTTTAAATATTCAATCTGGTAGTCTTTTCTTTGATATATAAGTCTGCCTTGCTATTTCTGTAATAGAAGGTCTTTCGTAAAATGTTCAGCGATGTTGATTTCTATTCTTCTTTCACTCCTTTCCAGAGACCATCAGTCGTGGCGAGTTTGCGTTTAGAAAGTGCTCTTCTCAAATGACCACTTTCACAATGGTCCATAGGTTAAACGGCAAGAGACTTTCCATGAATACGTTTTTCCTGGAAACATGCATATATACGTTGAAAGCGTATATATGCAATACCTATATCAGTCCTCATTTTTTTAAGGAATGCAGTGGTACTTTTCGAAGTATGATTCATTGCTTTTCATGATGACTTTTCACTCTTTGAAAGTCATTGGAATAAAGAAATGGAATTTCTTCTGCAAATGTAGTACATAACACTTTCTCCTTATATTACACAGAGTTTGATTTTAAATTTTTTCCACTCTTCTTATTGCAAAAGACTCCTGTGATAATCCTTGACCTCTTACTGAAACTTTCTTTGCTTTGAGGAACCAGGTTTGTACATTTTCTATCGTCGTATTGGGCAATGAATCTCCTTCTTTGGTCATTAACGTAAACAAATGTATCGTCAAGGGTCACAATTCCATTTATCTCCTAAATAAACTTCATACAGGGTTCTACCGATTGTTCTGAGTCAAACCACATGCCTCGGCAAAAGCTGATGAACAATTGGCTTTTCAGTTTTTACATCCTTGTACCAAATAAAAAGGAAGTACTGTAATCGCGAAAAATTCCGGATACCATATTTCAACGAAAATATCTATTTTGACCTCTATCGAATGCAATTTAACAATGTTTTTGAGTGACATTCGTACGTAAGAGCAGAATAAAGGACTCTTTTCCCCAAAACATATTATAAAACAGATTTAAAATGGATTTTGAAGAGATTTTTTCGTGGCGTCTGTGCATACGTGCATATGTATGTATGTATCTCGGGTAACATAAAAATGAGTAGCTTCTGAACGTTCAAATTTTGTATACAGGACTACTATAGCATGTAAATGTGCACCTCTTATTTTAAGTGCAATCGGCAGCACCAAAAGTATATAAATTTATGTATACAGATATCCACTCTGTTACTCGGCTTAGTGCGTTCAGTTTTTTTATTCTTATATGTTGGTAAATTGCGCATTTTTTGCTTTAAAAATGATTGAATTATGTTGTTCTTATCTTCCGGTTAAGGTTTTTATGCCTTTTGTTAATCTGCATGCTAGATTTGTAGAATTATCAACAATTTAAAAGTTGTTTAAGTGAGGCTAAGCCTAATCATTTTTCTGATGGCGGACATATTTGTTTACATTTGAAACTTAGAAGATTATTGAATTTGTTGCCAATGTAGAGAAACTAAGCTTCGCAACAACAAAGATAACGCCTTCTTTTATTATTGCGAATTAAATCATTCTTAATCCATTCTGAAATTTATTCGAGGAAATAAGTGTTTAAGATTTACTTCGTAATTTTTAGTATAGATAGTTTGAGTTTTTATTTATTTTTCCCTTGTCGCGAAGTCAGAACTGAATTAATTGAACGAGAAATACTGAATCGTCGGTTTTAGATTTATTATCGTATTTAAATAGAACATGTGGCAACGATGTGGCAACTGATCCAGATGATATACATACATTTTGTGTATTCCAATGATTTAGAAAATGCATGAAATGTACCCCCGTTAAGTGAAGCTAGCGCCAGAGTGTCGCTGTGGTAAACAAATATAGTGAATTTTAAATAGTACATTTATTCTATTGTGGTTTGTGTATGCCCTATCGATGAACTAGATTTAATTCAATCAAAAACGTTTAAATGAAATGCAAAATGCGGATAATTTAATATTCCGTACAAAGAAGTCATGTGTTGTACACATTATATATATTTTTTTTAAATTTGGTGTTACTCTTGGTTTATCGTTTTATTTGCTGTTGTTTAAGATGTATTTAAAGATTTTGCAATTCATTTCTGCATCAGCGAATTTGTTTTTCTTTTTTGACGATTTTCTTTAAAAAGCATAAGAAACAATACTCATCTTTTTCGGATTAAACTGCTATTGATGCAGTCTTCTTTATTTGTTACTGATGGAGTCTTCTTTTTTATTCTTTTGGAGCCTTCTTTCCATGTAGAAGTAGTTATTGACGGTTTTTTCCTTTCCCGATTAATAATGTTGCTTACATTACACTTGGAAATTTTAAGATGTTTACATGTGACATTTTGAGAGGAAAATAAATTTTAAAGTAGCAAACGATATTTTCTATTTCAAATAATAAGCTAATGCCAGAAATTTTTATTCCAGAACATTTGCTTTTCTTTAATGGTTTACCAGAATTGTTCTAAAAATGTGTAAATTCCTTCCCCTTCCTGTAAATTGAAAAACAATTCCTCTAGAAGAGGTTACTGTATTTTATGATTATTCTGTTAATTTACCTTATGCATTTCTGTCAAAATTTTACATTCTAAAATTTTTGAAAATATTCAGAATATTCCTCGTTCAGTCACATCAGTAAAGGTTTAATTGATTATAAAACATTATATTTAGTCCAGTATAAAACAAAATTATCATTTCAGACCTATCAAAGTTGCCAAAAAATTGTTTAAAAATTCAAAATTACACCAAATCGCCTATTATTATATTTTGGATATTTAACGTTCATATAGATTTTTTCTGTCCGTTTTCCCTCACGTGAAAGGTGCACTGGATGTATAACAGGAGTTCACCTTTTCACTATATGGCCGAAATTAATCACATGACCGCAGGAAAATACGACTGCAGAACTACCTTAACCTAGTTGTCACAGTTGTTTGAGTTTTGCATATGTTTATTGAGCTATATGAATGTTATATCAATGTGAATGATTTCAGATGAAAATTACGTTTCTGCATATTTGTTCAAAAGTTTTTTATCATTTCTCAACTTTTGCACCAAATTATCTTGTCCTTCCCTTTGTTCACTGAGGAGATATTCGGCAAAAAGCATATCATCGCTATTGCACGAAGACATTCTCCAACTGAACGCTCCACCCGGGAAGACAGTCTTCCTAGCTGCAGCGTTGTAGTATACTGTGTTCTCTGATGTTGTTGATTTTTATAGAGCGTTTAATTAAATGTTAGACAGTAAATAATGAAATCATATGTTATCTACATACACACGTCATATGTTATCTACATGAGATACACACATCACAGATCCGCATACATTCACATATCTACTTAACTATTACCATCAGCAATCAATCAGATTTTTTATTATTGCTTACGATCTAAAACTGTGTATACTAAGTAAATAAATAAATGTCTAAATTAAAGACAAAAATTTTTATATTCAAAGTATTAAAATATTTACGCTAAAAAACATTTTTCAGTTATGTTGCGTTACACAGAATAAAATATTAACATTCTTTTGAATATTTTCTAAGCATGCTTATGCAAAGATATAACTTGAAAAGAAAATAAAATTACTTTATTTAGCATTTCAACGCTTAGGCTTCAAAACGAATGCAATAACTCATAACATCTTTGTAATTTTCTGATAAAATTTCTTTGTTTAACCAATTTTATATTATTTATTTCTCATCATATTTATTTATTCATAATTTTTTGAGTCATGTTAGAAGTAGAACAAATGAATGGAAAATTTGAAGTTTGTGTTTATATGCTTAATCAGAACAGTTGATGTCCTTTTCCTTACAAATTATGCATCTTTAATTTGAATCTACTTAGTTTTAGATAGCAAGAACTTTGACATTAGGGAATATTCGGCGCTTAAAATAACATTGAAGTAACATTAACCTTTGCTATTTTTCAAGCTTGCTTTCAAGCACCACTAATCTTATTATATACTCAGAAAAAAAAATTACATATCATGCCTTTTCAGTATTCTATTTTATTCAGTAAGTTTTCGATTACAACGAAATGAAAATACAGTTACCTCTAATGAGGTTTTTCATAATTAAATGTCATAGGCAAATTCAGAGTTTTACTGATTAACAAATCTGCTTATATATGGGTATATGGCATGTTGATTTATTTTAGTTACACATTTTCAACTTAATAAATCGTGGGAGAATGAGCTAGAAAAAGCAACAATCGTTTAATTATTAATGTTATGCAGTGAATGAACAAAATCTGAACTGCGGTATTTTAGCAGTTGAATAAAGTAATATACCGAACACATAGACGCAAAATTAATCCAAATGTGTGTCATTTTTCAGTTTCTACTCTCATAATATATGTTATTTCATAGAAAATTAACCGAGCTTGCAGTAAGAATGATGCTCACATTTTTTTCTTTCTTTTATTTTAAAGTTTCAGTTACTTTATGCCTTTTCAACGGTGAAGAAATCGCAATTATTCAGTTACATTGCAACCAAAATCTTTCAAAACATAATTATTATTCTCTGTCCAATTATTTCTCCTCTCTATTCGATACTATTTCATAATGCACCTTTAAATGGAAATGAATACAAATAAATTACAGTTTAAAACAAGTTTTTTGAATCAGAAAACAAGAAATCTTCATCAGATTAACAATAATTTACATAGCTGTATTTATTAGAGATAATTCGTAGATATATGATTAGAGTAAGCCAGCATACAAGTATTTTGAAGCATCCTTGTAAACAATAATGCTGCAGATGTTTTAAAAATACACTAAGAATTATTATTTGATATTTTAATTAAGAACGATGGAACTGTACATTTCTGTCAGAACTGAAACCGGAATTCGTCTGAACAAGGAAGAATAGTTTCGTACAAAAATTGCATTTAAAATCCAAAGGTTTTCTTCGTGATTAGAGAAATAATCAAAAGTTTTCCTCCAGTTTTAGAAAAGTAATTAAGAATATCTCTAAACATATTAAATTTTCTATAAATTTAAAACTTTACAAAATTTCTAATATGTCGGCTGTATCGAATGTTATAAAATAATGTTTGTTTTACTATTATATGAAACACAAACTGCTGTAGTTATGTATCATTTATAATATTTTATTTGGCATTTACTCCTTAATCTATCTTCACAGTAGGTATAAATATTATATTAACGTCTTATGTCTAAATTGACTGTGACTCTACTACGTAGTAGAGTTACAGTTAATGTGATAATTATTTGAAGTCATTCTAACACTCTATTTTTATTTGAAACACTGTTCTGCGTTCCTTTTGATTCAATTAACGAATGATTTCATGCATTCGTTAAGCCTACAAGTTTATACAAATTAAATGAGAGTGAAAACAACTTTTAAAGTTAGAGCATGTAAATGAAACTCATACCTTGGGGAATGAGAAGCCGCCGATTTGATCATAGAAACTAGTGTTAATCCGATTTAATTAGTGGGGGTAACATCCATTTGATGTTTGATAAAAGTCTTTGTATAAAAATTAATTGAGGAACAAACTAGATGCTTTTTTTGAGAGAACTTGATTTA
Source organism: Stegodyphus mimosarum (assembly GCA_000611955.2). Lineage (NCBI taxonomy): Eukaryota > Metazoa > Arthropoda > Arachnida > Araneae > Eresidae > Stegodyphus > Stegodyphus mimosarum. The sequence goes on from KK119752.1 coordinate 356,547, forward strand.
GTAATCGTAAATTTCAAGATAATGATAAAAATTATTGTCAAGAAATAATTGAACTTCTTGTAAATGAACTAGTTGTAAATTCTCGCTGTTGTTATGAGCCACCAAAAAGGCGCAGATAAAGTTTGTTGAATTTTAATTCTGTCATTGTGTGTAAGTAATTGTAGGCAGAGGATTAGTAATTGTAGTAATTGTAGGCAGAGCTGTAACTTGCATACAGTTTGAAAGTAACTCTGGGTGAAGCGCCGTAAATTAAATATATTTTTAAGAATATTTGACGTAGGAGAGTTACAGTTAATCTAACAGTTTTTAAAGTATGAGAAAGTAATCTTTTAGCTTCTAAAATAACGTTTTTATCAGATTATACTATTGTATCATAATAAATGAGTTTCTTGTACAAACGTTTTTTTCAAAGAGCAGCATTATGTGTAGGGTATCTCAAATGTAGAATATGAATAAAGTATAAATCTGTCTGAAACCTTAAACTTGAGCATATAATAAATTAAAACTCATTGCAGCGTATCAAACATGTATATTTTATATTGAATTTCAGCTAATATTACAAGCATTTATCTGTTACAAGTAAGAGAGAAACTGAAACTGCTAATAGCTAGTTAATTAAATATGGTGTTAGGTCATCGCTCGAGCAGTCCCAGAACAATTAACACTGCTTAAGAAATCACTAGCGGTTCCACAAGATAATAATGTGAATAAGGTAATAGCTATTAAGTGTAATTTTTAATTACTTCTCTTTAATTTCGTGTTCATAAATGTATAACAAGCGAATAACACTTTCTGTTTACATGTGCCATACACGATATGAATTATTTGTAGAGTTATAGCAGTAATTTTTTGTAGGAATGAAAATCTGTTCACGAAATGCCTTGAATAAGCATCTTTTGCATTGACTTTTTTCAGCATTCAACATCTTCAGTGTTTGACTTTTCCGTTGCCAAATAAATTTCAGGAAAATATAAAAGAATTTATAGCTGACTCCTGCCGGAAAAGACTCTCATTAAATTAGTTACTTATGAACTTTGTAAAGAGAAGGATATTAACAATAACAGTGCTTAGAAATTTCTACGTAAGGGCTTCCTGGGTCATGAACATTAGTTAAAGTTTCTGCGGGAGTAAAAAAATCGTAACAAATACTTACTTTTGGGTAAGAATCCAAACCGCATCTATTTGCCCGATGACACGTGTTAAGAGTTGTATTCCGCTTTCACGGCATAACTCAGTCTGTCTTATGAGACTTACCCTCAATGATTGAAATCCATTACCATAGAGATGAATCAAAAGACGATAATATCTTGAATATTACAAAAATCGAAAAACCAAATTCAGAAAAATATTGGCGTCATAAAACTCAATGCTACCTGGAAAAATATTTGTTTATAAGCTGTAAAAGATTTAAAAGGACAATGATATTATACAGTCCATCATCAGATTTTCTGGACACATTACCAGAAAGGATCTAGCACAATCTATATCCGTAGAAATTTTTATTCATAAACCAAAGAAAACATAATGCTTAGAAGATCCGACATCAGGTGACTAAAGGATGCTGAAAATAATTGGAAAATTATAATCAGAGCATGAATTCTCTTAAGAAGCCCCATACAGCATTATGGGCTGTTATACCATCGATGGCGGTGAATGACACATTATAGAAAAGTTACAACGTGTACAAAAAGTCAAAAGCGCACAGTTAATAAAAGTATTAGCCAAGTGTATATTAAATATGAAATACTGTAAATTAAACTATGATTTGAAAACAATAACAAGCGCAAAAAAATAACCTATTATAAAATGCCATCGTATCGTTTGACTAGAAATAGTGCTTCTACACTGGTGTGCAAAACTTATACAACTGCAGAGTTTTTTACCATAACTCCACGAGAAATTAACTGAGAGACATGAAATGCAGATATGAAGGAGAGTATTATGTACGTAAAGGATGACGAAAGCATCGGAGCTGAAAAAGGAATACAATGCATACGGTATGGAATCAAACAAAAACAAGCTTCATTGAATGCATAGTATCGTGATTCATGATTGTCTGTCCAAGAGGAAGAACAACAAGCAGATGTTCCTTAATATGGCATATGCCCTCCCCTCACTGCAACGGTTGCTTCGCACCGTCTCCGCATACCCAAGAACCAGCTGGTGCAACATTTCTTGAGATAGGAGTGCCCATTCCTCAATCAGCATCTGTTTGAGTTGTTGGGTGTTCTCCGTAGGATGGAAGCGTGCTGCAGTGCGTCTCCCCAAAGCATCCCACACATGTTCAATGGGATTTAAATCTGGGGAGTACGCTGGCCAATCTATTCGAGTGATATCTTCACTTTCCAGTAGTTCCTCAACAGCAAGAGTCCGATGTGGGAGTGCATTGTCATCCATAAAAATTAAGTCTGGGCCAATGGCACTTCGGAACTGACGCGCATGGGGAATGAGTTTCTCCTCACAATAGCGATCTCAGGTTACAGACCCTCTATCGAAAACGTGGAGCTCAGTTCGCCCGTTCAGCATAATGCCTCCCCAGACAAGAACTCCAGGACCATCGTTACGGTGTCTTTTCTTGATGTTACTGGGATAAAACCTGGTCCCGACATCTCTCCAAATCAAAACGCGTTGAGAATCGCTTCTGGTACTGAACCGACTCTCATCCGTAAAAAGGATACGACTCCATTGATTAGTTGTCCAGTTTTTGTGCTCTCTGCACCACTGTATACGGTGGCACCGGTTCCACCGGTGGCCAGCTGTAAACGAGAGGCCGAGTTCAGGAGGGCGGGTGAATAGGCCCCCATTGTGAAGGCGTCTGGCCACAGTAAAACGCGACACTTGTCGCCCCGTTGCTGTACAGAGTTGCTGAGCAATGGCGCCTGCTGACTGCTGCCGGCCTCTTTTCGCCTGCAGGACGATATCGGTCAATCCCTGCAGATGTCGTCGTCGGGCGGCCACCACCAACCTTTCTAACAGCTGTAGCTGTGGTTTGGAACGCTTTCCAAACGCTTTTATACTTTTGGTGATTCCTAACTCTGCAGCTACACTGATGACAATACGCCCCTCCTCCAGCTTTCCGATCATTCTTTCACGTGTGAAGTCGTCCAGGTGATTTCTTCTAGCCATATTTCACGAACTGACTCACTGGCAGTTGCAGCGAATATGTTGAATTGCGTCTCCGTCCTTCCTTTTATTCTACTGCTAAGCTGCACGCGCCGACATCACACGTTTTGTGTACGCTCATGTCGCCTCTGACGTTTCTTTCCTGATATTTGCATACGCATGATGTTTCTACTGACTTACGTGTTCATTGTACTGATCTCCAGACCTCCTTTTCTGTAATTTCATGGGTATCTGCTAAATTTTTATATCGTTGCTTAAGTTTTGCGCACCAGTGTAATTTCGTTCTCTAGTTCGCAACTTGTAGCATGCAAGAAATTTATATAAAATAGTAGTTAAACTAATCCATTCCAGTTTCGATTTTCATTCTATAAAATTTAAGGTATTTTTTTTAAACTAAAATGTACTATTTTAGATTTTAAACTAAAATGTACTATTTTAGATACAATTGTAGAGTACTATTGTAGTTCGCAAGTTGTAGAATGCAAGAAATTTAAATAAAATAGTAGTTAAACAAATTCATTCCAGTTTCGATTTTCATTCTATAAAATTTAAGGTATTTTTTTAAACTAAAATGTACTATTTTAGATACAATTGTAGAGTACTATTGTAGTTCGCAAGTTGTAGAATGCAAGAAATTTAAATAAAATAGTAGTTAAACAAATTTATTCCAGTTTCGATTTTCATTCTATAAAATTTAAGGTATTTTTTTAAAAAAACTAAAATGTACTATTTTAGATACAATCGTAGAGTACTATTGTAGTTCGCAAGTTGTAGAATGCAAGAAATTTAAATAAAATAGTAGTTAAACAAATTCATTCCAGTTTCGATTTTCATTGTATAAAATTTAAGGTATTTTTTTAAAAAAACTAAAATGTACTATTTTAGATACAATTGTAGAGTACTATTGTAGTTCACAACTTGTAGCATGCAAGAAATTTAAATAAAGTAGTAGTTAAACAAATCCATTCCAGTTTCGATTTTCATTCTATAAAATTTAAGGTATTTTTTTAAACTAAAATGTACTATTTTAGATACAATTGTAGAGTACTATTGTAGTTCGCAAGTTGTAGCATGCAAGAAATTTAAATAAAATAGTAGTTAAACAAATCCATTCCAGTTTTGATTTTCATTCTATAAAATTTAAGATATTTTTTATTTAAGATTTCTTTAAGGTATTTCCTTAAAAAACTAAAATGTACTATTGTAGTTACAATTATAGAGTACTATTGTAGTTCGCAACTTGTAGCATGCAAAAAATTTAAGTAAATAGTAGTTAAACAAATCCATTCCAGTTTTGATTTTCATTCTATATAATTTAAGGTATTTTTTAAAAATGAATTAAAAATGAATAAAAAACGCTCTTTTAAATTTTACTCAACTAAATTTTAAAAAGAACAAAGCCAAAGTTAAACAGACGAGCTATTTTTCTTTAACTAAAGCTAAGACATTATTACTATTACCCCTAAAGAGGCTATTAATCTCGAAGTGAGATTTTGCGTTAGTACGCTATAAAAGGGGTACAACTTTTCAAATAGTTGCTACCAAA
>KK119752.1:361451-385911 GCA_000611955.2 Stegodyphus mimosarum
GATTTCTTTATTCCTTAAAAAACTAAAATGTACTATTGTAGTTACAATTATAGAGTACTATTGTAGTTCGCAACTTGTAGCATGCAAAAAATTTAAGTAAATAGTAGTTAAACAAATCCATTCCAGTTTTGATTTTCATTCTATATAATTTAAGGTATTTTTTAAAAATGAATTAAAAATGAATAAAAAACGCTCTTTTAAATTTTACTCAACTAAATTTTAAAAAGAACAAAGCCAAAGTTAAACAGACGAGCTATTTTTCTTTAACTAAAGCTAAGACATTATTACTATTACCCCTAAAGAGGCTATTAATCTCGAAGTGAGATTTTGCGTTAGTACGCTATAAAAGGGGTACAACTTTTCAAATAGTTGCTACCAAATATTATAGCCCTGTATTATTTTTAAAAACGTTAAGTAATGAAGAATTTGTGTATGTGTATATATGTTCCTTGCATTGTAAGAAAACTACGATACCTAGAGCCATCAAATTTTGAATAGCCTAATCCTCCATCTGACTATATGTACCTGGAAGTCCGAATTTCGATTTTCAAATTTGTTAGCCCAAAGGAACGTTAGCTCTAGAAAGACTATTGGTCACGAAAGGGAAGTTTGCATTAAATCGCTGTAAAAGTCTGAATAACTTTTCAAATCCTTGCCACCAAATATTATCGCCCAGTTTTGTTTTAGAAGAAATTAAATAAAGGAGAATGTGCATGAATGTAGATATATTTCTGGCACTGTGAAAAAATGACGCTACCTAAAGCCATCAAACACTGAATAACGTAATCTTACATCATAACATGGGTACTGGAGGTCCGAATTTGGAATTTGGAATTTGTTTTATTATCTGTTTCACATTATATAAAACTTTAGCAATTTTTGATTAACAAACTCAACAATTTCAAAGCAAGCAATGGCAACACTGTGTAGGACAAAAAATTATTTCCAGCGTATGAGACTGTCTGTCGGAAATTCTAAAGGTACGCTGTTTCCAAATACTTTGTGCTATTTCTGTTGAACTGAATTTTATGGTTTAAGTGCGAAGAACATGATATTTAATAAATAAAGGTAACACACGAAATGTTAAAAAAAGTCCCTTTGGGCGTAACATAAAATCTGAAAGCTTTCAGATTTTCTTAGTTTTATTATTATTATTATTATTATTATTAATTACATATTTTGTAAACTTTAATGAATTTTTATTAGCTAACTCAACGATTTGCAAGCCAGCTGAGGCAGCAAATAATATAATAGGCAGCAAATAATTCGAAATAAATCTCCAACGCGCGAGACTGTTGCCTTTCGGGAAAAATATAAGGTATCTATCTTTCAGTTTTAATTAATAAACTCAGCTCTATGAAAGCAATGTGTTGCAATGGCCGGCAATATAATACTTTTATTTTCCACGCGTCAGCCTGTTTGCATCCAGTGAAGCCTAAGATACATTCAGATTTATTTGGAAGTTTCTTGAGTAATAAACTACGCCATTTAAAAGCAATAAACACAATTCTTAAGAACATTTGTTTCTGTTTTCTAAAGTGTTTAATTTTAACAAACATGTATTAAAACCACGAGATTTGTGATTAGAAATATTCAGTACTTTTATGAAATGACACTAGCGGGACTTATTAAAATCAGTATATGTTTTTTCTTTGTTATAGTAACTATATTAGGTGGCTGACCGCACGAGCGGCTAGTTTTTAAAGAAATAAAATAGCGAACATAAAAATAATTTATATTTAATCTTAATAGATTGTGGTTTTCTGTTGAACTGAATTTTATGTAGCATAAATACGAAGAATATGATATTTAATAAATAAAGTTAACACATAATAAATAAAGTTAACACATAAAGTTAATAATGAAGAGACAAAGAAATGTTTTTGTTAAGTATCTTACTACTTTTTAAGAAGTGAGTCACACAATGCCTCTCATGTTCATTTAAATTAATTCATTTGGCAGTACAGGGAACTTTAATCATTTAATTTTGTATACTTGTAAACCATTGCTGATCTTAGTCTTTTAGCATAACATGTTTTATTTTCTCCTTTTCTTTTCCAAAACTATGCTTACCGCGCAGTCTAATGCTTTCAAGTGAAGTTGACACCTAACCAGGTAAATGGTATTCTTGAACCACATAGTTCGTTTGTGTTTCTTTCGTTGAAAAATGTTTCTGAATTGCGACGAAATTAATTTTTTTATTACTTAAATGATCATTTTTGCTGTAATGAAGTTGTTTACTGCAATGGTATTATCTTAACAGTAGATTATTCACTAAACCGCTTTTAGTTTCAAGTCGGAAATATCAGATACCTTTAATCAGTTGCATTGAAAATTTTCAAGAATCGTCTGAATCTAATGTATTAAATATCAAAGGTCAAGTTCATAAATTTTTTTCAAAATGAAATAAACAAAAACAACTTTCTCTTTCAAATCAGAAGTATTTGGAATCATTAATTAGTTAGATTAAAAATTATTTTAAAATCGGTTCTGATTCCCCCTAATAGCTGTTAGAAGCAAAGTTAATTATTTCTTATAACAATATACAGTATTGTTATCTGTATATTGTTATAAGAAAGTCAAAAAATCTTTTAAACTATAACATTTATTGTATTATAAAATTGTGTGAGTGCGGGTGTGTATGTATGTGTGACAGTCGTGTGTTTTATTTTTGCGTCATTGATAACGCATGTCTTAAGCTTTTTACAAAAATGTGTACTTTACTGTAATAGTCTTTTATGTTACTTAAATCAATGAAACCATCAAACCCACATAAGGCACATAACAGAAAATTTAATTTTACTTGATAAAATAAATAAGTAAATAAAATAAGTTAAAAGACATGTGATCGAAGTGATTTGAATTTCATATATCTTGAGCCTTTCATACAGAAACATTGCTGAAGCTATTAAAACTCAACGCACCCCAATGGATCATTCTTTCCAAGTAAATAAGTAAATGTTTTATTTTCTGATTTCGATCAAAGGCTTAAATAAATTCTAAAGAACTACCAAATGGGAAGCAGAATCTCTTAGGAAAGGACTATTAGTTTACAACCTGAGCATTTACTATTTCTTTCTTAAAATTAACTGATCTGTATCACTGATATGAACTCCATTTTTTCAAAAAAAAATACAGTAGAAGTCCAGAAATCCGCAATGTTTGGGACCAGAGGTTGCGTGGATTTTAGGATTTTCCGGATTTCAGGACAGAAAAGCCAAATCATAATATTCAGACTAAAAGTGCAAAATAAATAAGGCGTATTAGATACATTTATTTAAATTACTATGTAGAATAATATGTATTATTACATTATTTTATTATGTGCATTAAAGTATTATATGCATATATTTATTATATTATTCATTTATATTAGTGATTACAGGAATATGTTAAAGCATTAAGGACATATACAATAGAGACGTGTAAAAATAAGGGATACTAATAAAGCATAAAATATTTCATTTTTTTTTTACTTGTTTCAAACATTTTTCTGATAGAGGTTTGTTTTAAAACTTTATGTGCTCCAGAGTAAGTTTTTTTTTTATTTTTTGTAAATTCTATATTTTCATAATCTCTTGCTCTGTGACACAGCTCTGTTGTTCTAAATGAATTAGGTATTTTTCGCCATGTTCCAAACCCTCATTAAAAGATATTTTCTCATTCCTATCAAATTCATTATCTGTGTCGGTGTCGAAATCGTTTTCTTGGTGTGGCGACTTCAAAACAGAGCCAATGATTTCATCATCGGTTATCTGATATGCCAGCGTTGGCTCATCTGAACACATCATCCATACTAAAAACCTCTTCTGGGCTAAGATCTTTTTTCTGCCACTAATACAGAATCATTATTATTCGGTAATTATGACATCATTATCGGATAAATGTTTTTCTTCGGTATTTCATTCTCCATTCTGCGGTTTCTGGAACCTATAAATTCAATGTTTATATTTTGAGGGGCAGTGCGGATTTCAGGTGTTGGCGGATTTCAGGTCCGGCGGATTTTTGGTATTTGACTGTATATGTCTTCGCGAATTAGGTAACGTTTAATTTATCTCCTGCCTTACATACGTAACATTTGTGGGAATCAAACTCACTTTCATTCAATAGTTTTAAATATACGGATAAAAAGAAAAGCATTTGATTATACTACGCGTAATTAACATTTAAATATAATAAGCACTTCTCAGTATCTTCCTCTTTAGCGGAAAATCATCCTTTGAAGGGAAAAAACCTACCTCGTTCAAAGGGCGTTCTTCAAAATGCTTTTTATACTTCTGAATTTATGAGATTTTTTTATTGTCTTGCACTCACGCTTAAATCTAATCACTACAAAAATGATAAAAAATCATTTTGTGAAATTAAGGCGAAACACTGAAAATTTTATATCGAAATTAACAAAAACATCAACCATCATTAACACGAAAATAATGATAAAACAAATTTTTGACTTTATGTTACATAAATTAACCATAAACATACAATGAAGTAGAATAATTGAAAAATATTGATTGACTTGTAATATATGGCGAAATATATCAGTCAACAGTCAAAAATTAAAACAGCCTGATATAATTTAAATGTATAAGATTGATTTTTAACTCCTACTCTGGATCATGCATGATAATTCGCAAACTCAGCGTACAAAATTTCGAGTAATTCTAGAGAAAACGTTTAGAATTATCATAGTTGCTGTGAACATAAATCATAAGAGAAGTATTCACAAACCGCATTTAGTTTTCAGATTGATGTTACATGACATACATACACAACTATTCAAGTTGCTAAATGAAAATGAGAAAATACGTAACAAAAGTAATTTTCCAGATTCTTCAGACATGCTGAAATGCTTAAAATTATTTAGTTAAAAAATAACATAAAAAAGAGTAAAAACTGCATCTTTAATTTTCCCTTTAAACACTGACTTCCGGTGTAGCAGACAGTAACTTCCGGTTTGTCGTCTTAGAAAAACTGATGTATCTCCATTTCTAATTAACATATCAAGAAAGGGAAATTTTTTTTTGATCGCTAAGATTGTGGCTTTAAAAAAAAGTTAAATATAAAAGTTGAGATTTTTAGCTAAAAGTGAATCTTTTGAAAGAAGTTGATTACCTCAAATAGGCGTGCAAATTTTAATACATACATTACATAAAGAAAATGGCAAGAAGTTTTACTTTAGTAATTTTAGTTTTGATGTAGATTTTAGGAAATTAAAAATGTCCCATTCTTTTCCAACAGAAAACAGTTCAATTAACCAACTTTAATGCTTTCTTTATTCTCTTAATACGCCCATCTAGTAAGAGGAATGCCATTTGTGGGTTGAGCTGTGTGTTTTCAGGCAGGTTCCTTTCTTAGCAAACCTTCTGTGGCATTAATTCTTTGTCATCTAAAATCAAAGTAGAAGACAAAAGTAATTTTCTTTTACGACACGGATTGATTGATAAAAAGGGCAATCTGTAACTCTTAGTTACCATTATTTCCGTAGGCTTCATCACATTTTGCTTAAGTATAAAGATCAGTTTTCATTTAATTTAATTCAATTTGTATTTGAATTTATTTGTTTGTCTCACTTTGTCTAATTGAAAATTTTGAGTCATCGTATGAAATGTATGTATATCCATTGGTACGCTTTCAGTTTATTTTTCATAGTTAAAATCACACAGAATCTGATGAAGTCCTCTGAATGTTGACATTTCCGCCAAACAAGCATACACTAGAAACGAAAATATAGCGTCTCAAAATAATACCTTTAATCTTCAAGAGTCCCCAACAGATAAATATTGAAATGCAAGCAGCGATGTCAAGAGTCCTTCAATTAGAGCAACGCAAACTGTAATCTTTTTAATTAAAGTTTCAACTGCTACACTATAATCATTCCTTTTAGGAGCGAAACTAAAATACCTGGAAATGTAAGTCTTCGTTTGCTACATCCAGGCATCATGATCTGAGGACATCAAAAGTACAGCGCTAAATTTAATGCTTTGGAACAACATTTTAAATCTGTCTGATTAGAAAGAATTAATATCAGAATTTCGAAAATTTATTTTACGTTATTTAAACTAATACCATTAAAATTGTTAAGTTATTCTAATACATGATTTAAAATATTAAAACTTATTATGATATAATTAAGTTATATATTAACGATACTTTCCAACATAACTTTAAAATTTGTAATTAAAATTTTAAAAAATTTTATTAGTGATACAGCATTCTTTTATCACGCATTTGTGTTGCAAAGTTGGAGTAAATATACCATCGTAGAAAAAAATGCCAGAACGTGAGAAATACACACGGAAATAAGATAACAACGTCAAAGGAGTTAAACAAATTCAATAAATCTGAATTTATTCCTAAAACTCATATTTTGTAAGAAACTGCTTTTGCTAATGCTCTCAGTATAATTGCTATTCAGTACTGTCAGAATGTTAAGCCCTAAGTTATGCTTTGAACCTTATAGAAGTAAAACGAAAATGATTTGCGCATGATTAATATGGGACATCTTCCTACTATAAAAAAATTTTTCGGAATTTCCTTAATTTTAATAAAATTTTTCAAACAATATATTAATTCTTTCCTTTTAAGTCTCAATAAGTTAAATCGTACTGACAGAAAGAATGTATAACGTGTATGGACGATTTTAAACGTGTAAGCTGATACTAACTGAAAACACATGTATTGATAATCATAAATAATTAATATAATGTAAATGACTTCAGATTATGCTCTTTCTTGGAGTACCGAAGAGCTCAGGTTCCCCTTCGCTTTGTTTTACTTAACGCAGCATCTTTAAGTTTTCTATAAAGAAACGATGACGCTTTAAAATGGGCGTGGGTGGAAATACCTTGGAGTGACACATTTGAAAATTGCAAAGTAATGTTGCATTATCATACATTATTTTTTTAGTTTCTTATCTGCCTATCTAAGGTATTTCAGCAGTCAGTTATTTTTATCTTCATGCATTTTTAGATAAGTATTTTTATATGTGTTTTCCAGAAGCAGTTTAAATTCAGAGTGTGTAAATGTAGAGAATTTTCTGTGTAAGTTAATTTCAAAGCTGCATAACATATATCTTTGCTGTTCGTGAGCTATGAAATTCTATAAGGCTTGAATATTTCCTTTTACTCCTGTGCCCGAAGTAGCCTTATTCCTGTTTTTATTAACTGTGCTTTAATTTTTCACACAAATATACGTCGACAGTCTTTTATCGGAAACCATCAAACGGTCATAAACATTGCAATGAACTATTCATATTTTGCGATTTAAGTTTCATGAAATAAAACTACGTATTTATTAAAGGTATCTTTATATTACGTTTATTTTTAAATCAATTAAGGGATAAATATTTTCCGAATTCATAGTGGTTGAATTTATAGTTAATAAGTTCCAAGCATTTCATATTTTAAAATAACATTACCATTTATTTTACCTTCTAACTCCCGTTCATCTATCTAAAAGAAATTAAATAACATTTAAAGAGCTTGTTCTTGCTTTATTTGTACAATGTAGTATGTGGTTTGTTTTCATTCCAGGGCTAGTCGTCGTTCATTTCAGGGCTAGTTGATACTTCTTTTAGTATACTCATTTTATTAAGGGAAACAATTCATGCTTATTATTACAGAAGATAGGCTCTTGACCTATAAAGATGATATAATTGCTTCCTTTACTTTATAGAGTATCGTAGACATTTTAGACGATAAAACAAGTAATTGATTATACTCTAAATGAAATACGTAACTTAACTTATAAGATACATCTTTTTATTAATTACCTTTACTGTGAAAATGTTCTTAAAAATTTTCTATTAAGTACAAAGTTTGTCGAATACATATATTATTAACAAAATAATATAAGATGTGACAATAGTTCTGCAAATGCATGTATTGTAGAAATGTATATACAGGGTGTTTATAAAGCCCTGACCCATTTTGATGTTTAATAACTCATAAAATAATAAAGATAGATTAAAATTAATAATATAAATGGTTAGATACACTCAAAACGTTTCATGACCCTTGTCAATGAACTTCCACGTGTGCCCCCTTCGTCGCACGGAGAATATCAAGTCCATATTCAATTTCACGCCAGGTACCGGCAAAAAGGCTATTACGGTTGTAATTCTGGCTTTTAGGTCATCAATGTTCGACACTCTCCTCCTGTAAACGTTGCGCTTTACAAATCCCCAAAGGATCCAGCGGCGTTATATCAGGTGATCTGGGTGGCCAAGGAATTGGACCTTATCCATCTTACTGTAAAATGGTCATTCAAAGAACTACGAACAATGGTACCCCAATGAGGTGGTGCACCATCTTGTTGCAAAAAAGACATGTGGCTGAAGCTCTTCTAGTTGTGGAAATGCGAAGTTTTCCAACATGTCTAAGTATACGACTGATGAGACCGCCTTTTCTGTAAAAAAGAAAGGCCCAGTGATTCGGTCATGAATTAGTCCACACCCCACATTAACCTTTGGGGAATCCATACTCCTCATCCATACTCATTTGGGTCACTCCATTTGTGCTTCACGGTATTCATGGGGGTAATTACATAACATTGCAATAATTGCCAAAAACAAAAGAGAAAAAATGCAATTAATAAGCAGACGATATTTAGAAAAGTACAGATATTTAGACTGGAAAATGAAATGATCTGAAATTAATTACACGTGCAGACGATATTTACGAAAGTAAAGATATTCAAACCTGAAAAATAAAATATATAAGTTATTCCATTAATAAATGCCATAAGTTTGTTTATATCTTCATTATTTTATGAGTTATTAAACATCAAAATGGGTCTGGGACTTTATAAACACCCTGTATTTTTTCTGTCATTTCCTCACAAAGAATATAATATAATTGAATTAAAGAGTTTTTCCTACATGTTTTCCAACAGCTGCCAATCCTCATTGCCTTTTTTGATGATACAGTAAGGTAAGGTACCTTGACTCTAAATACAAGAAGATTAACGTGTAGACATTTTTTTTCTCAAACCTGTTAATGTCAGATCCCGAATTTTTATTATAGTGGCACATAGCTTTATAATCTGTAAGCAAAAAAGAGGAAATATTGAACTGAAGAGAAAAGAAAGATATTTTAAATACCTTTCCTTATTATTTTATGTTACTGTACTGATTACAGTTAAATTATACACTGGCGTACAATTTCTAAGGACGAATAACAGTAGCAACGACAAAATAGAAAAATGTGGAAATTAGCATAAGTGCGGATACAGTAAGGCGTGTTGTTCATATGCGCATTTTGGATTACCGAATTTGTTCGTCAGGTGATAGTGCCTGATAAAAGATATAAGAGATCAACACGAATTGACTGTTGTTGTTCAAAAGCAAAATTTAAGAGGAATGAATCAATTGATGAACTTGCAATTTTCATGTTTTCCTAGCATCACTCAGATAATTTTGCGCATGGCCGTATTATTGGCAGTATTTGAAGAAGGGCGAAGGGTAGTTCGACGTCAGCCACAGTCTTGTTTCAAAGCTTTGGAAACCATTTCAAACAAATGGAATGCGTAACAAACGTCACGGTGGAGGTCGTATTCGAAGTACTATGCCTGAAGGAGATAGGTACATAGTATGTTCGACAAAAAGGAACCGGCTGAACAGCTACTGAAGTAGCAAGTCAGTTACTTGTTGCTACTGGCTAGCGAATCTCCCGAAAAACTGTAGCCATATGTTTGCATTAAAGAGGACTATCCGCCCGCCGTCTTGCTGTGTACATTCCATTATCTAGATGTCACCGTTCCTCCCGCTTGCAGTGGTGCCATCAGCATCGCAACTGGAGGGAAAACGACTGACCTTGCGTACTATTCTCATATGAAAGTATGCTGTCTCTCCTCTGACTGTGGACGACAACTGTGGCTTGAGGGTGGTACTGCATAGAGTCTGGCAAACCAATAGGAAAGGGACCGATATCCTACATGTAGTGTCATGGCGTGGGCTGGGATCATGATCAACAGCCGTACGTCACTCTATGGGCTTCCATCTGACACTATGACTGGCCAACGATATATTAATGATGCTCTGCTGCCTCATGTTCTCATATTCCGTTGTGCTGTCGATGATAAATTTGTTTTCATGGATGACAACGCAACATTTCATCAAATTGTCCTTGTCCAAAAGTGTCTAGAAAGCGGATATTCAGCACCTCCTATGGCTAGCACATTCTTCAGATCTGAATCCCACTAAAAATATTTGGGATGCTTTAAGACAGAGTGTTTTTGGTCGACAATGCCTTCGTATAAGCAAGGATATACTCATCCATGTACTGACAAAAGAATGAGATAAATTACCCCAGAAGCTGTTAGATAATTTTGTACAAAGCATGACATTACAAAGCATTGACATTATCCAAAATCGCCCTCCGTGATGGCCATAACTCGTATTGAGATCTTACGCTGTAGAGACATTAGGATTTTTTGGAAGCAGGAACGATGAAAAATATGCATCGCCTTCGCCGGGAATCGAACCACGGATCTCTGAAATACCGGCTCAGTGTGCTGACCATTACACCACGAAGGCACGCTAAGAATGTGGGAGATATACCTTATATACTCCCCTTTTTAAAGGGCGACTAGGGTTTTAGGGGACCTAGTCGCCTAATCCTGGGTGTGGAGAGTCATCATCCACAACCCTTTTAGTTCGGGCGCCACTGTAGAGACATTAGGTTTTTACGAAGCAGGAGAAGTGAAAAATATGCATCGCCTTCGCCGGGAATCGAACCACGGATCTCTGAAATACCGGCTCAGTGTGCTGACCATTACACCACGAAGGCACGCTAAGAATGTGGGAGATATACCTTATAACGCCAGAATGGCTGTGGACAGTAACTGCAATTTTTTCACTTTTACGTATTCAGCACAAAATGGCCATTTTGTTCCTTGAACAATTGTCAAAGCGGTCTGGATGCCACAATACAATAAAATGTTTTTATTGTTATGTCCTAGTATTCTGGAATTATTTTATTTCACTTTGCATCCAACACGTTTACTTTTTATGCGCTATATAGACGTTTGTGATCCATCCTTAGTAACTGTCTACCACTATATTAGACAAATAAACACGAAGAAAATTTATTTGTTCCTGATGAAGAGAGACCTGCTCGTTTGTTCGTTTGAAATCGAGACTCTTGACTAGCCTTTACACCAAATACAAGGTTGTTACTTTACTAAGTTTATGTAAAGATAATGTTTTCGAATTTATAGCGCATTTTACATACAAATTAATTGTACTTTCTTCATCGAAGTTGTACTCATTTTTTTCTTTATTGCGTGTTCTTTCGAACGGAGATGTTTAGCATGCTCAGCTAACAGTGGAAGATCCATGGTTCGATCTTGTCATTTCTGCTTCAAAATATATAACAGTTTGTCAGTGGCACATGAATTAAAGGGGGTGACGATAAGTACTTGAAGAACTACTTGAGTTTGGCTAACTAGGTTTTGGGCTTCTTCTCCCTAGTTGCCTTTTAAGTGGAAGAAAATGTAAGGAATTATCGCATTCTTTCGTGCGTGCTTTGATCGTGCAAAACTACATTCAAGTGGTATGGGTCTAGAGTTGAATTCTATTTGTATGAGTCTTGAATGTCTAGACGTTCGTGTTAACAATTAAAAATCCATGGTTCGAAAAATCAGTGAGAACATACTTAATTGTTTATGTTTTTTGCTTCGCAAAACGTAATAGTTTCTACAAAGTAAATACATTATACCAACATACTTTTTTTTTCCACTAGCGAGCTCAAACGTCCACAGACGTTGGCCACTACAAAGGCCAGAAGCAGTGATCACTTTTCATTATGGAATCACCTAATTGGTGGACCACCATTTGTCTCCTATGAGTGGACAAACAAATATACCCATGCATTCCTCAGGATTTGAAACCGGGCCCTTTGGCATCGCTGTCGGCTTTCCTAATCTATGTAACGTCTCAACGCATACCATCATACTTATTGCTTCAGTATTTTTGTACTTATATGCTCTATGAAGCCGTATCATACATAGCCTTCATATTTTGTGAGTAAAATCTTCAAACGTAGAATCCAGGGTATTATGAAAATGAACGCCTTGGTTCTGTATGAAACGCTACTTCGAATGGAGGCTCCCTACTGGAGGGACTACGTAGTGAAGTCTAGAAATTAAAAACCAATTTGGATTTATTCACAAAGTCCTGGATATGAAGAAAGATCTTGAGATTCCAGGTATAATATACACCCTCTCTTGACAACCAGAAGCCCTTTGGAGGTGATTAGTGTCGAAGTAAGGCTAGACCGAGTGAAAACCCTCCATAGAAAGAGAGATGTTGCACCAAGCGTTTTGAAATGCCTCGCTTTGGAGACCATTGCGACTAGATATCCACCTATTCATTGGCTGCACATTTTTACTGACAGTTCTCAATTTGACCGCCATTTTAAGGTTGGAGCTGGTGTGTTTTCTAATCTCTTTTCTTTCTATGCCCCTGCAGGATACATTGGTACCGCCCTTTGATGAAGAAGTAATACCATCTGTATAGCCCTACATCAGTTATTAGCTATTCATTACAAGTTTGCAAAGGCAGTCATTTTTCTGATTCTCACGCAGCCATTCAGTACATTAGTTGTGTTTAACATCCATTAACACCTGAAATTTTGCAATGTCAGGAACTCCTGAGAACTCTCACTTTAAAGCGGAATGGTTCAAATGGTTCTCCAGTGGGTGTCTGGCCATTGGGGTCTTTGGAGCAATGAACAAGCGGACTTACTTGCAAAAAGAGGTGCCAGCTTACTACAACATTCTAATTCAGCCGTTTCTGATTGGAGTATTAAACTGTTTTTAAAACGTTTATTTACGTCTAATACCTTACGAGATCCTCAGATTCGTACAGCGTTGAAAAGTTGGAGAATGATAAGTCCTTCTTTTATTCTCGATAATTCAAGACGTACTCCAGTTGCAGCTTTCCGTTTGTCTACAGGACATGATTGCCTTGCTGTAAACCCGCACCGCATAGGCATTTCAGGCGATCCTATTTGCCGACTTTATAATTCTGGAGAAGAAATGGACAGGGTCCACCTGCTTCGATGTGGGCCTCTTCGTGCTCTTACAAAAGAGTCGAGATACCGAAAGGCAAGAGCGCTCCTTAGGCAATGGCTTCGGTCTTTCCGTTCTTTGTTCTGCTTTTGTAATTCTTTGTACGATTTTAGCTCTTTGTAACTTTTTGCCTAGCCATTGGAAATAAAAATGTTGAACCTCTTCATCCACTTGTGGCCATTTAAAATTCAACCACTGTGGTAGCATTTTCATAGGTTTTTAGATATTCTCATAACCGCTGGCTTCCGGAATTTAAACTACTTTATTTCCCTTATTTCTGAATTGAGTAATATTATAGGCACTACATTTAATTATTTTTGAAAGGTGTAGTTACTTTTAATTTGGTCTGATATCTTTGCTCGACACTCAGCAGCTTGAAAAATAGGTTTCCCGTGCCTGACAAGTACATTTAAGGGATAAATGAATAAGTGCCATGAAAATAAGCATTCCATGACCAGTTTCACAGTTAAAACTAAAACTGAAAATCACAACCGAAGAATGATGACAACAATGGTGGGACGCTACTGCAAGGTACTTATTTAGGAAGTCACTATCAACACCAACAGCTACCTGTGTAAGGATTTTAAGTTTTACTAACGTTTATTTTACTTTAAACCTTTACTATCTTCCCTTATTTTAAATTTCCGGCCAGAATAAGCGCGAAGAGAGAATAAGAAATTCCGGCCAGAATAAGCGTGTATGCAAATGAGGTTGCAAACTTTAGAAGTATTTAAGACATGGCTTTTAGCCAAGAAGTAGTGAAAGAGAGATTTTCTCGCGGCCTTTCCTACGCGTGCGATTTTCGTTGTCTGCCTTTAAGGCCAGAATTTAGTTATCGCTGATATTTGAAAAACGTATTGTAGTCTTTGCATTCTGCTCACTACATACGTAGTATTAAAGGGCCAATCGTCGCTTTACTAGTCTCTGTAAAGCATCTTAGTTCTTATTTAGTTAAGTTAGTTTATTTTCTTATTTTCTACGTTCTAGAGCAAAAGTATTGGTGTTTGTATTCCGGAATGCGGGAGCACCTGTGCATTGTGAGAATAAAGGGTAAATTTAACCATCCTTATCTTTGTTTTATTTTCTACATACACACAAACATAGCTTTGAATAAGCTCCCTGTTCTGACTCAGGACTTCCATTATGTTTGCAAAATCAACCAGAAGAAACAGTAGTCCTGGCACCTGTACAGAGAGAAGAGTTTATAACTTCTTCCCCAGAGCTGATTCTCCTGCCGTGGGAGTTATCCAACAGATCAGATGGTTTATCACGGGGCACGGTACCTTTGCCATGTACTTCTCTGCAAGAAATCTCTCTTCAATAGATTCCTGTGCATGTGGAGAAAGCGACCACCCCAAACACACTCTATTTTCCTGTCCGTTATCAGAGTCACTTCATCTAAAGAAACCGAATTCAGAAGTGGATTAATTTCCATTCCTAATATATGCAATCAAGAATGAGAACTTAAGGAATGTAACTGCAAATGTTATTAACTTTTTGGTTGCCAGAAATCAAGAGCTATACGACGCAAATTAGCTGCCAAAGAAGTGTTTGAGCAACAGCAAAACAAAGCAATTAATTGCAGATAAAATGCATGCCCATGCAACTTCACAGGAAATAACCGCTAACTACATGATGCTAGACGTAGAATATCCTAAGCAGTGTAAAGAGCTAATACTTATTTACTAGGGTAAAAAAATAGAGGCTTGTATACTTATACACAATATAACGTAGTATAACAGAACTGCTTCTAACGGAGTAACTAGAATATTTTCTGATTGCATTTCTTATTGTGAGTTAATTAATCTTTCTATGTTTTAATCAATTTTTTATCATTTAAATTAATTTATTATTTTATAATTCTATTTTAATTACGATAATTAATTAATTATTAATTTAACAATCATTTATTTATATATAAGAATTTTCAAATTTTAAGTGAAGAGGAATTAGTTTTCCGTGCCGGTCAGATTAATTTCAATCGTCTTGAACACCCACAAATATATTTAAGGTCATTTTTATAAAATATAATGATCTGAATAATAAAAAGTAACCTGTCGGGTAAGTGGCGTCTGGCAATTGAGCTGTTGCGTAACTGAGTGTCGGGAAAATGGCTTGATGCACATTTAAATTATTTTTGAATTAAGCAATTAATTTATGTAGAAAAATAATATGTCATTAGCAATACAACGTGTCATTCATATAGCAAAAAATGCAAAATATTTTATGCTTTCCTTTCCACATTTCTCTATTAGTAGGTCAATTCGATAAGCATTTTAATTTTCTGAATCCCATTTACCATTATTCAATTAGCGTCTTAAAATATTAAGTCATTTCTATGCATTCTTTCTATACGAATCATTAAATAGAATGTCTTATAACTTGTATAATATTTACTCATATATTTGAGTTATCGTCTGTCTAATTTAGCAACTCTGAAAGCTATCGTAAAAAGAATTAAAAGATTACCTTTTCCAATTTTTATACATGCTATCAAATTACAGCTTTAAGTTGGTAATTTGCTTCTTAATTTCCTACTCCAAAATTTTAAAAAGAAAATTTTCTAATTGAATTAACAGTTTCTTTCATTCTTTTCTGAAAGCGATTAAACTATAATTATAGAATATACGTTTTAATTTGGATATGATAGCGTAGTTTATGAATATTCGATGAGCAGATGTTTTAAAGTTCTTTATAATCAAGAGTTAGGAATTAGTAAAGCAGTGGCAAACATATTTTGGATTAAAAAAAAACTAAAGATTTTATCTGCAAATAATAATAGCTACAATTCCTGACGATAATCTCTTAATCCTTTTATCAGCATTAATTAAAAAGAAATTAAAATAGATCATTAATTGGTATTTTGTTAAAGGTTTTACTGCTGCATAATTCATTACCTTTAAAGTGAATTTTTCACGGAATCACAAGATTTTAAACGTGGTAGCAATTTTTCTTTATTCTAGTGTCAAGTTAATTTGGTGAGTTTCAACTTAACTAATTTAATTATTTTATCAAGTCTTTGAAAATTATTTACTATTCAATTCGAGTAGCTCTGTTTTTCATTAATTTAAGGAAAGACAGATTTTATTCTTTCATTTGTTCCATGGAAACAACTATTGTGCTTACATTAACACAATGGGTCACATTTGTTTCCTGACGCTTATGTTTTCCATGTTTATTTGCAAATAGCAGTTACTAAATCATAGCAAAATGACTTTATATTCTTTTCGGTTAAATTATCGATCGTCTTTTTAAAACCAGCTTGTTTTGGGAAAAAAATTATTCAAAATATTTTTGGCAAATATAACAATTTAATCTAAAGTTCTGCAAATGATCACAGGTATATATTCAACTTGAAAAAAATTGTTCTTAATAAAAGCATCTTAAATGTTACACTATTCAGTGCTTTTTTTAATGTCCTTTAGCTAAAATTGCTTTTTGGATACACTCTGCCATGGATTTAACTAGCTGATTCGTGTAAGAACGTTCCATTTTGTTCGATTATCTGTAAGACTTACTTTTAGTAGAGCTTTCAAAAAAGTCTCACATGTCCTTATTCTTTT
Organism: Stegodyphus mimosarum; assembly: GCA_000611955.2. Lineage (NCBI taxonomy): Eukaryota > Metazoa > Arthropoda > Arachnida > Araneae > Eresidae > Stegodyphus > Stegodyphus mimosarum. Next base: position 378,086 of record KK119752.1, read on the forward strand.
CTCTCACTTTTTCCATACATGTTCGATAGGATTTAAGGTGGGAGAATACGGAGAAGTTTTAATAATTTCAGAATAGTTGTATAATAACCGTAAGCGAACATTTAGGACTGTAAGTATTTTGTATTCCAAGTTTTCTTGCATTTATTTGCTGATGTTACCAGGTTCTCATTAAGAATATTTATTAGTATGTTTATACTCATACATATTATTTTCTCTAAAATCTAAATTCCTGATCACAGAAGTAGCAAAACATCATCAAACCATTATGCTTTCATCCCGTGCTTAACAGCAATAGATTTTTTAATTCAATTCTTCATTCGGCTTTCGCTGTAATTTCACCATCAGTCTCAAAGATATAAAATTTCAACTCGCCTGGAAACATAAAACTGTTCCAATATGATTAACCTTTGTTTGCGGCAGATTTTTCGAATGATGATGGTAATTTCCTTGTTTCGTTTTTGACGAAGAATGTTCCTCTTGGTAATCGCCCATTCTATCTATGTACCTTAATTACTCTTCTAACAGGGTCAGTGCTGATTTTTATTACAAACTGTTTTTCCTAATCCACTGAAAGTTTTACAACGCTAATTTATGGGTCACGTTGTGATGATGTGACACCATTAAGTGATGATGTGTAATTGATACTTAACGAGATACGCTCTGGGCTTCAAAAAGAGAGTAACATGTGCCCAATAATTGCTGGCCTACATTAAATTTTAGTACATTCCTTTAATAACCCTAGAAAGAGAAATACATAAAACGTTTCACTTACCCTATGACGTATAGTGCCTTTTCAATAAATACACTTGTAACTGCATCTCAATAATTTATTATATCATTCATGAATGAATATCATCTTATTCTCGGTTAAATATGAAATATAATAACATTATCATAACAAACACAGTCCACGCATGCAGCACGTACAAACAATTACTTTCGGACATAATCTGTCCACATCGCAGGCAGTCGCTCTTTGCAAATGTTAATATAGTCTCACTTGCACTGGTGCAGTCAAGCTGCTCACGATGTGTCACTTATTTTCTGCAAAAGAGATTTGTGGACTAGAATTCACTTCGTTTTTTAAGCTCGAGCATTAGGCCCTTTTCGGCCCTTTCCCCCTTTGGCCTACGTTTCACAAAGTGCGCACCGCGCGTGCTTCATTCATGACGAGGGAATGCATAGAAATTTCAGAAATATAAAACCACGATGTAACACACATGTAGAAGAGTGTCACTCCGAAAACATTTTAGAGGATGCAGACTTGATCCCTTTCTCGTTTTTTCACCTCGTGCTTTTTTATTAAGCCTCAACTCCTCGTTCCTTCTCGAACTCTATTACGGGAAGAGCGAGAACCCAAACCTCACTCTCCCGCCTGGCGTCGTCGTCAGAAAGAGGTAGAAAAACCAGTTCTGGAATTTTATGTTATTATGGTTATATATAATTTTCAAGTATAAATATGAATAGAATTCTATTAAATGCATTCAAAAAATCTAGAATCCTATTTAAATTTGTAGATGTTGAGTATACATTCTATATTGGAGCCAGTTGCACTCAGGTGTGAAAAGTAAGAATATTTGCTCACGACAAAAAGTAATCCATGATACGTAATCTGTAGAGACGTATCATCGAACTGGATGTGGTGGCATGGTCCACTATTTTTTCTACAAAAAGTATATGAGCCAAGGTTTGACATCAAAGGTTCTACAGATGATCTTTATCTGAAGGGATTGCGACGATCTGTGGGCACTTTATTGACTTTGGTTCCAGATAACAAAGTTTTAGACAATTTCATGAACTGGAATAATAACAATTTGAAATTAATGAGAGTTTTAAGGTTTGTTTTAAGTTTCATACATAATACAAGAAAGCCAGCTGGCCAGCATAAAGGACAATTAATATCAAAAGAAATAAATTATTATCCAGATATTCTAATTATCAGAGCTCAGGTAAACGTTTTCTCTTTGGAAAATGCTTCCTTTCAAAGAATAACACTTGTCGCGTCGAAAAGCAAGTTAAGATTTCTTAGTCCCTTTTTAGATACAAACGGTGCCATCTGCATTGGAGGACAAATGACTTAATCAAATCTTAGAATCAGAAACTCAATCAGAAATGTCCTATAGTTTTGCCAACTGGGCACAAGTTGACGAAACTGACTATTGGAATATTATCGCAGGAAATACTTACATGTTGGAAGTCCGATAAACGCAGTTCTAGAATTAGAACTCTTAGGCAGGTCAGTTAATAGGTTAACACGTTGGCAGAGATGAATAAAAATGCCAACAAATACGGAAAAGCTGGCAAAGCGGTTATATTAACCACCTGTAGCAAAGAGCTAAATGGCAGTTTTCTAAACATAACGCTTCTCGTGGCAGTCTTGCGTTGTTGACAGTTGAGAGCAGAGTCCGAACACCCGTGAGGCTTACTTAGACTATTCGAGTCTAGTCCGGACTCCGGAACTATCTAGGGCAACACGTCGTGGGCCCCACAAGGGCCACGTCGGGTGTTTATTGTTAACACCTTCATCTTTGATATACATGGCCCTACAGCAGGCGAGTTTTACAGACATTGCATGCGTAATAGTAATAAATACATTGATCCTGTTGCTAACATTTGGCTGTTCTGATGCGTTCATAAGACAAACATATGTTATACGTAGTTCATAATACATGCTTACATTCATACTGATGCGTACAGACTGTTCATACGTAATAGTAATACATACATTGATCCTGTTTCATAAGTAGCTCATAATACATGCTTACATAGTTCATAATAATGCATACTCCATAATAAATACATATTTCATAATATATACAGTACATACACATGCTGCTCTTCGCTGAAAAAAATGAGAAGGAGGAGCTGTAGGGGCTCATGAGATGCTTAAGTACTGCTTCCTTTGGATGTTCACTATTTTTCTATATTTTCCTGAATTGACTGGAATCTATTCTGCACTACACAAGTCTGTTCACCAGTTCTTCCATTTCTGCATTATCTTGCATATTTTGCTGCGAAATGCTGGCTGTTTGATTAGATAACGCTTATGAGGTACTTCTGTTCCGGAAGCTGCACGTGCTATTGTGCAGCTTCCGGAGCCATTGTCCGGTTAGAGGACATTGGGTCAAGTAGTGGTCTGGCTTGCCCATGGCTCCGCAGACACATCTATCGGTGTTTGCAATTCTTCGTTCGCAGTAATAACAGGGGAAGGGCCCGTGCCCTGTCACAAATATGGTTATTTGTGGGAATAACTCAAGACGTTCGCGTGAGACTTTATGGTAGTATTCATAGGTCCTCCTGCTTTGTTGGGTAGCTTCCCACCCCCTTTGTCACTGGTGCTGAGCTGCTGTCCTTGTCACTTTTTTAAGGTGAGACCACTGGAATTTGGTTATAACACTTTGAGCATCGATATTGTGAGCCGCTTCTTTTGCTAGCCTGTCGGCTTCCTCATTACCTTGAATGCCAACATGCGCCTTCATCCAAGAAATGAGGGCTTACGTTATCGACGAAAGCTTCTTTAACATCTCCTGAATCTCCGGTATGATGGAAGAGAGATGTCTGGTATTTCGTGAGGTATATATGATCGACAGGCGGTCCATAAGAATATTCATAGTGGATCCTCCTGGGGAGCTTGTTAACTCGATAGCTTTGCGAATCGCAATTGCTTCAGCCTGGAATACTGAATTATTCTGTCCTATATACTATTATGTCCTATATATTTCTATGTTATCAGCGTTTCCTTGTTCTCAGGCCACAGCCCACTTGTCTATCAACTTTGGAGCCATCCGTGGATATATAATATTGGTTCTTTATGTCAGAATCATCTTTTTTTAAGGTGTGAGCTGAGACTCCTTTTCCTTAGTTGGACGGATGGATGATATTTACTGGCATTTTTTCTTCATAGTCTTTGGGAACATAGGAGTGTGATCCGTAGATAGCTGTTTCTATCAGCTGTTGTACCTTTGTGAGTACAGCTTCTTTCTTATCTCTAATACGCAAGGGAGTCAATCCCGCTAGTTGAGTGGCTGGTGCCGTTGGCGTATTTCTGTACCCTTTGGTGATAGCTAGGGCAAAGAGTTGTTGTGCTACTGAGCAGTTTGAATTTCTTCGTATTCATTGGCGCAGCCCAAATTACAGCACCATAGGTCATTTTCTCTACTACGGTTTGATGTAGTATCTTGATGTAGTACGGCCATAGACCCCAGTGTGATCCCTGCATGCTTCTGAGATTTTTTGCAATTGCCTGCATCTTTATTCTCTCCACCCGAAGGTATGGTAACCAAGATAACTTTTGGTCGATTAAGACTCTTACAAGCCTTAATTCCTTATGTCTCTTTACGGTTTTGCCGTTAAGTTGTATGATAAGCGTATAATGGTCAGTCCCGGCTAGTGGAACACAATATATTTTGGTTTTTGCTGAGAGATTGTGAGGCGTTTTTGACTTCAGAGTTCACTGAAAAGCTGTATTGTTTCATTGCTATGGTGTTACAACTGGTCTCTTGTTTTACCTCGGACAATGAACATTGCATCATCTACAAAAGTTACTACTTTAGTGTTAATCAGCCATTGTGCTTTCAAGATTGAATTGAATGTCACGTTCCAAAGGTCAGGTCCCGCACACGAGCCCTGGGGGAGGCAGCCCCTGGTTTCTTTCTTCTCTATTACTCCACCGTCACACACTAGGACAAAGGTATGATCTGCGAGGTAACTTTTGCGTACCTGTAGCAGGTTGCTTGGGATGTTAGCACCGTGGAGGGCTTCCAGGATGTCTGGCTACTACACTCTTGCGTCCTTGAAAGAAGATAATTTACCTCCCTGCAAATCGATTCTTTGTTGAATAAGAGGAGTAATAGCTTGAGCTGATGGTAAAATTCATGTGACGAGCGTAAGGATTCCAACTGATACCTTTAAAAATGTATTTCATATATTTATTTACACTCTAATGATATTACTGCATATGTTTGCCATAATGTTCATAAATTGTTTTTATATGTTTGTTTTGAAATAGTGAGACATTTCAACTTCAGGAGGACTGTTGAATATCGTTAGACAGTTTAATTTTAATAAAGGATTAACGTTTATCTTTACAAAACCGGTAATGACAGTAAAAATTGGTAAAATAAATAAGTTCTTAATTTTTCTTGCTACCGGTAGCATTGTGTTTATCTTAATATGTATCAGTAGGTGTAGTTTGAAAGGTAGTGTAATTTATGATAAATAAAAATCTAATTTTAGATTTCACTACGTGTGGAAGGTAGATAACAGGGGCTGAGAAATTGTTAAAATTCGAAAGAAACTAACATTTTAATCACTTAATTTCTTGATTAATTAAATTTTACGGGAGGAAATCAATATCCTCTTCAAGATTCAGGGGTTCGTATTTTTCTACTATTGCTCAGGATGACTATCCATTTCTCTGAAGCCCTTTCAAATCCTTAGGCTCCCTAAGGGCAAAGCACAGGAAGCATACAAAGAGAAAGAAACAAAAAAGAAGTGAAGTAAACCAAACCTCCCGGTTGTGAAAGAGTCCAATATCCTGGCAGGAAGATACGATGCCGTTACTAAGCCTCGCATGAGAAAGAGATAAAAACCTAACAATTTTCACAGAATATGATCGAATCAACTTCTTGCAAACTTGATATTATTTTACATTCAGCAAGAAAGTGTTGGAGTTTAAATTGCAGAAATCTTGCAGCTATCGATGAGTTGTGAAAAGAAGGGCTTTCTGTAATCCTCTCTAAAAGTTATTCTCTTGCGTATTTGTATTAAAATATTAATTTTAAGCGTATACTTTAAGTAAACATTCTGAATTCAAGCTGTCAAGTTGTCGCAGTATACACGGAAATAATATTTTAAATTATTTACAGGATAAAAGCGGAACTAAAAAATTACTTTTTGCTTTAAAGAAATATGTTTTATCTCTGCTGACAATGAAGACGAAATTCAGTAACATCAAATTTTTCCAATATGAAATTCTGATAAAAAGATTTCTTTTTGTATATGTAATTAACGTTGCATTGGGTTTTCTTATATGTAATAAGTTTAGTAATTAGCCTTTATTTTATATCATCTTTGTATACATAAGCTTAAGTATACAATTTTTTACCTTGCAACTTTGTAGCTTTTTTTGTTGGTACTCTTCTGTTTTGGGCCCGGATTCACAAATGTATGTATGTATGAATGAATGTATGTGCGCACATGTGTTCATGTATACACATATATACATACGCATGTACATGCACACATGAACGCATACATCCATACATACATGCATATATACACGTATTTCTGATTTCAGTCCTGATAACAGAACAGCACCCAATAACTTTTCTTAAAGGATTTTTTTTAATCTTTGCATGTATTTCAATTTTAATTTAAATTTTGTATATGTATGAGGGTAATTCGGAAACTAACCTCCTGCCGCTAGTAGTATTAGGCGGCCGCAACCATTGTTACAGTAAGCAATCTGTGATTCAGTAAGCTTCCTGCTGTCCTAGTGAGAGTATCGTACTGCAACGCGTATGCTTGTTACAACGTCACAAAATGTGCGCTGGTATTGAAAATCCTGCCATATGCGAGGTAAGTGGAGTAATAGGATTTCTTTGGGCAAAAAAATCTGTCAGCGGCAGACAATCATAGTAAACTGTCTATCATATACGGTCCAAACATTGTTAGTGAATGTGTAGTGCGTCAGTGGATGAGATTTTTCCAAGAAGGAAGAACAAACATACATGATGAATCAAGGTGGGGGACGCCGTCTGTGGTGAGTGATGATCCAGACGAACAACATCTCTCTACCGCCCGGAACTGGCTCCTTCTGATTACCATCTTTTCCCTGAAGTGAAGAAGTGGCTTGGGGCACACCACTTCGCTAACGATGAGGAACTTCAGGCTGGCGTGACAAGTTGGTTGAAGTCGTAGGCGGCTTTAGAAGAGTTTGGTAAGTTGGTAAAAACTATGACAAAAGCTTGAATAAACATGGTGACTATGTTGAAAAAATAAAAGATATCTGTACCTTTCAGATGTAAATAAAAAATTTTTTGAATATATGCGGTTTTTTTTCTTTTACAGCAAAACAGAGGTTTTTCAAATTGCCTTCTTATATATATATGTGTGGTGCCTATGTTGAACGACAGATGGCGCTGACTTGGATGAGGGAACGGAATTCCATCTAATGTGGCAGTTGGCCTCGAGACGTATTGAATGAATAACGACGCTAGATTTAAAGACGTAAACAAAAGTGTATCATAGAAGCGAACTAAATTTACATAAACTTATTTGTAAGAAATGTAAATACTTTAAATGTAATTAAATGTGCTGTCCTTTCAAGAAGTTTCTTAGATGTCTTTTTAAAAAAGGTATTACCCCACAATTTATCAGAAGTGGGATTAAGGAATGCTTCAAGCAATTATTGAAAATCTACATTGATGCTGATATAGAACGCCATAATTAACTAGCTGGATTACCAATTGAATGACTATTCGAAGCTTGAAGGTATGTAATTTTGTTTTCATATTTTAAAATGATTTTAGTGACATTAAAAAAATCTACGTTGCATTGAAGAATTGTAAAGCAGATAAGATTAGAACTTTACATAGATTTATTTTTGATTCTGATGGAGATCGGTCAAACCGAAAGAGAATTAGGAACTTTTCTGGATTTGATTTTGCTTTAGATAGTGACGAATTTCAAAAGAAATTAAAACATGTAGAAGAAAGTTTTTCATTTAATGAGCTAGTAACAATTTCTAATATCCTAAGCATTTCATTCGAAGGCGATAAATCAGAGCTAGCAAAAAGAATTCTATCTTTATTATGCAATATTGA
>KK119752.1:390806-425026 GCA_000611955.2 Stegodyphus mimosarum
CATTTTGGAAGGAATATATATATATATATTACATCATCACATTTTTTTTTAAATAAAAATATCCTGATATTATTTCCGCGCAAAATACTGCTGAAAACTTAATCTATTATAGATAAAAAAGTAAGGAATTTAGAACCTAATTCACAAAGACATGAAAAAATTAATTTAAAACCAGTAACACACAAAATTTCCAAAAAATTTCAAATTTGAATCTCATCTTCCTTCTTTTGATAACGTTGAATCAGATTTTGATTGAATTCCTCTTCCTATTTTTGTAATAATCTAATTTTGTGTTTTTATATTTTCCTGTTGTTTTCAGAAATTATTCTACTTTGAAAAGAATTTGATATTTTTTTGGAAATTCTGGGATTTTACTGGTTTTGAATTTAATTCTTCATGTCTTTGTGAATTAGGTTCTAAATTTCTTACTTTTTCTTTATAGTGAAGACATAAAGTAAGAAATTTAGAACTGCGTTTTCACAAAGACGAAAATTGAAATTCATAATTAATAAATTTCAAAACATCCTATAAATGGAACAAGATTAAAGTTTAAAAAAGTTTAAAAATGGATTAAAGTTTAAAAATTAAAGTTTTCCTCTATAAACATTACTGTAATTTAGGCTAGCACTCTGATTAATTTTACTAATTACTCGTAGAAAGAATACTGAAATTAAGGAATGTCAGAGTTCCAATTGATTAACATGTAGAATTATGAATTTCAATTTTCTTTGGTTTTAACAATTTTAAAAATTCTTTGTTGCATTTCTAGGATTTTTCGAAATTTATTAATTATGAATTTCAATTTTTGTTATTAAATTTCTTACTTTATTTCTTCAGTGATATTTTTTCAGTAGCTTAATGCGCGAAAATACTAGGCATATTTATCTTTTGTTTCTAAAAAATGTTTTGTAATTATGATATGTATATATATATGTTAATATTTATATATATGTAATGCTTATATATTTATAAACATTATATATATATTAACATTATCCATATATATATAATGTTTTCTTCTGTTGTATGAAATGAGGTCTTTTTACGTACATATGCTTTTCATGGATTCTGTTTATCTTGTAATGAACTTGAATTGCTCTTTAGTTTCTATTGGCCCGAAGCTTTACATAACATAGCTAAATGCGTTTTATAAATATTTAATATACAATGCATGCTAGATTCATACACAAAATAAGCTAAATATTTATTTACAGCTGGGAAAGGTTTTGCATTTATAGCAAAGCAGCTGATAATTTTATTTCAGAAAGTTAGTGCAGTCGATGTCATTGTTTTGCGATTTTCAACCCTATATACACTCCTGCTAAAAAAATAAGCAACAAAGCTAAAAGAAAAGGTGTGAATGTAAAAAGGAGAATCAAAACATTCATTTTACCTATGAGGTAGAGATTGCATTGCAGAATGCAAATAAGCAACCAAAACTAGCATAAAAGCAATTCCGCAGTCACATGACAACGCCCTAAAAAGGGATACGAGACCTATGCGTCAATTCGCAAGCAGCAATAGTTCCGTGTAATCCGAGGTAACTAAAGCGAAAAGCGTGAGCCGAAGACACCATTTGCATGATGAAATGTGTTCAAGGGATGTCAGGATGTTGCAAGTTGGTGGAAGACAATCTGCAGTTGCGAGAGAGCTGAGTGTGCATCGTAATGTCATCAGTAGGCTGTGGAATCGTTACCAAAGGGATCAAAACCTGTATAGAAAACGTGGGTTTTTGACGCCGGAGAATTACCACAACGGCAGACGATCGCTTCCTATTGCTATGCGAAAGAAGACGTAGATCACTAACAGCACAACATCTGGCGTTGTATCTTCTGTTGCAGGACAGCCCATATCCCACCAAACTCTATCGCGTCGACTGCATGAATGTCGACTCCAACGCAATTCGAGCCTTGTGACGTGGGACATTGTCCTGTTGAATCATTCAATTTCCAATTGGGGAGACAGATGCTATGCGAGGGCGCAACGGATCCTCAGTTACGTTCAGATGGTCTCAGCTTTTCTGTTTCTCTCTTTTTTCTTTGCACAACTAATGGTCTCAGAGCCATGCATGAGAATGTCCCCCAGAGCCATAATGCCATCACCACCAGCCTGTGTATGATCTGCTGTACAGGGAGGGGACTGTTCGCCTGGAAGACGGTGTACTCTGATAACACCACGAACAAGATCGATGAGAAATCATGATTCATCCGACCAGACAACAACTGTCTTTCTCTTATCCATAGTTTAGTCTCGATGTTCCCGGGCCTACTGTAGGCGTAGTTGACAATGACGCTTGTTCAACAGCAGCACACGAGTAGGACGTCTGCTGCTCAGTCCTATATCCAACAGTGTTCGCAGAACTGTGTGTTCCGAAACGCTTGCACGTGTACGTGCATTGTACTGGGCTGTCAACTGAGCCACTGTCTATCGCTGACTGTCTTTTTCTGTACCTAGCGAGACAGTTTCCGACGTCCTTTTTCGTTGATGAAGCGTGGAGGTCCAACACCTTAGCATCTACTGCTGGTTTCACCGCCATTTTTCTACTTTGCATAAATACTAACAGCGGCAGCTCTAGAACAACATATCAGTCGTGCAGTTGCGGAAACACTCGTTCCGAGTCTTCGGGCCATTACAATCTGCCTTCTATCAAATTCGCTTAGATCAGCAGCTTTTCCTATATCTCCGTAAGTGCAAGAATGATTCCTTACAAACATCCTGTTGAACGGTGTCAAAACACCAGGGTGCCTAGGCACAAGACCCTACACCATGCGGAATATATTGCGAAATTGCGAATGTTGATAGAAAATAACCTTAAAATATTTTACAAGTTAATTTTTTTTAATATTTTATCATATATTTAGAGGCTCAAAAGCACGAGATCAGTATAAACTATTCTAATTTATTATGAAATTACTAATATATATAAATGAAATATAAATGAAAGATGATAAAAGATGAAATGAACATGTAGCTATTAATAGATAAAATTGTCATAAGCATTGGTTAACCCCACAAAGATTTGTAAGTCCATAACAGTTCGTGTAATACTGAGTAATTCTCGCACACCATCAGTCTCTACAGTCCTACAGACACGCAAGCTCATGCCTTGAGAGAATACGTCTACTCTCATCTATGGCTAGTTATAGATAAGCATCGTCCGCTTGGACCCGGAACCTAAGCCTCGAAGGAACCCGTCTGTTCTCTACCAGGTATGGTACTCGTCTACCTCTGGGTGTTGTCACCGCTGTTCTGCGCTGCGCTGGACTGGCGGCAGATGACGTCACCTCGCTGGCGGTTCTGATTTCCCACATATATATAGTATAATACTTTATATATATATGGTAAAAAGGAATATTTTAATTGAAATCAACTAATTGCAGTCTAACGTTTAAAGTCCAGAAGCCATCGAGCTGTGAGTAGGTGACAAGCATGTAAAAGAGATGAAGCAAATAATGGTACTTCGAATCTGTTACAGTAACGTAATACAATATTTACATAAAAGTATGATGTAGAATGCTGTAGCAGATAAGATACACTAAATAAAGAGGATGCCATATAGTAGAGAAAAATACAAATAATATAGTAAATTACATATACCAGATATTGAGTACGGCTTGTTGTTATTGGGAAGGTCGTTATAATCATATTCACAGATTTTGATTACAAGGTTATTGCCTTTTAATGTTCATGAAATGTTTTGGCTAATTTATAATGATGAATGCCTAATTGCTCCACACCTAGCTCTTTATGAATGCGATTATTACGAATTTACCATTCTGCGTTCATGATTTGTCTTAGAGCACAATTTTGACAGGTTTGTAATTTCTGTCTGTTGGTTTTATAAGTATATGCCCAAACTGGATTTGCATAATAATTGACTTATAAATGAATGACTTATTGTGTATGGATAAAACACTGTTTCGAGCAATGAATGATTCCTTACCTTCTCCAGCAGCAGTTCAATACCACTCTCACTTAATCACGTGCCCTATATGTCATACAGATGAGTTCATTGAATAATATAGGGGTGGTCATAAAGTTTTATCTCGTCAGTTTAAAAACTTGCAAATAAATTTATAACATAATAAAAGTTCATGTTTTTAATTTGCGTAAACATTCACTTTTACCAGACGGAAAATATGTACTAACGTTTGTTCTCTTTGGTATGGATACAACGTACTGCCAACATAAAGTTAAAATTATTAAGCAATGAGTCAGATTCTGTTTTTGGATTAGCTTCACAGAAAGGAAAGCGAATAATTTTTGATAAACAATTAAAAGCCATTTACAGGAAAACATTGTCTTGAATTATATTCAATTTTAAAGCCTCTGTGTTTAAATTAAAATTTTATGTGCATTGTTTACCATTCACAACGAGGAAAAAAGCAATATTATAGAAGAAAGAAAAATGCAGTAGAAAAAAGGAAAGCGGGATTCAAGGAAACAGTATTATAAAATAATACAAATATTTTTTAATGAACAATATTTAACATATTTTAATGTTGACTATTTGATCAAACTCATACTTGAACAATATTTTATTAATTAAAAGGCTTTTTATGACTAAATTAAACATAAAACTTGCGAGAAGCTTATGCTTATCCAGCTTTCCAAACGATGCAAGATTAACGAAACCTTATTTCAATCAGTTTTCGCATGTGATAATGACGTTCAAATGAAATAACACGCTCTACTTTCACAACAGCAAGGTAATCCTCCATGTCGAGGATAACGAATGAATCCTAATACTTCATTTTCACTTGTAAATGCACATAGGTTTCCTTGTCTAAAATAACATTAATGGTATGAAACATAATAAGAATAACAGAGGAATAGAGAATCGAGAGAATAAGAGGGCAATAGAGAGAATGCAATCTCGTCTGACAAGACACTATGTTGTATCGGAAACCTCAACAACAGCATTTATATTAGCAATTTATTCCTTTAAATACACCTTCTTGAATAACAATCGAGCCATTTATGAAAATTGTCAAACGTTGTTTCAAGTTTGTCTCGTCAAATGGTTTCGTTAAAAGCGTTACATTTAACAGCGTACACGCAGACACGAAAGTGTCCATTAATAACGAGTCACCATGGCAATGAATTAATTCCGTTTCCAGCCATTCTAGAAATCTGCGACAACACCCGAATCGTGTTCCAAGCTACTCCGTAAACTAAATTTGTTTGGGGGCACAGCGTGTAAAATTAGCTAACGCCTGCGATGTTCCATTAAATGGAAACAATCTCCCAGTCCTTCTCATTGTTTGGAAGTTCAAAGACTCGGAAGTTGCAAGGTGTGAAATTGGTTTAGCGACGTAACTGTCACATCTACTAAAGATTTGTTGGGATGTCGACCGACCACAGACATTTTTGCAGCAAAATTAATTTCAAATGCTTCGTTTCTTTCAGATTTTTTTCCTTCTAATTATCATATTTTACACTGAATGGCTACTTATTTTATTTAGCGACTTTTGTCTAGTCAGCCATTTCATGCATCGAATACTTCAACTTGTTTAATATATAAAGCTGATTCCAGATTGCAAGAAAAAAAAATATTATCCTATGCGGCAAAATAAGCAATTTCGCTAAATTTAAAGCAGCTGAAGCGACATAAAAGTGAATGCATTTAGAACACTGAAGAATTTTCTGATAGGAAATGAGAAAAATATCTGCCTTAGTTATTCCACCTGATTTACTGAAGCATGAAATATCTCATTTTCCAAACTGGGTTACAATGCTATAAGACTGAAAGTAATACTAATTAGACTGAGCACGGAAGGGTGCTCAGTCTTTTACACGCATATTTATCCTTAGATCATAGTAAGAAATATGCAGATATTGCCTCTTAAGTAAGATGTATAAGCAAGTGCAACTATGATTTTTATTCATTTGATATGTTCCTTAATTACATTTATTTATGTCTTTCTAACTACACATGTGCCCACGATCAAAGTTCGATGCATATGGTTTTCTGTTTCTTTTAATCTGATGAATAAAGTGATATAAATTTTTCATTAAAATGCAATTTTCGTTAAAAATATTCATGTGAAGAAATATTTGCATAACGAACTATCAAAATATGAGATTATGTAGAATGAGGTAACTTCATAAAAAATGCAATTGCGTATATCGATAATTTTATAAATAATAAAATATAATTATAATAAAATATGCGAAATTTCTCTGGCCAGTATGCAGTAATCTACTACAAAAAATTAATATGAACAAAGCTTCCGGTTATTAAAAAAAATTTTAATATGAGCTACTCAACTTAGATGTTACGTAAGAACGAACTTGTTTTCCTCGCTTAAGTCAACCAAGAATTTTACAGTCGGCTTATTAATAATTCTGCTCTTACCCCGTTACACATGAAACAAGGTTTCAAAATATTTCAAGTCAAATTTACGCTATTTTCCCAATTTTGGGAGTCAAGTGCAAAATAGTTGACATTTTGTATACTATCCTAATAAAATGAAAGAACGAAGAAACTTAGAATACTTACGAGGAAACTTAGAACTATATGTGATATTAAATAAACAGCAATAACTGTGCGAAGCTTCAGATACCCACATGTTAAGTATTTACATGTCAGACTAAAAATACACAGATTTAAATTCAAACTCTGCAAAAACCAGTCTGCACTTACCCCATTTCACCTTATTTTAAAATTACGTATCCTAGTAACCTCTCCTGAAATCAAGCTGCTTACCATTTACGATTAAATTTTTGGAAAACTATCAGATACCTTGAAGTTGGACTATCAGTCCTAAGTTGCATGGGATTAGCACATTAAACCCAGATTATCGTCATGGCTATCGCAGCATCTATTAAAACTGTTGGGTACAACGGCTATAGTCAATGCTATATCAAGAAGACATTTAACATGAGCATAATAAGTGGATGACTGTTATTTACTTAATTAGCAAGAATTGATAATACGTGTACTATATAATACGTGTAAGCTCAATCAAGAATTTAAGAAATTTTTTTAACTCCACCTCCTTAATATATTAATCTTAAATATATTTAATCAAGTCTCAATTCAAGATTATTAGTCAAAACTTTTACTCAAGAATTACTTACTATCAAGAACTTCCAAGAACTTTTCATTCAAGTCTTCCAAATTCGTTCAAAAACTATTTTTCATCAACTTTTATTCAAGTACCACTCTTCACTCCCCATTCAAGAACTCTCTAATCAAAAAGTAAACTCTTATTCTAAATTCTTTACAAAACTTATATTCTCAGCCCCTACTATTCTCATACATTATGTAGATCATTTTCATAATTTGTGATGATCTTCTTAAGCATTTATTTACGTATTTATGTTTCATTTACTTACATATTTATGGCTTGGAGTTTTCGACGATTTCAAGTTCGGCAATTGTTTTTCTCGTGTTTTTTCAAAAAAACGATCAATGATGCCTCGTAGTAAACAGCGATCATCGTTTGATCAAGTATCCGAGTTCGACAGAGGAAGGATAGTGGCCTATCGAGAGTGTGGATTATCTTTCAGGGAAATCGGTAGTCGTGTTGGACGAAACCAAAAAACTGTAGTGCGGACATGTGACCGTTGGATGCAGAAAAGTACGACGGACCGACGTGTTCGATCGCATCCACCTCAGTGCACCACTTCGCGTGATGACAGGAGCATTTTTCGTATGGCAGTGACGGATCGCTCAATCACATCACGAACCATAGCACAGCACATTCATTCTGAAACGCATCATCCAGTGTCTGCGCGTATCATTCGACGCCGTTTACAGCAGAGTGGTCTGTCCGCAAGCCGTCTATTGCTTCCTCTACCCTTGACGCAGAACCAAAGACGTCTCCTCCGCCAATGGTGCGATGAAAGAAGGATGTGGACGATAGAATGAAATGAAATTGTCGTTACTGACGAGTCACGCTTCTGTCTGCAACACCACGATGGTCGGATTCGAGTCTGGAGACACCGTGGAGAGAGGATGCTAAACAGCTGCGTTATGCACCGCCACACTGTTCCTACACCGGGTATTATGGTATGGAGCGGTATTGGATATCACTCTCGTACTCCTCTAGTACGCGTTGCCGGTACTTTAAACAGCCAGCGCTACATATCCGAGGTATTGGAGCCAGTTGTCCTTCCTTACCTTCAGGGCTTGCCTACAGCCATATTTCAACAGAATCAAGCGCGACCACACGTGGTACGCATTGTCCAAGAGTTCTTTGTCAATCTCCACATTGAATTGCTTCCCTGGCCGGCTCGCTGTCCAGATCTTTCGCCGATAGAAAACATGTGGTCCACGGTTGCTGAACGATTGACGCAGATTACATCCCAAGCTACCATACCAGATCCACTTTGGGAACGTGTGGAAGCTGCTTGGTCTGCTGTACCCCAAGAACACATCCAAAGTCTCTTTGAATCGATGCCGAGGCGCGTGGAAGCGATGATCTCCAACAATGGCGGCTACTCTGGCTACTGATTCTAGAAAAAACCACACTTCACGGAAGTCTATAAATTTAATCATTTGATACTTGGTCAACATGTTATCTACTAGATAAATTTTGTTGTAATATCTCTTGTCTTTCTTGGTGTTGTAATTTGGGTAACCAGCAGTGTATTTTGCAATAAGTCCTGAGCAGAAATTTGTTTTGCGAACATTTCGATTAAAAAAAAAAAAATTCGTGAACCATGGTTTCACTGTTATTTTTTTAGTTTTCTGCTGTTTCATAACTAAATATTATTTCAACAAAAACTTTTCACTATAACAGACTCTTTTAAAACTAAAATTCCAATTCGACATTTTCAGGAAGAGGAAATTTAATATATAAGTTTATTTTATTTAATAAAAACTGCCGTAAAATATGAATATAAAATATTTCTTTTATCTGTACCTAGAAAACTAATCTATTTTCAAAATTATGAATCGGAACATCATATATCTATTTAGTTTTAGTGTGATAACTTTAAAGTTATCTTAATATTTATAAACTAAATATATTATAATTTCCAAAATAAATATTCCATAAATCGTAATCGCTGTAAACTTTATTTCATGTTATATTTACTGTTGGAAAATATTTCACTATTTATTTTGATAATAAATTTAGAAAATAAACTTTCGTATATTTCTTTCTCTTTTCTTATTTAAGCATGTTTCGTCATAATCTAAAGCAACTTATTTGTCTGTATTTGTCTACCAAACACAAAAAAGAACTGCGCAGACAGGTATATGGATCACTGGTTTCTTTTCATCAATGTTTAATATAATATGATCTATTTTTTACTATGTTACTTACATGCATTTTGATGCGCTTGAGACTATTTGAGCAAGACGAAAGTTAAAAACACTTATTTGCCGTCATTAGATTCTATATAAAGAGGAATGTTACGCCTAGTCATAACGTATTTAAACTAGCTTCTTGAAAAGAGATATACAAATTGAAATGAAAGAGATTATATAACACGCTCTGAAGCTTAATTTTTTAAAGCAAGAAATATTTTTCATTAAATATGATTCGTCTTGATTACATTTTCAGTAGAAAACAAGAAATCTAAAAGACAAGAATGAAGTACGCTTTTCGTAATTTTCAGTATGTATATATGTATAGTGAATCGTTTTCAGCTTTGCAAGAAAAGAACAGCTGTCTGTTGAAGAATAAACAACTGAAAACTTTCCTTCAGTAAATGAAATAGGTTTCATTTCTTTTATGAAATTTTTCATAAATAGCTGTTTCTTTTTTCATTTTTCCGTATATCCAGGCTATAAGACTATTAAAGATTAATGAACTTGTTCTTTCTTTATCTCGTTGTTTCAAAGTGATATCAGTAAGAATTTTGTGCAAAAGCAAAATAATAGCAATAATAATAAAAGATATTTTTAAATAAAAATCTGAAAGCTCTCAGATTTTTATATTACTGCAAAGGGGAGATTTTTAACGATTTGTGAGTTACTATTATTTATAAAATATCATGTTCTTCATGCTTAAACCACATAAAATTCCATTCAACAACAATATCCCAAAATATTTAAAAACAGCATATCTTTAGAATTTCCGACGTACAGTCTCGCGCGCTGGAGTTAAATGTTTTTACTTTCGTACCGTGTTACATTGCTGGCTTTCAAATCGTTGAGTTTTGTAGTAAAAAATTCGTTAAAGTTTTACAAATTTAAAATAGATGATAAAACAAATTTGAAATTCAAAATTCGGGCTTCCAAGTGCCCATGTTCGGATGGAGAACCACGTTATTCAAACTTGGATGGCTCTAGGTACCGTTGTTTTTCCACAGTGCGAGAAATATACATAGATTCATGCAGATTCTTCATTATTTAGATTCTTTAAATATAATACAGGGCGATAGTATTTGGTGGCAACAGTTTGAAAACTGAATCAACGCAGAATGCGAAACGACGCAAAATGCCGTTTTGAGACTAATAGCCGTTTGGGGTAATAAAAAGCACTTATTTGAAATGACGCATATATAAGTAATAAAAGAATAACAAAATTGTAGAAAATTAAAATTAACTTTTCAGAAAATGCTCTGCGAAAAACTGTATTTTAAAATTCAATAAATAATAAATGAGATAAAAGAAATTTCTTCATATTCATATGGGCATTTAACATCACACAAACTGAAGAAATGAGGAATAAATAGCAAATGAGGTTTGCACAATATTGCATAAATTAATGGCAATAATTTATACAATAAGCTACATTTACAGTCTCATGTTCTATTACACTGAGCATAGAAATACTTTCTATATAACTAATTAATAGGTGTGTTTGGAAGAAATGTTGCGTTTTAACATCAGATCTTTTTATAGATACGAAATCTTTTTTGAATGTGCTACTATTAAATTCTGACACATTTAAGTTTAGGTTTTATGCAATTTCAGCCTGTTTAAATATAAAAATAATTGTGCGGAATAAATAATAATTCAAGAGAAATAATATTTGTTCATATTTTATAAGTCTTACTATTGTACATCAGATCTTTCAAGTTTAGTTAAGTAATTCGACCGACCTTCAAATGTCCACATTTGGGTGGTCATTCTGTTATCATTTCCATAATCATTACAATAGTTTGGAAATCCGTTACAGAAATAAAGTTATCCGAGCCCGCTGATTATCACAGTGACTAACGCGTCAACAAAGGTCATTAATTTCCCCTCATGTCTATGCGAAATGGATAACATCGTACAACTCAGAGCTTAAAGGGTTCTAACTTTGTAATTAAAATTTTAAATGAATACATGTATGTAAAATAAACAAATTAAAAACATTAAAACATAACTTGGTCTTCCTGAATTAAAGAAATTCAAAAAAAAAAGAAAACATAACTGAGGTACAGAAGAATGTAATTTAAATACGCACAACAATTCAAAACTAACTAAAAACTGGAGAGAGAGTGTCTAACTTCTAATTCTTACTAGCAAATTTTAACTAAAATAAATTAATATTTAACCACTAACCTACAGATGATAGCATTTGATAAGTTAGCAAAGCTCGAATCCAAATCACACAAAACCTGTGCTAAACCATATACAAGCAAATAGAAATAATCCAAAACTTAAAGATGAACGACATTTTTGCATGTCAAAAAGTCCTTTTTGTGAATAAAGACAAATATGACAAGTTGTTTAATTTTAAATACATAACACAAGACATTAATAAATAACTGGTCGGAAATATCAAATCCAAGCAATGGCAGAAGTCGTTTTCAGTAAAATTATACATAGAAGTTCATAGATGAAGGACAGATGAAAAGTACTTATGAAACTTCCAAGCAATTTAACATCTCAGTAAGAAACGTGTCCACATCGAACTATACTTGCAGTTACCTCAAGTCTATTGCACCCTCATTATCAAGTGAAATTTACCATTTACAGAAGCAAACTGCTACAGATCTCTGTTATAGCATGGAATGCATCTTGGTTTTCTTATGGCAAAGGACATCACCTCCTCATAATATCTTGTAATATCCTCATAATATCCTCATAAAATTGCTCAATTGGTTTGACGGTTAAGTAGCATATGAATCGATTCGACGAATATCTTCACTCTTTAATTATTTGGAGATTATTCATTGTTGCAGTTCGGTAAGGTGTACAATCATCCATAAAAGGATACTTTTGCAGTTCTACTACAAAATAAGCAAACATGGCTTTTAAAATCACTTCATGATAAAAGTTTCTTGTTATGCTGCCACTGTCAAGCCCTATAGTTCAGAACATCCATCAATCATGATGCCGCCTTAAGTTAACCACAGCATCACAAAAGCAATATCTTCCTTTCTTTATGAACCGATGTCTGGAATCCGTTTGAAGGCCGAGACTCTTATTGGAGATCAAGGCTTACCCCATCGCTACATTTTCCAATTTCAGTTCAACTGACACCACTGAAAGACATTTTATCTTGTAATCTGCATAATGTTATACAGGCTATATATTCAAAGATCAATCTTCTTACATATAAAGTTACACAATTCAAACCTTACTCAATTAGAATTTGATTGGATATCCTTGCTCCTATGCTGCAATAAAGGTGATATAACCCATGTAATTTAATTGCAATTAGCTATTACCTTCAAAGCCGGGATTATTTTGCATTCATAGTAAGAATACAGCTTTCTGCACTGAGTCTAAAATGCATTTGGGTTTCGTTTGAAAATTCTGTCTCAACGCTTGAGTCTTAACTCTGTCCCAATGCTAGTTTGGCGATTAGAAATTCCACTGTAACTTTAGTTATTGGGAGGTCTTAATTGTAATTCTGTATAATGTTTCCGCATAAAAAATACTCCACGTTACGTCTCTGAAGCACGACGAAACTTTTGCGCTTGCATAGTTATTCTCCTATGCTTAATTACTGACAGAAGCAGCATACGATGGCCATAATTTCTTTTTTCACCTGCTTTTGTTTACCACGTAAAACTGAACGCATAAATCGGCAATCTTTATTTTTACTGGCTTAACTCAGCACATATTTTCATTATGCAAATTCCATTTTAGCGCTTTAAATAATGATGTTCATCCGTATGTTTTGGATGTGTGTATAATTCATCTAAGTCAAGCAAACAATCACAGAGTTACCAATTAGTATTTGTGTCCCATTTTAACTTTTTAATTGTATTTAACTTCTGATTTATATAGCTTTGGAGTAAAAGACGTAGAAAAAAAAACAGAGGGTGTAAGAACCTTCCCTCCCCCCCCCCAAAAAAAACTAAGATAAGTAATGAATTTAGTATAAAAAAAGAGTAAGAGAGAGAAAAAAGTGAAAAGAAGAAAAAGAAAATCCCTCATCCGACATATTTTTTACTGAATGTTTGTTTATTTGAATGCGAAGATGGTGAAATTTTCGTTATCTTTTGCTTTCATCCGCTGTCTTTCATTCTGATTATGAGGTTATCTTGTATGTTTCTCTGCAAATAACTGCTGCGTACGTTGATTATTTTACACATACATATTCGGCAGAATTATTAAAAATGCAATGGACGTTTAGACTTAAAGTACCTCATGATTATGTCATGATTAAAACATTTTCAAAGGAAACATCATGAGTGAAAGTCGTGTACTATTAAATCAAATGTATATACGTACTATTAGCTCAAATAAATATGCTAAGCTTATTACTGATCTTTTGGTAATATTGTGGTACATTAAAAAAGAAATATCTTTCATTACTTTTATTTCAGTTCATAAACATGATACGTCAAATTCGCTGCGTCCGCTTAATACGGATGAAACATTGTAAGTTTGGTAAAACTCCGAAAAACTGTCAATTCGCTTTAGTCTCATTTCTAGTGATAGAACAAACTGATAGCACGGAGCCTATTTCATGCATTTCTTCTTGTGTAATGAAAGCATGCGCGTCTTCCATACGTCCTCCGTTATCATATACGTGATCTACATTCTTAGAGTTCTTTTCATTTTTGAAAAATGAAATAAACTAACATAATTATACCTTTCATACATTCATAATTCTCTTTAAAATTTCTTTTTATATTGATTTTAGTTTAGTCCAAACCCTACATTTCTTTTGCTCATATTTATTGAAGTTACTAACAGCAAAAGCTTTTGAAAAACAAAAAAAAAATTTTACTATTAAGAACAACAAGCAAGAAAGCAAAATTTATGATTTTAAAACGGAAAGCAAACTGTTCAAACTGTTCTTTAGACAGAAAACATTAAACAGGCAAGATGGGCTTCATGCGACTGAGCTCAAAAGTTTTCGGTAAATGAAATACGAAATTCCGAAGTCAATACTCGCATTGACTTTCTGATAGTACTTCAGTAATTGCTCATTCACTTTCAATCTAAAGTCACATTCCATCATAATCAAATAATGATGGATGGCAGTTTACGAACTGCTATAAATTTATATTCTCATATAAATTTTTCTTAATTTTTTTCGATGTAAGGTCGTCTAGGTCTTTTGGGACGCCCTGATTTTACCTATCATTGTCACTTCGTATAGCGGGTGAAATTTGGTTTTGTATCAGATTTTCATAAAATACGGCCTGCTCTGACTCTTGAATTCTTAGAACTGGGCATTTTCTGTGACAAGACGAACAGATGAAAATTTATAAAATTGAACCTAAATAAAAGATCGAATTCGAAAAGCGCACTTTAACAGGTAACTTTTTCGATATCCTTCCTGTATTTGAACGTTCCAGACGCTTTCCAATATGATTTTACCCTGTAGTGGCGCCATCTTGTGTGTAGTTATAAAATAAAATAAGCATTCAAGAGCTGAATTTCAATTCGATAAAAAGCAGTTTAATTCATCTATTGGTAAGCTTAACATAGAGTTTATCAATAGATGGCAAAGCTTAATATTTAACTCTTAAGCTTTGTCATAAGTCTGTTGTATCTATTAATATATACTGAGAACAAAATTTCCGATATGAATGAATTCCGATATGAATGAATGTGTTTTAAAATTATGTGATATTTATTTTTCTTTGTAATGGTCCGCATGTTGGAGAATTATTTATTCAGTTTTTCAGAAAGTTGCAAACAAAGTTTTATAGTCATTTAGCATAATTAATCATTCCACTTGCAATGTTTTCCTTATCTATTTATTTAATTTTTAGCCATAACGAAGTAATTACATTTAACATGTGACATTTTAACGTAAAATAAGCGTTGGACCAGATTTTAATGCAAAGCTTTTGATATGAATGCGAATACGAATTGTTATAATATTAAGCTTTATTCTGAAATACTATGTTTGGTTATAGAAAACGATTTTTTCCAAGAGTACATTGACAAAATCGTCGGGTTAAATAACTTTTTGAGGAACTACCACGGTTCAAATATAGGTTTTTAAAGTTCCTTAGAAATGATGTGCATCTTAATATTTGATACCGCTAGACTGTTTTCTATCATTTAAACGTTATCTCTTCCGTTATAATAAATTCCTCTGCATTTTTTCTTAGAATACAATAAATCCACGGAGTACTTACTTGGATTATGGCAAAGCATGCTAGAGATTTCTGCCTAAGTCTTATCTTCGTGAAGAACACTCTAAGGGAAACCAGCTTGTATTCATGTTACAGTATGAAAAAGCATGAAACCTGTTATGCATTCAGCCTGCTCACCGGCATGTGAGCTTAGTGCAAACTACCGGTGTTCAGTGTTCTTACTGCTTAAAAGCCGATGAGACAACCACGGGTTACGGTTAGCTAGTTGAAAAAAATAAATAAATAAATCAGGATGATTCGACTTGCATTCTGTACCATTTAAAAAACTGGCTACTAAGATTTACTATAATTTAAAGCTAAATAATTGAATTAGTAGTTCGAAAAACAGGGTTTCTCGCGCAAATAAACATATCCACATTATATAAGAGCAGCATTAATATTCTAGGGAGCCTACAAGTGTCACATTATACTTACGCTTAGAGCCTTATTAAATGCCTCATGTATATATATTAAATTTTATCCAAACTGTATTATTTTTAATATTTTAATATTTTTCTGTTTGTAACATTTCTGTGTTCAGAAACAAATGCCGAAGCTTTTAAATCTGAAAATCTTTTTTATGTTATTTTAAATTTTATTCATTGATGTAGTTTTATGTTAATTAGTTGACAACAACAAAAAAAAATTATATAGGAATAAGATTGAAATATTCCTATTATTTTAAAATTTTGTGATAGGTATATTTTTTAAACTTTGAATGCTAAATGTTCTTTTAGAAGTTAGATTGTAATCTTCAGTTTCCCATAGCAATAGTTTTGTTTATTTATTTATTTATATTAAGTTACTGGAGTGTGTCATTTTCTATATAGAATTCAAATATAAAAATAAGCTCAAAATAGAAATTTGTTTTATTCTAAATCACTCAAAAATACCAATATTGTAGACACGGTTGCATGCAAAAGTCAGCCAATTTCTTATCATAATAAAAACAAGCCTGATAGCGAATTATCTGGAAAAACGGTTTTATCCAGAATGGCTCCGTACTAATCAGTTCGGATAAAAGAAGCTGTTCTGTAGACGAAATTAAAATAAGCAACCAACACTAATCAAAGAAATGACTGCAGCGCAATCTTTTGAAAAAATAACAAGGAAGATAAGATGAAAAATATGTGATGAAAGTATTAGAGAGAAATATGGCAGTGTGATATTACAAAGTAGATAAAAATTCAACCTCAATTGGATGTTCGGTTCATTAATCAGTCATTATCTACCTTTCGGTTCATTATCAGTTTTATTTAGTTTGGATGCAAAAAACGTTCAAACGCTTTGGAAAGAACCTAGTTGGAATTAAAACTATTTTCATATAGTTAGTTCATCATAATGAATGTGGAAGATTGTAAAAAAATCTAATTCAGTATGTTTTGAAAAAAGATTTTTTCTTAGTTCTAAAGCTAATAGTAACGTACTTTACTTCTAACGGTTCAAATGTATGTTCGCATGCCTTTAAAATTATCGGTAGAAGAATGACTATAATGAAGGTAAGAGAAATGGAAATAAGAAAAGGTGAGAATTTTAATCAAATAAAGTATTTTTACCTATCTTTGCCGAAAAGGTAACATTCCAGTTTTTTCAAATGAAACGTGAATGCTAACCGATTTCTCTTAAAACGTTTTCAACGAAGGTACCCCTTCCTTCTGATCAGGGGTTCGAAACCGAGGAAGAATTTCATAACTTCATGGAAGAAATGCTGTCAGCCTTTTATTTCTGTTAAGTGTGTAGTTTTAGTTTATGAATATAAACTACAATTCTTTTTAAGCTTCGGTTATACTTTTTGTTGTTTAATTTACATTTTTATACTTTTTGTTGTTTAATTTGTTTTTTTAAAAATAATTTAAATGAATTCATATGTGTATTTTTCGAGTTTTGGAAATACGGGAGAGGGAATGATCTTCTACCAATGGTGAAAGAGGTAATAAAAATTTTGAGAACCACCGATTTAGACAGGTAATCCTCAAGATTTTATTCACAATCATTTAGCCAACCAACATTTTTCTTTCGTTAGAAATTTAACCAGGCATGCTCAAATATACTATTACTAACATAAAAGAAATTTTCATAAAAGATTCAAAAGATGCACGTGCAAGAAATCTCTTGTAAAGATTTTTGAGAATTTTTTATGAATTCCATCGACAGTTGGCAACGATTCGTACTTCATTTCCTTTTAGCTGGGATAAATAAGTTCTTTTTTAATGAATAAAGATTTTTTCACTTGACGATTTCCCAAAATGGCGAATTCAAAGAACGTGCATTAAATTTTGTTTTCGCAATGGAATTTGTTACAGAAACATTTGAAACACCACAACACTTTATGATAAACAAGACTTGAATGATATGAAAAGCTGAAGGAAAGCATAGAATTAAGTCGAGAATGAATCACGCTACAATAGATCATCTACCTCAACTCACGCAATCCATCAATCAGATCAGAAATTAGGTGCTTAGATATCGTCGTTTAACAACAAGAGATATTAATGCATACATTCATCTGTTCTTGAAATGTCTTCAAGCAAATTTGGAGCATTTGGGCTTCCGGCGTTTCGCTTATCAAGTTGTTCCAAAAACATGAATTTTTCCAAAAATAGCTATGTGTTGAAGTGGCTCGGAAGATGATTTCTCAAAGCTAGTTTTGAAAACTTATTATTGGTAAGGGAACACAGATCAAGGCGTTTGGTTAGAAACAGTCGCGGCGCTTTAAACTTAACGCAAAACAACTCGTAAAATTCGGTTACAGATTAAGGTAATATTAATTGTTATCTTCAACTTCATGCTGTTATGCATCAGAAGACTTTCCCAAATGGTCAAAAAGCTACTAACAAACTGCTAACAGAAGGCCCAACTGCTAACAAAAATTATCATCTGAATGTATCGTGGCATTTTGTTGCAATTATGTAGAACACTACCCGAATTGCACAGAATAATTGTCAGGTTCTACGCCACGTTAGTATACTTGCTCACAGTACTTTCGATGTTCTCAAAATGTTGTCCAAAAGTTTAACGAGTGCGGCTTCGCAAACTCGTTGTTCCTTTTATAAAGCACCATGTTGCATTTTTTATTCCCACATTTAAAGTGGCGGCTTTGTGGTAGCCGTTATGCATGTGCTGATGCACTAACGTAAAATTCGCTACGTGTCCTGAAGGGGTTTCCGGACGATTATGAAATATCAGTCAGAAACTGGATAAATTAGCTTAAGAGCATTATAATCAGAAAGGATTACTTTGAAAGAAATGCAACAAATATTTTCCAATAAATAGAAATGATAGGTTTCACAGAATCATTTCTGATATTCTTTTTTATCACAGTAGTATCTATACTATACTGAAGTAATATTTCACATAACAGTAACCACTTCCTTCTTTCAATCAAAATCCCTCACTCATTCAAATTTACTAACACTCTGAATATGGGTTGTTTGACACTCATTTTTATTTGACGCGTTTAACAAGGAAAATATTTCAGAAAATAGCTTTTCTCATCTGTCCAAAGCATATATATCCTATTTCGTTTCTTTGATGAGTACAGCTTAAAAATTTCATTCAACAATGCTTTGGGTGTTGTTTCCACGAGGCTTTTCTAAGATTACAGTTCTTTCAAAATCATTTTGACATTCAAAAGTGGAAAGAGTCGAAAAAATATTGGGAAGCAGGAACTTTCAGTCCGAAGTATTGGAATCCCATTAATCACTTTTTCTCGGGGTATTACTTATCTTGCTTTTTGACGGAATGATCTGACTCTTTGCGAGCAAATATCCTCGAGAGGGAGGGAAAAAGTGATTTTCACCCAATACTAATCTGACTGGGGCACGTTATAGTTTGCAAAATGCAATATCTACATTATCAAAACAATGCTAAATTTCTGACGGAATATTCGGAAATAAAATTTCGGTATTCGGGTTCAAATTAATAATACTTACTTCAGTTTCCCATTCATTAACATCGGACATCAATCAATCAAAAAAAATTATATTTGCCTGTTAGCTTATAATAAAAGTAATGCAAACTAAAAAATCTAGATAAATAAATTTGGCAATGTATACAATTCCAATATAAAGATGACAGCGATGCGTATTAAAAACAACGTACAAATATCAAAAAGCCTCAGTTAAAGCAATTAATTAACCAATCAATTAGTATTACGTAAAATCCCGTTAATCAAATGCAGTAAACTAATGGAATAATTATTATGCCTCTTTCAGATAATATAAATCTGAAAGAATGGAAAACCATATACATACGTAAGTTCTATTATAAAATAAAATCATCGAAGTTAATAAATTAAATTGCTTAAAATTTTGATTTATTACCTAAATTTATGCGTCTACAAAGTTTTAGGATTAAGTTCGTACAAAACTGAAAAAAAAAAAACAATGTATTCATGTAACATTAAATTTAAGAACTTGCTCAGAAATATACTCTGCAGAACAACTTTATTAAAAAAATTTTCAATAAAAAAAAAACTTGAAAGGTTTAAGATTTTAAATTACGTCGGGCGTTTTTAAACGTCTTGTGTGTGACCTTTATTTATTAAATATCATGTTCTTCGCACGTAAACCATAAAATTCATTTCAACAGCAATATCGCAAAATAATTTTAAAATAAGTCTATCTTTAGAATTTCTGATACACAATTCCGCGCGCTTTACATAAAAATATTTTTTCCCGTAGAGTGTTGTTATTGCTTGCTTTTAAACCGTTTGAGTTTGTTCATCAAAAATTCGTTAAAGGTTTACAAAATATGAAATAGATAATAAAACAAATTCCAAATTCGGACTTCCAGATGCGCATATTCGGGTGGAAACGTACGTTATTCTAAATTGGATGGCTCTAGGTACCGTTGTTTTATCACATTTGGAGAAATACACATACATTTATGCAAATTCGTCATTATTTAATTTCTTTAAATATAATACAGGGCGATAATATTTGGCATGTGGCAACAGTCTGAAAAGTGAAACAACGCTTTTAGTGAATCAACGCAAAATGCCAAAACGAAATTAATAGTCCTTCTGGGCAAATTGCCCCTTTGAACTAAAAATGTGTTACATATAAAAACATACAATGAAATACGCAATATCCTTTAATACAAATATTAATTATCCTAATAAATAAATTAACTAATTTTTTCGTTTCTTCTCTGGACAAACGTCCAGCATCCAAGAGAAACATTAAATTTGCAAACCGCACAGAATTATCGCCCTCATCTTTCCGAGCGGCAACAGTGTTGATTTCAGCAACAATGGCAACAATGGTTATGTATGAGCAACAATGGCTGGGTGCCATTGTTGCTGATATAATGAGAGAGAATTATCGATTTGATGCGATTTGATCAAAAAAAACTCATTCGAATTTTAAAAAAATCGCTTCGAGGTGCATTGGCTCTTGTCTAGGTCCACGTACCAAATTTCGTAGCCCTAGGTTTATTAGCTTACGAGCAGTACGAATGAAAGACACACACAGACAGACTCTTCCTTTTGTACATATAGATTACATGTATTCATTCAAAATGATCCTATGTAAAATTGGCCGATGGTAGGGGAAATAAGATGATTTGTTTTCATTTTAATAAAATAAACTCTGCAAAAATAAAAGCTGATTTGATTAGAAAGTGTAAAATTATGTATCTTTTCCTCATCTTAATTACGATTAATTAAATAAACTTAATAATCAATAAAACGTTTTAATGAATATTCTACGAAGAGACCGAAATAATTTGATAATTTACGAATAGAGGAAAAGATTATAATGACATAACTATTATAATCTATTTCCTACAATCTTGTAATCATTAAATGGTGTTTCATGATTCTATCATTTTAAACTCCTATTATAGTCTCCAATATTTTCCGAAATTCAAGGAATAAAAAACTACCCCTATTATTAAGTTTGGTAAGATGCTAAACAGCAGGCCTTACATATAACCTATCCTGTTAACGAGATGTTTTTCAGCGTAGCACCAACATTAACAAAATGCATTATTGTTTTAAACTGAGTTTTTAATAAATCTCTTCTAGCGTCTGCACCAGATGCTGCCTCGAGATAGGCTTCAAAATTTCTTTTCAACTAACTCATTTGCCATTATTTTACCTTTAGAGAGATAATAAACATTAGCTTCAGGGTAAAAATTGATAACTTCTTTCCGGTTAAACGAATTAAATAGGCCATTGTCTTCTGTCGTTAATCTTCATGCTTTTAGATGAGGTATCTATCGATCATCATAAATGTAACAAAATCTCTTCTGCTGTTTATAAAGATTTAGTTTTATTTAGAAAGTACTTTTAAACATCAAGTAACAAAGCTTTTCATCAGTATCGACTCAAGTCATAAATTTCAAACGAATAACGGTGAAACGGCCGTGAAGTATAAACGGCTTTATACTTCACAGCTCTGAAGATATTTTCGCGCCCCAAGTTGAGGTTGTCGGCGGTGTCTGTTATACAATAACATCTGGAAAACGCTTCACTTATTCATATATTAAAATTAATTTTTAATTTAATTTGCTCCTTATTAAAAATAGCACTCTAGGCGGCCTGTCGTGTAGCTCAGGTTCGTCACAGAATATTGTTTTTGCTTAGTTAGCATTTGTGGCAACATATTAAAAAATTTAATCTTGTAAACCAATGACCATCTGCACACAAGTACATAATTAAAATGTATTCGCCGGCTGCATAAAATTGCTTCGGATGTTGTCAATTTGAGACTACTATCGTCCTCTCACTTTAACTGGAATCTGAGAATTTTAATATCAATTTAGTCAAGGGTAAAAACAAAATCAAATGTTTATTTGCGACACTTCTTTTAGATCACTGGTGCTCAATCAGAAGAGAAATACTACTTTTATTCAAGTTCTGGTATTTATAAACATTGTATTTACTTGCTTAATTTACAAAACACGTTAAAAATAAATTTTTTATTTTTCGAGTTTTCAAAAGAAGGAAGGATGATCATTTAACAATGATCAAATGGGTGCATGGACCAAAATGATTGGGAACCACTGTTTTAAATACAGTTAAAAATAAGTGAATCTATTCTCTGCTCCTTATGCCGTTTTGGAATACAAAAACTTAAATATGAATGCTACAAGTAATAAGTTTAAAACCTCTTTATCCAGTTCGAATTTATTCGCAACTTCTAATGACAGCAGCACAGATAACCGTTCGCATTATAGGTGGGGGGTTCATAGAAGAAATAACGTTGTTAGTTGAATTAACCGAACTCTTTCTACCCTTTTCTCTCTCACACACAATTTGCAGCTT
This sequence comes from Stegodyphus mimosarum, assembly GCA_000611955.2. Taxonomy (NCBI): domain Eukaryota; kingdom Metazoa; phylum Arthropoda; class Arachnida; order Araneae; family Eresidae; genus Stegodyphus; species Stegodyphus mimosarum. Next base: position 413,518 of record KK119752.1, read on the forward strand.
TGCTTGAACCCCGTGATTGGTTCAATGGTTAGTGTTGCTGGTTGCTGTAACATTGGGCCTGAGTAAGGCTTGGGTATTTGTAAATATATAGTGTCTTTGAGATCTGGATGATATTTTAATCCCCTGGGCCAAGCAAGTCCTTTACCTTGGGGTGACCCTGAGTAAAACACTATTATGATTCCCATACATTACATCTATCATCAGAAAATTTCGAGTACGCAAACGCACACTATTCCCTTAATAGCTCGAAACAGTATTCTTTCTATAGACAAGTTACTCATTTACAAGTCCCTGTTACATCCCATTCCATATTATGCATGCCCGGTATGAGCTTATTCAAGAAAATCATTAAGAAAAAATTTGCAAACTGCTCAAAACGGGGTTTTGAGACAAATTACTAAGGCACCATGGTACGTTAGGAATCATAAGGTACACTTTGAATTGAAAATTGAACCGGTAAGAACATTTTACTATTGCCTCGCTAAGAAATTCCATAGTGACTTGAAATCTGTTAATAACTCTGTTATTAAAATCTATGACTATAACATTCATGACCCACGTAATAGCAAGAGGCCTTTGACCATCCTCAGTAATGCTGTTGATTAAGTACTAAAAATGCCATGGTTTTCCATCGGTATAGCTTGTACTTACTACTATATATGTTGTATTATTATTTGAATATGTATTGGAGTTCTCTGCACACTTGGTCTCGCACTGTAATAGTTAGACATTTATATGTTTTCTCCACAATTGTTCTCACTGGTTCGACTGGCTTTTTTTTAGGCTTTCCCAGACGGCATTTTCACTTTGTCGACTTTGTACTCGATTATTTTGTTATAATTAATAATCTTAATTTACTTATCTCTTAATTTAATCTCTTCAACATGTATATATGTACATAGTTATATGTTTATCATCCAGTTATTATCTTTTGTAATTCGAATTAGCTCATTTTCGATTAAGGGTAGGTCTTGTGGCTCAGGCACCCTGGTGTTACACCACTCGTTTGCGTACTGCGGATGATACTTTAAATGCACGGCGAACCGAATACCCTCTGTAGTGACTTAGTGCTAGGGTAAGAGCGATGGGAGAGCACAGGATCCAATTCTCCGCGAAAATCCTCCTTCAAAACTCGGACGGTATTAGGCAGAAATCGCACTCGCACCTATCACGAAACCAAGGTTCATGCGAACGACAAATGCAATCCTGCGCTTCTCGCCACGATAAAATTCGCGGACTTGATCCTAATATTACTCTCAGTTAAGTGAGATAAGTCGTAACAACAATACCTTTTAAATTTCACATAATTTACCTATTTAAATCCAACCTAATTTACATTGTGGAGAGATTACCAGATTGAAAAGAAGTAATGGGATATAATTAGCATAAAAATAACATGTTAATTGAAATAAACCTTATTTTTCTGAAATATTTTCTAGACCTATTTTATGACTTCCAAAAATCAATCCAAGTTTTGTAACCTTACTTGATCTTATTATCTAATACTAGTAAAGGGAAAGAAAATGTTTTTTGGTCTTTTAATACTTAACACTTTAATACTTTTAACTTTTAATACTTTTAATACTAAATACTAGTAAACAATTCAACACGAAATTTTGCATCTGAGTAGCGAACAGTTTCATTTAGTGCATGCCAGCAGCAACCTGAATTTTAATTGCTATAAGAGTGATGTTATTGGAAAGTTCCATTTTTTTTAGCAATAACAATAAATACAGCACTTTTTTCCCTTTTATTGCAGAGTAAGTCTAACTGTACACATGACTTACAGAAACTTCATTTTAGTAATCATAATAATTAAGCAGAAAGGTAAAGGACAAAATATACGTTCAAATTACTTTGTGAATGTAGACTTTACAAGGGTTTAAAAGAAATCTAACAACATTTGAAAGCTAAAAATATTACTTGAAAAATTCTAAAATTATGTTATGTAGTGTACGCTTGCATAATTACGTATTTAAAATGATAAGAATATTTACATTAATTAGCACCTGTTTTCTTACCTGTTATAAACTTGAAGAGTATAAGTGATAATTAGTCTAATATTCCATTCTATTATTACTTACCAATTAATTTTTTATACTTTAAAATTTTTTATACTCTCTGTAATGACACAATATCTTTGATGATAACAATAAATAATTCTTCAGTTTCTTAAGATTATATATGTAAAAAACAAGCTTAACATTGCCTTAAAAAGTTTTTAGGAAGTTCTTTGTACTTAGGAATACCACATCCTTTATGCTTAGGTTCTGAGACTGATCCTTCAAGACCTCTATTTATTACTGTGACTGAGACATTGTCTTGGATTAAACAAAAATTTGGTAGAAACCATAGGATTTTTAAATAAGTGGTTATGAAAGCTGAAGAAGAACAAAAATTACTTTACGGACAGAGGATAAAGGCGTGAAACCTTATTAAAGATTTTACTACGATGCAAACATTTCTGGATAAAATAAACTTTCAGATCATCGTGGATAATTACAATGAAACAATAAACCAGAGTTGAGATTCAGCCAATTCTCCCCTGTTCGTCTCAGCATTGCATCCTAATATTTTTCTCGGTTCTTGTGAAACGAAATTTCGATTCATTAAAATTAAACTATAATCTTTTCTCTATCTCTTTCTCATTTATTGTGAACACATATATAAAACAAAAGAAGAGAGACAGCTCCATTTTAAATCTATTTCCTCCAAACCCGTTTACCAAAACGAAAAGAAGAAAAAATACTAATTATAAACTAGTGAATAAGTTTAATAATCGACATCTTTTGAGCGGTAATTCATTTTCAGAAATTGGAATAATAAGAAACATGAGAATAAATTTTCAACTTGGAGGTCTTTTGAAGTAATTGATCACAATTGCTCATAGGAATAACGCAAACATTGAAATTTGGCTTGTTCAAATTTAGAATGCCTAATCTTTACCTGTTTTATACTTCCTTGTGAGAAGTAAAGGAAGTATTGGAATAGCGAAATATTTCGAATATCATATTTCAAAAATTATCCATTTTGACCGCTCTTGTACCTATTTGAACGATGTTTCTGCGTTACATCTACAAGTACAGGTAGAATAAAGGACTGTTTTTTCGAAGTGATTGTAAAATGGATTCAGAAGAAATTTTTTCGTGACATCTGTACGTACGTATGGATGTATCTTGCACAACTAAAAAACTTGGATTGACTCAGTACATTGAAATTTGCATATAGGAGTGCTATAACATGTAGTTGTGTACCAAGGTCCGTACAGTTCACTGTACGGACCTTGGTTGTGTACCTTCCTTTTTAGTTCCAACTGGCCGCACCAAATACACATATATATAATAGATATATACCACTCTGTTACCTTCGCTGAGCTCAGTATTTTAGTTCTTATTTCTTAGTAAATTGTGTATTTTTTGCTTTAAAAGTAGTTGAATTATGTTGTTCTGATGTTCTGGTTAATGTTTTTATGCTTTTAGTTAATCTGCAAGCAATAGTTGTTGAATTATCAAAAGTTTAGTTGTTTAAGTGGTAGTAAGCCTAACGAGGCTACCATTTGTTTACATTTAAAATTCTTGTGAACTAAAATAATCATTTAAGTCAATTGGTGCACCAACTTTGGTGTCTTTTTGCCCAGCGAGCCCGGAAGTTAACTTACAGTTTCGTGTACCGAAAATTTAGTCTTCTTACCCGTTCACAGAATTACTTGTTTTCGAGTACAATCTCTAACTTTAATTGTAAAAAAGGTTTTTAAATCTTATTAACTATATTTGGGGTTTTAGGTTTTTCTGTATTTTACAACTTTTAATGAAGATATTTTGAGTTTTTTTATATTTTTGCCTTGCCGCGAAGTGCGAACTGTCTTAAATGGATGAGAAATAAATCTCTAATGAAATTCGAGAAAACAAGTTTAAATGAAATGCAACAAAAGATATGTATAATTTAATAAGCTGTACGAGAAAGTCATGTGGTGTACACATCAGATTTTTGTATAAGATATACATATTTATCTAAAATCTGGTGTCTCGCTCGAATTTTTTTAACTTATCCAATGTGCCCTTAATCAAAAAAAGAGTAAATATACCTGTTATATTGCTAAGAGACAGGTTTTACAACTGCCAGCAAACAGATTATTTAAATTAAATCAACAAGAGTATAACATTCCTTTCAAAGAGATTTACTACATATTGGTCAGATATTTATTTACTTTCGTAGTTGAATTTTTTTTTAATTCTTAGGATTTTGAAATCAACTAAATAATAAAGTTAAAAAAATCTTCTGTCGTGTTCAAAATCCCCTTCAATTGATTTATTATTTCCAAATGAAAGCAAAATATAATATAGCAATTTATAATCGTAATGCCCCTTAATTCCACCAAAGTTTTCTTTTACTGAATCCAAATTCCAAAGGAATAAGATCAAAATTTTCTAAAGTATCACTACATGTGCACATTTCAACGCTTTTCGCGACTGGGAACTCAACCATTATCCAGCGATATTTCATACGCAACTAAGGATTCGGACCATTACTTTGGGCCTCCTCGCACTTTAAAAGCTTACATTTATTTAGCTCTGGCCATAAATGATTGGCTAAAATGGACCTTGAGCAATTTGTAGCCCGAAAGCTTTACTTCCAGACTACTCTCCTAGAGACCGAAACGCTTATTGCTCATTCTAGAAAGATCGCCATTTTACTATGTAAAGTGAAAATTCTCAATGAAAAGGTCGTAAAACTTTCCACTCGATCCAAATATTCAAGTATTCTCTGCGTCTTTACGATAGCAAAGCCTGAGCAGTTAAGCTTCCTTCTCTCCATTACCTATGGCTACCCTCCTTGACCCATAAAAGTGTACGGTTCTCTTGGGAGACTTTTCCATAGACTACACGTTTAAGTCAATGGCACTGAGCCGTAAAATAAGATCTGTTTCCCTAGATTTTGTGTGGATAAATAATTTGGATTTTTCCGTTAGAGGTAGATGCATAAATATGAATGGGAATGTTTGTGTTTATGATTTCGCGAGTGGCAACGGTTATTCCACATTTCTGGTGGTTATAAAAATTTCCAAATGCTTGGCGAATTGATGTAATTATACGCTTGGGAATGACAGAATGGTATTCTTTACTTTCATGTCTTACTATTTCTGACACTATGTTTCGCAGTTTTATTTTTATCATCATGGGCTTCTTCGGTCTCTAGGGTGCTGAACATGGAATCTTTGAACACCAAGAAATTTTCTGAAACATTTATTTGTGAAAAAAGGATTGAAATTGGGTGAAACATACTAAGAAAAAAGAACAGTTTGTATTTTTAGAGATGTATTTCTTATGCATTTGATTTGTTTTCGACTATATTTAAAATACTGAAAATATTTATTTTATCGGCTATTTTACTTGTTTTAAAGTTAGAAAGAACATAATTTAGCTTATCATCATCTAACTATTTCAAAATCTTTAGCTTAGTATCTCATTTGGTCATTGTTATGTTAAGTTATGCTCCTTGATAATTTATCATTCACATTGTCTAGCAAAGTGCATTTTTTAGAAGTGTTTCCTTTCTGAATTTTTTTCAGATCTAAATTGTATATTCCTTGATAAACAAGTGATTTAAGCACCTTAAGGTTTCGTAATATTCAAACTTCTTTTCCATAAAATCTTCTGGATTTATTTTCCTAAAACTGGCAATACTAATTTTTAATTGATGTCAATGAAAAGACCTTCGAAAATACTGCACGAATTGAAACCATCACTTAATAGATGAATTTACGTTCACGATAAGGAAAACGAATTACGCAGTTTTAATAAACTCTATTTTTTATTAATATTTTTAATTGCTGAATTTATAATAAACCTAATTAAGTGGTTTACGTTATACCCCTACTGATAATTTCTATAAACATTTGCACTATTATTATAATTAACAAAAAAACGTGATATATTCCATACGTTGATAAAACAAACTCCTGCGTGTGGGATCTAACACTGAGTTTAATCTTTTTATTTATGAAAATTTTCCGAAAACAAAAGTAAAGAAAAGAAAGAAAGGGATATCTGAATGGTTTCATGTTTTAAAATATCACCAGAGAATATGTTAATGTCTTTTAAGCTTCTGCTCAGCATTGCAGTTTACTAGTCTACTCTTAGATTACCTCCTGCTAAGACTTTTTTATTTTTTGGTCTTTTCAACTTGATTATTAAGCATCACTTTCTTCGCACTTACTCTATATAAAATTCGTGAGAAAAATCACAATATTTAAACACAGCATAGGTTAAAAATTTCCAATCAAGTAGTAGTCATACATTTTTTTAATATCAAGTATATTATTTCTTTGAAACCTTAAAAGAGTTATCATAAAAAAGTACTTAATTATTTTAATGAGTTCAGCTAGTGTCATTTCATAAAAATATTTAACATTTCTAATTAGACATCCCATGATTTAAATGCATTTTTATAAAAATCAATCAGATTAAAAAGCAGGAAAAGTATTTTTAAAAACCGCGTTTTGTTGTTTTCAATCACTTGGTTTACTATTCAGGAACAGAAAGATGAAAGTTGAAAATTAAATATCTTACATTTTGCTGAACAGCAGTACACTAGTGCGTGGAGATAACAGGTGTCCTGTGTTTGAGTCAGTGATAACACACTGCTTTCGAATAACCGAATTTTTGGATTAAAATTGGAAATTGAATTAATATCTTACACTTTGCCAAATGGCAACAGTCTGACGCGCTATAGACAAAAATGTCTTGTTTCGAACAATGTTGAACGAATTCTAATAGAGTTTCGAGATGCTCATATTCGGGCGGAAAGCAACGTGCATGAAAAGTTCAGTGGCTCAAGGTATCATCCTTTTCCCTCAATACGAGGAACATACACACATACAAACAGATTCTTCATTATTTAAAATTTTTAATAATACGCAGAGTTTCTGATACTTCCAAAAAAGAAAAAAGAAAGCTGTCAGATTTTACATTACGCTCAAAAGGACGTTTTTTCAGCCTGGCAATATGGCAAAATAATTTTAAACTGAGCCTATCTTTAGAATTTCCGATACACACTCTCGTGCACTGGCGATAAAATTGATTTTATTTTCCGTACAGTGTTGCCATTGCTCTCTTTGAAATCGTTGAGTTTGTTAATCAAAAATTCGTTAAAGTGTTACAAAATATGAAATCGATAATAACACAAATTCCAATTAGGGGTTCCAGATGCCCATATTCAGTGGAGGATTACGTTACTCAAAATTTGATGGCTCTAAGTACCGTTGCTTTATCACAATGCGATAAACATTCATATATTTATGCAGGTTCTTCATTATTTAATATCTTTAAATATAATACAGGCCGATAATATTTGGTGGCAACAATCTCAAAAATAAAACGGTGGTGGCAACAATTTGAAAAGTGAAACGGACACTTAAAGTTTTCAAAGCAAAATGCCAAAACTAAATTAATAGCCCTTCTGGGCTAACGCCGTTTAGGCTAAAATAAAAAGATTTTTCAGTATGCAGCAAAGTTTACTTTCAATGGATTTATGCCAGAGAATAGATATATTTAGAATAAAAAATTCATAATATATTTACAGTTCGATCAAAATAAAATGCAACCAGTTATTTTTTTCTTTGCCTTTTCGCCGCATTTCCTACCCTAATTAATACTAAATATGAATTGAAACCAATTTTTACATACTCGTAACAATCTAGAGTACAAGACAGTAGCGTAAGGTTTTCTCAATTGTGCGGTAATTATTATTAGGAATTAATCAAAGGCGTGATATCAGGTTAAAACATTTGTACAGAACCTAACTACTGTACTGTTTAATTCTGGCTTCGTGTAGATGGTCAGATGACTTCTGGTGTCCCATCGTAGTTTTTCAGTGGAATAACACCGAATTCAGAAGAAGGTTTGAAATAAAGCCTATTTTATCTAGTTTTTCAGTTTAATAAACTATACAGCTCGTGTAGTAAGAAAATAAGTCACCTATCCTTACAGTGTTCAGAAAATGCAAAGGCTAAGGTAAACTAAAGCAATCAAAGTGTAATTCACAACTCCTGTTATAAGTTTGAGCCCTCTAATCACGTAAATAAACTTAGCTAGCAGAAGCTAAACCGTTCCAAGTAAGGTTAGGACCTGGGTGAAAATAGTTCCGAGATGGTCAGCTATTGCTCCTAAAGCTTTCTCTAAACTTCAAGAAACCTATTCTTACATACAATTGTATCCTCATTCGTTAAATATTTACTGATGGAAGTAGAAGTAATAATAAAGATAAAAACAACAAAATAATGGATTAATAGGCATAAAATAAGCATAAAATAATCTATTAAATTTGAAAAACACTACGAAAAAGCCAAAGTTAAGCAGTGAACGTTTTACAGACTTCAATTAATGAAGTAGAAAATTTGTTAGTCTAGAAGCTGTTCAAAGTACAATGATATCAGTTGACATACAGAAAATTTGGAAGAAAAAAGGCTTTATCGCAGTGGAAAGAATATGGAAACAGTGTTTTTGTTTGAAAACTGCATTAAAAAATGCTTCCACTCTAATAAAAATATTTCCATTTTGAAAATAACATAATTTTTGCTGATAAAAGCAAGTTCGGTAAATTTTGGAGTGGTTCAAAGGCTAATGATCCGGGGCAATATGAATGAAATATTAAAACAAAGAATTTAATCCTGAATATGGTCGATGATAGATAATAGTTTGTCAATGCATATTTAGTGGATTTCACAAATTTATTTAGACTGAAAAGTAAGGCCAATTTGTTTAAAATATATGTTCCCCTTTCCCTCTTTTACAAAATTGTTTAAAATGTAAGAAAATTGTTCAAAATTAGATTAAAGTGCCTTATTCTTGATTTATTTAGAAACAAGAAAGACATAAACAGTGGCTTAAACTAATAAGAAGTTAAATCCGCGTGATAACTAGTATCACCGAACAGAGCCGTGCCAAGATATTTTTTCACTTGAAGCAAAAAGGTAAATGCGCGCCCCTATATATATATATATATATATGTAATAAAAAAAATCTGAAGTAATAATCAGCGGGAATTTTAACGTCGTAGAAGTGTTGATTTATAACGAATAGGAAATTGGAGGCGAAGGCAGATTAAATCTTCATTTTTTATTTCCGCTTGTTGTGGCCACAATCAACTTGGCACATGAAATGTGCCTATTCCAAAATAGCTCACATTTTAGATTAAGTAAGAAAGAAGAAAGCAGCAGACAGCAGTCCAACTAGACAGAAGCGTAAAGAGCAAGTGCGTTACGTTCAGGGTGAAATCCCAATTCAGACTGAGTTAGTTTTGGTTTACAATGCATTTTGATTGGACAGTAATACTTCTGTAAAATTATTATTGGTTACTTGACTTTTAGTTCCCTTTACATCATCAGAATTATGTAAGAGTCATATAGCATGGATCAATCTAGAAATGACGCAGTGCGTAAAGAGGTTATTATTTTTAGAATTGAGAAGAGAAATTTACGTTGTTAATTTAATCTTGGACATATTCTTTATTTTTCTTACATATTTATATCAAAAGAGCTATATTTGTATTAAACAAAAGTAATTGTATTAAATCAAAATAGCATAATTCTTAAAGTATTTTTAATCGTAGCTTTATAAATTCAGAAAAATAATATAGCGAATTATTTATAACTTTCAAAATGAAAATGTTAAAAAAAAACTTTTTTGATAAATAAGAAATAACATAGAAATACACAATGCATTAATTTCCAGGCTTTTCTGCAATTCTTCTTATTGTTTTATTAATTTAATTTTGCAGAAACATATTTCCCCTAATAATAACCGACAAATTTAAAAACATAATTAAAGTCATTTTCGAATTCTCATAACCAATTTGGCCCCCCTTCCAAATGACTCACCTAAGGCAAGTGCGTCACTTGCCTCACCCTTGTGTCGGCTCTGTCATCGAATCTTCAAAACATCGTCTGATATAGATTTTAATATAATGAAACTGTAAGGTTTATCCTAAGTTTATTAACAGTTATGTTTTGTCTCTTCCCTGTCTTATTCTAATTTCAGCTTACAATTTCCTGCCAGAATGTGAATTCAGAAACGCAGTTAATGCAAATAAGTAAGAGTACTATTTAAGTCGATGCTTCACCGACTTCTAGAGAGGGAGTCTGATTTCCTGACTAGCGCGTGTTTGCCATTTGACTACATTCTCTCTTAGCTACTACGCTCAGCCATACTTTAGGCCCTTGCTTGGCTTCGCCGATTAAAGTAATATTTAGGAACTAACGACTTAGATTTCTGATAGCTTCGGCTATACCTTTCAGATAGCTTTAGTTAAGCTTAATTTAGTTTAAATTCATAGTTATTTAAGTTCAAGCCCAAGTTGAGTCTTTGTGTACACTCCAAGTATAGGAGTTGATTATATTTATTCTGAAAAATAAAGGGTAATTAACCCTTCTTAAGTCTTACGTGTTTTGTTCACACACTTAAGCAATTATTCGCTTGTTAGTGTTCGTCGGGTTCTAAGATAGAATACATTGACATACAAAACATACATTGCGATCTACTTCAAAGTTAGTTTCTTATAGCTACCTATAAAAATGTTGGTAGAAAATTTGCAGAATGGCAAAAAATTTGCTTTGAACATTCAAAAGCAATTCTTGATTGCGAAAACGATAACGTTAGGAGTTCTCGTGATTCTATCTTAAGAGCAGAGCATTTCAGGTCTCTACAGCGATGATTTTATATGCCTAAACAGTACTATGACAACAGATGATAATTCTCTATTGACCAAGTCGGTCACATTATAAAGTATTTTTTCCACCTTCTTCGCATGCCTTCGTGGTGTAGTGGTCAGCACGCTCAAAGCGTATTCGAGAGGTCCGTGGTTCGAGTCCCGGCGAGGGCATTGCTCATTTTTCATCGCCCCTGCTTCGAAATAAACCTAATGTCTCTACAACATTAAATACCACAATCCGTCTCTTTGAAATGTTATAAATATAGTTAGAGAATTGTTTGAGAAATAGAAAAAGGAGATTAATCCCTTTTTAAGATTCCTGGAGCATTCTGTCATCACAATCTAAATGGCGCAGTAGCGGACATCCATATCAAAAGACACTCTGTACCTCAGTGAACTCATGTAAAATCGTTAGGAAATAAACTGAAAGTAAAAGGCAGCTCTAAGAAGAAACATATCCCATAAAGCTTTTGCAAGCATATATTCTCGTAATACGCATATAACGCCTATTTTACTTGCACCTATTACAAAGCCCATTTTACTGAATGCTGCTCGAGTTAGGGCAACCTCAAGAAAAAGAAAAGCCTTGAAAAATTTAGCCAGTCCACCATAATTCATTAGGAAGTTAGTTTTATATGAAGATATCTGCTATATTTACCATGACATACAGCTTAGTGTTCTGAGGTTTTAGAATTACAGTTATCATTTACCAATTCATACTTAATAATGCCAAAGTTTAGTGATCCTCTGAATTCTATTAGAATTCCCAAAATTGTCATTTTCTTTTGCTGAATCCCTAAAA
>KK119752.1:439867-460490 GCA_000611955.2 Stegodyphus mimosarum
TATAGATTTAATATTTTATAAATTTTAATATTTCCTTATTTTAATTTTAGTTTTTTTATCTTTAATTTGTGTTAACTTTTACAAATTTCAATATTTTATCATTTCTAAGGAATAAAATTCGACTCTTCTGAAGATTTTGCTATAGCACTACTTTCATTTGATATACTCAGCTACTGTGTTAAACTGTTAATAGTTCTAGAAAAAAAGAGCAAAAAATATCAGTAATTATAATAATTTTAATAACAAGATTTCGCTAAGGTACAATATACCATAAAGTTGGAGTATATACTCTTTTAGGTGTTAAGCCATGAAATCCACCACCACCACTTCTAAGGCACATCTTCCCGCATGCGGCTAACTGGAAAAAGCTGCTGAACTTGCTAAGATTCAAATCCAGAAAAATGACGTAGCTGCACGGAAGTTTCCGTGTTTTGCCAATTGTGCAATATGAGAATATGAGTCAATTTTTTTTTAGAAGTTGTAGGACCCTCTGGTCTTTCTTCTAACGTAATAGCTGAAATACGTGTAGAAACCACACAGAAGGATACAAAAACCCTTTGTTAACTCTTTTAAAATTCACAATGCGCCGACTTGACGCTAACACACTACGCCTCACTCGGGCAGTAACTCACTACAGGGCTCAGAATATCCTGTTTTTCCTAAGACAACGTTGAAAGTCTAGTGGCAGCAAAGTAATAGCTGTTACGCCACGTTAACCAACAATAAATGCCAAGCAGAAGCTCAAGCTACAAAAGTACAGTGTTCGCCCAAGTCTCCAACTTTCCCTTCTAGAACTCAGTATTTAAACCTTATCTCCTCAAGGTAAAATTTGCACTATTTCACGCACTATCAAATTTAAATATTCTGGCATTGACAATTAGGAGAATGAAGGCTTAGAAAAAACGTAAAATTAAATTAAACTGGTTATTTAAAATAAATATAAACACCCACAAAGTCATTCATGAAGACAAATCAGGCCTCGGGTAGATAAGTATTCAATCTAAATTATTCCGTCTATTTTCTTTCATTCTTGAAAAAAATGATAAACATGATTTTCTGTTTTTAAAATAACATAAGAAGTTTGTTTTTTATAGCAACATGAATTCTTTGATTTTCAAGCGAAATTTATTTTGAAAAATAAAAAATGTTGACTACGTGCTTTAGATCAAAATAAAAATGAAGAATTCCTCTTTCAGATTTTCCCATTTCTTACGACAACTCTTTTGTAAAAATTGATTCTTCAGCATCAATTTTTCCTTAGATATGTAAATAAATAGTTTTTACCATAAATCATCCCCGAAAAATATTGATTCCACTTTAATTATATTAATATGAAGTAAGCGTTTATAATTAAATCACTAAAATTCAAGATTAATGTTAAGTTCAATTAAAATCGTTCGGGAAAGATTGCATGTAGTCAAATGAATTATTTTTAAAATTATTTAATTGATAAAAGGAGATAACTAAAGAAGGAGAAAGCCAATGACCATAAAAACACAATAAAACTGTAGGCATCGAAATAGATTCTAAAGTACTCGTAAAAACTAAGCAAGTGTTAACAATGCACTACGCATTTTAGTATGATTTGAAGATGAATTAATTACTCACAACTTCACCCGAACACTAAAAGAAACAAGTCCGCAAAATAATGAAAAGGAATTTACCAAAAAAGTGCCATATTTATTTGCTATAGAGTTACGTAGACAGAAAGATAGAAAGGAGAGTTACAATCTTTTAAGTTAAAGAGAACAAATATCTCCTAAAGAGCAATTATTGAATTATGCCATTTTTTACCTAAGAAATAGATGGTTAAAAAAGAAATAACCTCTCAAGCTTAAAATTATTTTATTTAGCACCTATCAATTGAAAAGCTATACGGTTCCCCACTACTTTAAAAGTTAACTTCCAGAATCGTACAAACGGCTGAAGACACAAACTCAGAAGAAGGTTTAAAATAAACGTTTTTTAATTCATTGGTAAGCTTAAAGGTTACACAATCAACAACCTGGTAACAATAACAAAAAATTAAATCTCCTCAACTTTCGGAAATTTAAGATAAATACTAAGAATGAAAATTCAATACTTTTGCTTGTTTGTTCAGGGATACAATAGCAAAAGTTAGTAAAAGCGTTTCCGATTATAGCTAATTTAAAATAAATTTTGATTACTAAAAATTGATTAACTTTGTGATTCAAAGCTATGCTTAGGAAACAGCGCAACTTTGGACAGCAATGTTTTTAATAAGTCATTTGATAAGTTCTTTTAATATATGTTCATTAAAATAACTTAGTGGAATATTCAATTTTGGGCTTAGACGCATGGTCCTTGTGACGCATAGTATTCAGGAAGCAGTCCTTCTGTTACTGCTTCCTGAATAGGGAAACGTAGATTAGTCAGTTTCCAACCTTGATCTTTAAAATTTGAAACAGTGTTCGGTTTCAGAAACCATATTCAGCAGTTTTAGGTTCCTTTACGTTTTTATTAAGTAAGAGTCAGCTCGGTTTTCATTCTTTTTCTCATTCTTGCAATGCTTATTTTTCGCTTATTTGCTTATTAGTTTACTTCTTGAATGTAGAAATGTCAAGCAATTAAAAACCCTGATCTTGAAGCTATAAAACAACACATGAAATATATTTTTCAAATAATATAAATCAAGCAAAATGAGAATAATTATTCATTGCTGCTACTACAATTGCTGCACCATAAAGTAAAACAGTAGAATCATATTTACTCCGCAAAGGCATTATAATGGTTGAGAGGAGTGACTAAAATTTTAAATAACCTTTAGATACAAAGCGTGAAGAAATGAATACCTTTCCGGTAACAATAACAGTTGTTACACCCAATCGACAATAGCGACAAGAAATAGCAGTTATTACAATATAACACCCACCTTCGGTAACAACAGCAGTTGTTAAACGACTGGAAGTCAAACAGACTTGGAATGGCACTAACAGGTATTGCAGTCATGTTTCTTGGATTCTATGTTAGATTTCTTTTTCATACTAGCTACTACGCATTTTCACGTCAGTTCTCTCAACAGACAATGACCAGACATTTTCGACTCGGAGCACAGGATAACGCGCCTGTCAAGGCAATACTCTGCAGATGAGAGAACGAAGGACAGCGTGGACAACATGTCGCCACACACTGTATTATTAAAAGGGGGTGTCGGAGGCCCCGAAGCTATGGCGCAGCCATGGATATTAAAACCTCAATAATATAACTGTCCCTGGCCAAAATTCCAGACATGTCGATTAGATGTGTATCCAATGACACAACCTCAATCCAGATGTTGGTCATACCTGACAACGAAGAATGAAAACTTTACATTTTCTCTTCTATTATTGTCTCCACATGCATATAGCTATCATGATATATCAAGCAAAGTGTGATTCGTCAAAAACATTTCATTGATGCATTGATGTGCGCTATTAGATCGCCATTGTAGACGTTGAGTCCTATGCCGTAGCGTCGAAGAAAGACTAAACAATTGTCGTCTTGATGACAAACAGTAGCATTTCAGATGTCTTCATATCATACGTCAAGGACGAGTACTTAATTGTGCGTACTAAGTTTCCTGACTCATGATGCATGATGTGGTTATACTATCTCTAACAGCGAAGCAGACAGGATGTCTGTCGTCTCGGACATTGATAAGTGGGGACCGCTGAAGTCCCGCTCGTCGCCCTATATGGTACTCCTGAACCGTCGACTGCATATTCTCGTAACAGTCATTGGACCTCGACCAATGACAGTTGCACGCTACTATTAGCAGCTGATCCGGTAGGCTACGGTTTTTTCTATCGAAATGTGAAATGAACTGTTATGAGTTCCTTCTTCTTGCCTGCAGCATAATACAACCCTGCAAAGAAAAATTAAATGAAAAAATGTGATTTCCAAACGAAAACTCGACATTTCAGTTTGCTTCTTTATCCGCTCATGAGTATCATTATTCTTGTCTGCAAATGCCCTAATGGTAATTAAAGGCCAATCATTTGCATATCCCAGCATGTTTTACCTTTCATGCAAATTTCAGGTTTGCCATGCGTTTCCTTCACGATCAGGTAATTTAAATGGCCAGCAGTGCAGTTTACTCATCCTAGCAGATAAAACAGAAAAAAAAGAAAAAAAAAGCAATTATAAGAACAAATTGGAAACGATTTGATAGAACTAAAAAGGAAATGGCATATGTGTACTTAACTGATAATAATAGGCAAAAGCAAGAAACGATAAAATTTAAATATCTATGGCATCAGCACAGAAATAAAATTTCGTGTTGAAAAAATATGTTAATATTTAAAATTGTAAAAGAGCTGAAAGGAAAATGTCTGAGCGAAGTCGTACTGTCACTTGTATGGTGCTCAAGGCTCTTGCCAACGACAGGCGCAATCTTCTCTCCTTGCCACGTTGAATTTCAGAGGCTTGTTCTGATGTTAGCTTCAGACAAGAGAGATAAGTCACAACACAACCACTTTTTTCAGTTCTTAGATTTTGCTCAAGTCATTTTTAAACAAAATTATGAAAAAGATAATCCAAATGCCTAGGTATATACATTCTTACGCCACTCACTTCTAAATGCCAAATAATAAATAACATAAAATAATATCTCTGTAATTATGAATCGCATACAAACTCCTCATATGATGAATAATATGTTCAAAAATCTTATCATAAATTACATATTTAGATTAACATCATCACTCTCGGAAAATTACACATTTTTAATAGAAACTTATAATTTATTATTATTTTTATCTTATGAGATAATTTCTGAGAAGATATTCTGAGAAAAGCATAACTGGAAATGTGCTCTCGGTGTAATCTTTGAAAGGTTTAAATGCATTTCAGAAAATAAAAACAGGAAGAGCCTACTATAATTTGCTGCAAAACAGGAATTAAACTATTAGAATATAAATATTTACATGTAACAGAAAGCCTAAGAACTGAAATAATCATAAACAGTCTAAATTTAAATAAGACAGTCCACGAAAGTTACACTGTATTTGATGAAGGGCTCGTAATGAAAAGGAGAAAATATTTTCGGCTGTTTAACTAGAATTCTGAGAAAACTATGTTCATGTGTTTTTGCCTCGGTACGCCAGCCCTCAGGGTGATGTTCCAATCTTGGGAAGTCACTGATTTTATACGTGTGTTTTATTTTGTCAACAAGTAGTTAAAACGGAGAAAAGGGTCTCTTCGATACCAATGAATTCTTTATTGTCTGTGTTCCAAGTCACTACCATAAATGAATTCTGAGTAAATAAAACGTTCTACTTTAGCGAATTTTGAAGGAAAGTTATGGAACTTTTTATTTAATAAATTAAAATGTAAACGAAAGAGAAACACACCAAGATAAACATAAAATTAGTAATACCACATCCTTGAGTTTGGCATAGATTTATATACAAGGTCTCTATCGATTTCGAGGGAAAATAGGCGCAGGCCCCTCTTAATCAGAAAGAAGTACCTGTAACTGTTTTCTCTTGAAATTCGTTCAGTAAAGGAGCTAATTTTTTTAGACTTATTAACTTAACTAATTACTTCTACACTTATCAACTTAATTTTCTAATTCCTTTAATATGTTTGCCGACAGATGAATTTCCCCTCCTATTCGCTTTAATGTGGAGTATAAATACGACTGTTACGCCCACTGCTTTCCAGTTTTACATGCTAAACTATGTCGTCTGACTTTATATTTTTTCTTATTTAATCGTTCTCACTGGAGATCTACAATTCACCCATTTATATAAAGCCCATCAGGAACGTATTATGACACAAGTCATGTCCTTTAACTAGGATGGTACTTGAACTTAAAGAATAGGACCTGACCTGACTGCTTTCCAATTTTGCAGATTTCTTTGCTTCTGACGAAGACAGACCTGTACCTGTTTGCCCTCGAAATCGTTTGAGATTTTGTACATAAATCTACCATAAACTCAAGGTTGTTGTATTGCTAAATTAAAATGTTTCGAATATTTTACTCGACGGAGACTATATAAAATGTTACATTCTGCCACGTATACAACCCACTCAATAACTCTGCGGAAGTTGCTTGCATAATATTTTCTACGTTTTCAGCCATTTAATAACCGAATGCATACGGATAGAATCAATATTTGAGGATATAACACAGCAGAGACCTTTTTCGAACACTCTATTTTATACACCAAACAAGCGAAAATAAATGTTTCCTCTTTTCATACCTTGCGACAAAACTCGAAAATTGCTATTCAGTTTGCTTTCAAAGTCTCAACTTCCACGAGAGAACTACTTGAATGTAGAAAGAGAAAGAAACTTGTACTAGAAACTAGAAAACTAGAATGTACTAGAAACTTTTTCTTGTTTATGAAAAACTAGCTTCGTGCAAGAGCAAACCTCGATGTGTTCAAATGTTTCTATACCCAGGAATCGAACCCAACATACAATTAAGAACTTTTAGCAACTTTTCTTACTCAGCCTTCAGTTCCCGACAAATGGGCTGGCTGAGTTTTTTTCCCACGACTAATGTGGATAATAGCCGGATTATCTTAAAATATTTTTCACAAAGCATTCCTTCCCTTAGGCAGAAAGCCCTTGTATGCTTTGCCGTACTCAACCATCGGTTGAGTAAAATGACCAAACCCACTAATGGTCTCTAAACTAAATGCTTTCAATTAGAAATGCGTCAAAGATTTAATCGCAATACATTTAATTTTATTCAAGCTTATCACTGAAAAGCAGATCGCTGAAAAAATGAAGGATGCCTAAGGAATTAATAAACGACATTTCAAAAATTAATGTAACAAAATGCCAAATTTTGAAGAGTCAGGATTTTTTTATTTATTTAAGATGATTTTCGTCATCAGTTTTATCAGTCTCATTATTTCCTTAATTATCAAAGAATTAGAGTTGACGGAAAGAAGAGAATTACGGACTTAGAGAACTTAAACGGAGAGGGTGGGAGAAAATTTCAGCATTTATTCCTTTTGTAAACGTTATACAGGCAGATAATTTTGTTTATGAAACTTCCGATACAAATATGCGTTTTAAACTTAGATAATATATTTTTAACGTTCTAAGAGGGATTTTTCTCCAAACTTCTAAATATTGTGCTTGCTTGCATATTCTTCCCTTCGTGTAATCTTCCCGCGAATTTTTTCAACATACTATTTAAACACTTCCGTTTAATTGTAATAGTGTAAAATGTATGCTCAAATAAAAAATATTTTGTATAACTTAAAAGAATAAATATTATTGAAACTGAATCTTTGCTCCTTGAATCACATAATGCAATAATATTACTGCGCTTTCTAAACGTGCTATATCATTTAAGTCGTCTTTTCAGAAGTAGTATACACCGCATAAATATCTCCTCCCGGTTTTCAAGGTAGTAGGAAAAGAACAATTAGTAGAAAAAGGGGGGAGAATACAAAGTAAATATGGTACTTCATATTAGTGAACTAAGTAAATTATGATGCACCATTAGAGTGATTTGTTTTGTGTCTACCTATTATGCTGTTTGTCTGTAATTTAACAAGTCATCTGTTCATTTCTTAAAAATAAACAATAATACTAATTATGATAAAGAAACCTTAGATTGGAGCAAATTTCATGTAAAATTCAAACTAAAATTTTGTATGCTATTTCTGCTAATGTAAGGCTTAGCTTTTCGTGTTTTTTCTGAAGTCCGTATTTTGAATGGTATGTTTCTTTCATCTATAAATTTATTAATTTGTCTCCGATAGATATGACATATCCCCGATGAAAGGTATATCTGATAAAAAAATGACCAAGAGCAGCAAATCTCGAATTAAAACCACGCGATGGCAGGAATGAGGCTGCCATCAACTCTCCTTTGTTATGGGTTTTAACACATGCTTATATTGATTAATAATTAATCTAGACCCAATAAAATTATTTTCATTGTATAAATTTGGTTTTTTATCACTTTTTTGAAGTGCTATAAATCACGAAGACTGGAGAGTGTGTGAATATTTTTTAACAAATGGACTTAAGTCATTATTACAATACTAATTCAATGTATTCTGTTCTATGATACTTTTTGATAGCTTCGAAATCCTAAAAATACTTCAGTGTTTTGCTTGAATGGCAAATATTCTTTACACGAACGTACGTAAGACGAATTAAAGAACGTCGATTTATAGTAAGAAATTTAATTCATTAGCTTACATTCACTCATCTTACAAATGTTTTGGTTTCCAAAAGCCTTTTAATGTCTTCGGTAGCCTATCCATAACACCGAAGATTTATTTCAGTGTTGAAATATTTCTCACTTGGTACTCCACTGACCCCAAAACAACATGTCTAACGAAGTCTTCAGCATGTTGTTCAATCACGTTAACAAGCGGAATACAGGCGAGACATTTCCAGCAGAGACGCGTAGGGAGCTAAAACGAGAGTTACGCTTGGCTGCATGAGGCGTTCACCTCAAACTTGATGAGAAAATTTAACCTTCCATGACGTCAGATCGGACCGTGTTCGGGTTTAAACTACCATCTGTTCTAATTTCCTTTTTTAATTTTTGCTAGCCTTTTGACACCTAAAGTACCGAGGAGAAAGTTTTGAAATTCTTCGAATGAAAGTAATTTTTGATTTTTTAATTGAATTAAAATTTACTTAGAGAACATAGAGAGAAATAAGTAAATAAATTCTCTGAATTTTTGTCATGCGAATCAAAAGTCATGCAAGAGTAATAATATCTGTATCAACGCAACAATAATATTCCGAATAGCATTTTTTATCTAATAATTTCCCATAATAATTGTTTGCAAACAAAAAAGTAGTCAGAATTTTTTGACAAACAATTCATTTACAGACAGTAACGTCCAAAAATACACTTTCGGAAAGCAAAAGAAGTCATATTTGTAACTGCAGATATTGATATCATAAAATAGTACATATTTCAGATATTATAGGAAACTTTATTTATGGTTAACAATTAATTTTCATAAGATGATACGTACGATACCAATTCATTCATATTAATACCATAAATACATTTTTCGAAAGGTATTGAAAATTGTTCTTTACAAGTAACAATTCACCTGCAGCTATCAAAGCCATGAAATCCATTTTAGGGAAAGCGTTGGAAATTTTATTTTCCTACTTAATAATTTCCATGTAGATATTAGCATTTTAAAATACACCTTTCGGATGGTACAGAAAATTTTACTTGTGGCTAATGACTCTCTTGCAGACACTGGTGTCCTTTTTTGGAAATTATGACGATATGTATTTGTTTATTATTATTATTTTGAGGTTATTTATTTGCCAAATCGAACTGTAAAAAAACCTGAATATTTTTCATGCTTTTTCCTAAATTCTTATTTAATTTTACTGAATTAAAACTAAATACCACTTTTATTCCTGTTTCGTGATTAGGAGATATGTGTTAGTTTAATGAACTAGTGTGATTTGTTATTCCTGGTTTAGGTAATTTATTACAACAATGCTCTCTGAACTGAAGGTCCGCTGAAAATTTAAAGATCGAACAGAATAAATTGCCATTTTATTTTTATTAAACTTTTTAAGACAAATACTATTTGAAGTTTTTTAAGTAAACTGAAAAAATAAATCTACCTCTCACAACAAGGAAAAAAAATAATATTTTATCCTCAAGAAAAAGAAATCAAACAAACTACGAGACACACACCAAGAGGCTAGATTATCTACAACAATCTGCTGGATTGCAAGGCCAAAAAGTAGGTTCAGCGAGAATTAATATAACGTTCTTGCGTTGAGAGAGAATTAATATAACATCAAACTCTTTTATTCTATTATTAGAAAAGGAATACTTCTTAATAACTGAGAAATGATACAAGAACAAGCAATTTCTCATTAGAGTTCATCAGTTTTTCCCCTTTTCCGTTCCATTTATACATTAACGACTGTCGTTTTCGTTGCGATTTGATTTTGCATAAAATTGCACGCTTCGACTGCAAAGCTACCAATTATATATGCGACAAGGCACTCTGCAGTCATCTTTACAGAATATTGTACGTGAATTAGCTTTGAAATCATTGTTGATTATATGAATATGTCAAAGCACACGAGGGCTATTAGCCTAATTAACCGGATGACTTCGTGGAGGACTTCCTAAGGAAAACCAACTCCTATTCACATTACACATGGAGAAAATCACGAAAACCAATATTATCAGGACTTAGCATTCTGTGTGTATTCTTTGAGAACATGGTAAATTCTGTAAAGGTTCTTATCCTCAAATTCTAAGTCCTGAACTGGAACAGGGAGCGGAAGGTACGCTATGTTCTGATGTAACTGCTGGGCTGGAGAATAACTGCACGTGAGGGGATTTGGACTCCTCTTTTATTCAATTACTATTAAATACAAACCTCCCAATTCGGGAAAGATACAGAACGTAACAGACCACACTTTGGTCAAACTTAACAATCAAATAAATTTAAATAAATTAAAATGGAACTTAAATTAAACTTTGCTTCGCAGAGCAATTCGCGGAAGTTGGCCTCTATCTAAAAGGGTGCGTAGCAAGGTATACTAAATACTACCGCACTTTAATTTATTTTACAAAGCAATCACGTAGTAAGCACTATGGCTTATAAATTTAAACTGCTAGCTGGTCAGGCGAACGTTGAGCAGCGTGACCGTGATCTGAGGCAAAGCTCTCACACACCGAGAGGTTTCTACCTCTGGCTTAAATAGTGCTTGGCTGAACTTCAAAAATTAGCATAAGCTAAAAACGCGCGCTTCTTCTGACAGGAAGTTGAAGCAGAGAGGAGATAGAAAAGATTTAAATTAAAATAAACTTGGTTAGTTTAACTAAAACCTTACATACTTCCCGCCAGAATTGCGATAGTTAAACTACTTTGGTCCAAACGGACCATGTTGAAAACTAGCAATTCTAAATAGTCGAAAATTTCACTGTTCTAAACTTAGGCCAACTCTTACAAGGCAATATATGTTTGTGTAAAATACAGACGAAATTTTCTGGAACAACAATCTTCAACATTTTTTTTTTCAAGTCTTATTCTTCAAACAGTCTTACTCCTTCCAGCAAAATCTGGAAGGAAAACAACTTTAGTATGACATAATAACAGAATAATTCTAAGTGGTACAAATCCTTTTTTTTTTTTTCTGTGTAATTTTGCACACACACATTATCATTCAAGCACAATTAAATTCTTCCCCCGTATGCTCTCTCACCGGTGTTGGATGTAAAGCAAACCGCCATTGCGGGTTTTTATGTGTTCGGGGGTGTTCAACTCTTCCACCTACAATCGACTAACATTAGTTAGAACTTGACATACGAGACCTGAAAAAAACGCCCTATAACCAGCTAATCCTAAGGTTCTCACTAGCTTTATGTCTAACACTTTAAGTGTATTTGGTGGAGAGCCTAATTAACACTTGCATTCTAAAATAGTGAATCTTTAACTTTTCATGCATACAAATTCGCAGTTTGCACACAACATTCACATTAATATTGCACTTAACGTGCATTGCTAGCATAATATTATTTGTTACATTTCATAACACATTAACAATTTCACAGCAATCCTGAAATGCAAATAGAAGTTAAATTTCTAAGCTTACAGAAATATAGGTTAAATTTCTAAGCTTACAGCAAGTGCTTCCTATTCCTTTCTCAAGGTACTTTCTTGAAATATCAAATTACATTGAATTAATAGTCTACAGACTAAATCGTGTTTTTCAATTTTCCGAATTTTCATTCTAGACATTTTACAAGTCTTTAGACAAAGCGTCGTACAAAATCATTTAGTTAACATATTCTTTTCAGCAATTCATTGCTTTTACAGAATTAATCTATTTACAAAATTAAGTAATTTTAAATCTTTAAGAATTACAATTTCTTTTAACAAAACATTTTACTTTCCATATGAGAACTTATCGCTCACTTGGCGTAAAAGTCAACCTCGCTTGAGGTAAAATCAGTCCTGCAACTTGCAGTATACTCAAAAATTAACTAAACTTTTGAATACGAAATTGTACTTATCTTATTATGATCGTCCATCCTTTTCTTGGCCCAATCTTTAAAACTTGAGTAAGTTGTGGCCTGGTTCAGTTTCCTCGTTTTTCGTTGTTCTTTCGGAGCCTGCTCGTCTCTTTTTCTTTTGAAATTCCGTCGTTGTATCCTCGGCAATTTCCTTTGTAGAGGAGGTTGCTCCGCTGGACGTTTGGTGGACTGGGCCCTTCTCTCCTGGGCCCTTGCTCGTTGCTTGTCCTGGTTCCTGCTGTATTCGGGAAGTTGATTCTCAGGCTGCAATCGACGTTTCTTGCTTCTCAGGCACCTGTCCGATGATTCCACAGTTCTTTTGGATACATTGGGCTTCCCTTGCCCATTCTGCTTTCTTCTCTTGGTGCGCTCGTAATTCCGTTCGTAGATTTGTTCACCTGCATCGTGAGACTTTCTTTTGAAACCACCTTTTTGGTTCTTATTTCTTTGTTGGGGGGGAGCTTTCTTCTTCTGACATTTCGATGCCGTTGTAGCTGGTTCCTGCTGTTTTTGCTGACGTATATCTTCCTGGCTAGTCGATTGCCTCGGATCCTGAAACGAATCTTTAAATACAGCCATTTTGCTGCGATTATAGAACGGTTTTATTTGGTCCACATTCGCTTTGAGCGTTTGACCATCATTTCTTTTTAATATAACCACTGCCCCCGTAATTTGTTCAATTGTGAACGGGCCTTCAAAACGCGGAAAAAATTTCCCCACCTTTTCCTCTGGGGCATTTGACAAGTTGTGTTTAATCTTCAACACTTCATCTCCCACATTGTACTTGACCTCTCTTCTTTTTAGGTCATAGTACAATTTCTGTTTTCTTTGGGCCATTTCTATATTTTCCGTCGCTTCCCGTATTAACTTTTGTATATCACTCATTTTAAATTCTTCTGCCCTTTCCTGTACAAAGAACAGTTTATCTAGGGGGGTCAAGATCTTTCTTCCTAAGAAGAGTTCAGCGGGTGTTTTTTGTGTAGTATCGTGTTTGGCGGTCCTAAGGGCAAATGCAAATTCATTTATATGGCTATCCCAGGTAGAGTGATAGTTTTTCACATAACTACGAATTATTTTCACTACATTTCTATTCACCCGTTCCGCTATGTTTGACTGCGGACGATACGGGACCATCTTTAGATGACGTATGCCCAGTTTTGCACACATTTCCTCAAACATTTTACTAACAAACTGAGGACCATTGTCTGAAATAACTTTTAGGGGCGCCCCGTATTTTAAAATATACTTATTTAGAATTGAATCTACTACAATTTTTGCAGACGCGCGTTTTAACGGAATTAACTCTAACCATTTGCTAAAATGATCCACTATAACTAAAAGATATCGGCTTTTATTAACTTTACTTCGAGGGTAAGGTCCAAGTAAATCGATGCCTATTATTTGATTTGGGAATTCTGATTTAATACTATTTAGGAACCCGGCCGGGCGGAAATTAACATAATTATTTAATTGACATGTTGGGCACGACTGGACATACGCCCTAGTAAACTTTTGCAGTTCTGGAAAGAAAACTGCCTCGCGAACTCTCTGAACAGTTTTTCTTATACCTAAATGAGCCGAAATGGCACAATCATGCAACTCTTCTAATACATTCAACCTCATGCTAGCTGGGATAACCGGTCTATATTCATGATTCTCATTAGTAGCTTTCGTATAGAATAACAGTCCGTCAATTAATTCGTAATTTTCGGCCCTATTTCTTATCGGCACAATATCCGGATGATTGAAATTCTCAGGGTCGGCCAAATAATTGTATATATTTTTGAACTCCGGATCTTTTTTGAGTTCGGCTATTACTGTTTCACGAGAATCTAATACTTTGGATGTTAACATGGCTATCTTAATTACACTTCCATTTTCATCTAAGTTAATTCTGCTTAAAGCATCTGCCACAACATTTTCTTTTCCCGGCGTATGTTTAATTATTAGGTTATATTCCTGTAATTTGAGAGCCCACCTTATTAATCTGGGTGATAAATTTTTTCCAGAATAGAGTCTAGTGACCGCCGCGTGGTCGGTATATACAGTTACTGGAGAACTTCCAAAGAACACACGAAATTTCTGTACTGATGCTAACACTGCGAGAGTTTCTCTCTCTGTTGCGGAATAGTTTCTTTGGGTTTCATTTAATGTTCGGCTGAAAAAAGCCACGGGCTGACCATTTTGGGAAAGCACTGCACCAATCGCGAAATCTGAAGCGTCCGCTGAAATCTCTAATCCCTTATCCCCTTCTGGAAATTTTAAGACGGGAGCTTGAGTCAATGCGTCTTTCAATTTTTGAAACGCCAAGTTGGCTTCTGCTGACCACGAAAACCTAGCTTTTTTTCTTTTCAACTTTAGCAGTGGCTCAGCTATTTTTGCAAAGTCTTTAATGAAAGCCCGGTAATATGAACACATCCCGAGAAACGACGATAATTTCTTCGCTGTTTTAGGAACAGGATAATTTCTAATGGCTACTATTTTTGACTGATCCGTTTCGATTCCCTTTTGGGAAATTTTAAATCCTAAATAACGTAACTCTTTTGCGGCAAATTTACATTTAGACGCATTTATCTTTAAACCAGCTTCGTTTAACAATGAAAATACTTTTCTTAAATCTTGTAAGTGTTGTTCTAGAGTACTACTCGTAATTATAATATCGTCTAAATATATGAAAGTGCTTTTACCAAGGACTGGTCTTAAGACGATGTCCATACATCTTTGGAACGTTGCCGGCGCGCCGGATAATCCGAACGGCATTCTAAGAAATGCGTACGTACCAGATTTCGTTATGAACGCGGTTTTGTGTACGTCCTCGGGTTTTACCCCAATCTGAAAATAGCCACTCGTGAGATCTAATGTAGTCATGTATTTTGTAGACGAAATATTTCGAATAATTTCTTCAATTATCGGCAACGGATATACAGGATATTTTGTAACTGAATTTAACTTGCGATAATCTATAGCAAAACGCCACCGCTTCGGGTGCGTAATCGGGTAATCATTATTTTTCTTACACAGGACAACGGGGCTAGCATAACTGCTAGAAATTGGCGTGATGATTTTATTCTTTAACATCTCTTTAATATGATGTTCAATTATTTCCTCTTTTGTCCTATCATATCTATATGGCTTTTGCCTAACTGGCTGAGCGTCCCCCGTGTCAATGTCGTGGTTCACCACCTGCGTAAAGCCTGGTACATCACTAAATAAATTCGCAAAGTGACTTACCAGACCTTGGATTTTCTCTTTTTCCTCTGCTTGTAAATGTTCCAAGTCCAGCTGCGGGGGCTTATCATTCTTCGCTTCAATTGGCTTCATATTTAATGTTAGTTCTCCCCCCTTGAAATCAATTTTTGCTTCTGCCAAACTAAAAAAGTCCACACCTAGAATAATACAAGTCTGCAGGTTACGCACAATATAAAACAGGATTCTTACCTGTTCGTTGTTGATACGCACGAACAATGGTACTTTTCCTAAACAGCTACATTTTTCTCCTTGGGCCGCTATGACATCCGTGTCTCTTGCACTAAAAATTCTGTAACGTCGAAAGTGCTTCTTAAAGAATCTTTCCGATACGAAGCTGCTTTGGGCTCCTGTATCCAAGAGGGCTGTCGCCGGTATGTTGTTGATTAGAACTTCAATCTTCGGCAAACTCAAATTCTTAACGACCACGGTGTTTAAATTGATTTTGGAAGGGTTTTGCGCTGCTTCGGACTTCTTCACCTTCCTCGAAGAAATCCCTCTTAGTTTAAATTCTTTTTCTTCTGGTTGCCCTCGGAATCTTTGCTTGTTCTTCTATTAAATTCCCTTCGTTCGCCGCTCGCTTTAGGAGACACATCTTTCTTCGGCCATTGCTTCGCCTTATTCCCGTAACTTTGATTTTGCTTTTGCTGCGGTCTTGGCGAACTCCACTGACTTCTTCGCTCAAATTGGCGTCGTCGTTCGTTGTCGGCTGTTCTTCGGCTTTCAAATTGTACCGCGAGCTCAAATAATCTGTCTAATGTTGTTGGATTTCTTAGTTCGATGAAATCTTGAACTTGGGGCAGTAGCCTAGGAAGTATAACTTGAATAATTTCAGGATCCGGGCGACTTCCATACAAAAGCTTGAAAACTTGAATTTTCCTCAAAATAAAATTAGACAAATCTTCTATTCTTTCTTGGTATCGGCTAAACAGTTCAGCTTCCAATCTGGCTCGATCTCGCACCACGGGAAATGCTTTCACTAGAGAATTCTTGAAATTTTCATACGTGTATGTGGGGCTTCCTGGTTCCCCCAAGAGATTCTTTCCGATGCACTTGAACCAACTTAGCGCTTGGCCCTTCAAAGCGCTGGTAGCAAGAGCGACTTTCTGAAATTCGTGGACTGGATATAGCATGAAGTGGGAGTCTAGCTTTTCCAGGAAATTGATTACGGCTGTCTTGCCGTCAAAACTTGCCGCTGGCTTCATGGCTGCTCGCATGGTTTGTACGATGTAGCCGAATCCTTCTATGCCAGGAGGTGCTATCTCAGGATTCTGGACAGGTACAGCAGGTGTCTCAGGTTCGTCTTCTTGTTGTTGAGGCCATCCTCTTCTTTCTGTGCGGGCGCCATTATCAGGACTTAGCATTCTGTGTGTATTCTTTGAGAACATGGTAAATTCTGTAAAGGGTTCTTATCCTTACGTTCTAAGTCCTGAACTGGAACAGGGAGCGGAAGGTACGCTATGTTCTGATGTAACTGCTGGGCTGGAGAATAACTGCACGTGAAGGGATTTGAAATCCTCTTTTATTCAATCACTATTAAATACAAACCTCCCAATTCGGGAGAGATACAGAACGTAACAGACCACACTTTGGTCGAACTTAACAATCAAATAAATTTAAATAAATTAAAATAGAACTTAAATTAAACTTTGCTTCGCAGAGCAATTCGCGGAAGTTGGCCTCTATCTAAAAGGGTGCGTAGCAAGGTATACTAAATACTACCGCACTTTAATTTATTTTACAATGCAATCACGTAGTAAGCACTATGGCTTATAAATTTAAACTGCTAGCTGGTCAGGCGAACGTTGAGCAGCGTGACCGTGATCTGAGGCAAAGCTCTCACACACCGAGAGGTTTCTACCTCTGTCTTAAATAGTGCTTGGCTGAACTTCAAAAAAATTAGCATAAGCTAAAAACGCGCGCTTCTTCTGACAGGAAGTTGAAGCAGAGAGGAGATAGAAAAGATTTAAATTAAAATAAACTTAGTTAGTTTAACTAAAACCTTACAATATTACAATTTGTCCGTTTGCCTAGGTTCGGACCCGGGACAAAGTACCTATATTCAGTAGTCTTTAACCACTCAGCAACTGTAGGGCTGTGAAAGGACTATATGGAAATTGTAGCGCAAAAGAAAAGAATTTTTTTTTTCTTTGAAAAATCTTTTGTCTTTACAAAGTATCAAAATGCTTTCAAAAATACATCGTTCAGGTGTTAATTTGGGATCTGATGTATCAAACTTATTTTTTATTTATTCTTTCATATGTTTTCTTACAGATGTAAGTGAAATGTAAAAACTAAAAGATATTGGATAGAAAAACTTTTAAGTAAATGAATGGCCTTTTCACTTAAAACTTCCCTTGCTACTTTACTTCCTTATTTCATTAACAACTAAACACTCGGTGCGTAATCAAGAGTTGGTCACTCTATACAAATACCAGTAGATATTATGATTATTATTTATTTCTTTCTAAGTTGAATAAAGATCGTTTTCAAATAAGAAATTATCTCCAAAAGTGCAGGCAAAAACTCTTTACAGGTTTTCGAAGCGAAAAATGTTCCTTTGTCGTTTCATATATTTATGATGAGCGGATCATACAGGGTGATCCAAAAGTCGCGCATGTCAAGCTTTTAAAATTCGTGAAATTTCCAGAATTGGAATTAATAGCAATTATTTCAATAGCTGATATCCTTATACTGTAATAAGTAAAATATCACTTTAAATTTCAGTTGTAATTAATGCTGTTAGTTTTAAAAACCGTTTGTCTTTTTCAAGATAAATCTAAATTTTTCCCAAACAGGAGTTGTAGGCTCGAATTTTTATAGTTCAGCATTATTTGATAAGCATTTCCACGAATAAGTTGGTGAAGAGTAAAATTAATGCGTCGCGAAATTACGCTCAATTATAAAAATTCGCTCTGGTTGTGAAACCTCATCTCCATGCTGCGCAAAACAAATGGTTTTTAAAGCTAACAGCACGAATATTAATGGAAATTTCATGTGATATATTACTTATAATAGTATTGAGATATCAAACAATTCGCCATTATAAACTATTTTGAAATTTCTACAATGTTTGAAAGATTAAATTTCGCGATTTTTGGATTATCCTGTGCATTTCGCAGATGTTATTTACATTAGAGTTATGACTCTTGCAATTATAAAATCTTGACATTAAAATCAGAATGTTACACTAATGAAAGTAACTTTTAAATCCATGTAAATTTATTTCCTTAAGAAGCATGGAGCATTAGTGAGAATTACAAAAATCATCTGGAGAATTTGCGGCTGAATTCTCTGCATTTTTGCAGCAACTAACCGATTCGGAAGCTGAGTAAAGCAAATTCATTTCATTAATGTTAAATAAGGCTATTATTATCAGCTTGCACCTTATTAATGCATAGTCTCTGATATAGCTATAGATAAGTCTTTCAATTGTGAGCTATTCATCCAGAATAACTAAGTATTTAACAAAAGGTACTGGGTTCTCATTTATGAAAATAACATCAATTGGATTCCTTGTTTCTGAGTACGAAAATAACATACTTATAACGTAAAATACGTTTTTTTTTCTTCAGGTCATTACAAAATGAAGGGTTCTTAACAGTTATAATGAGCAGTCAAAATACGCGGTCTGATAATAAACTTGTTTTTATATACGATATGTAACAGATGCTCAAGTGTGACATACAATGATAAAATATAATATATAATGACGTCAGTTCGAGAAAAGTATAGACCTTATAAGAAATAGACCAATGGATTTTCTTCCTCTTCTGACGCCTTCCCGGCTGTCCTCTTGACCACATCTGGAGGAGTAGGGACGACTAGCAGAAACTTAACAATGGTTGGCGATTGCAGAGTCTATAATTGTCAAGAAAAAGCTGGTTGTAGTGTCTCATTTCACAATTTAGAATGTTTACATATTTTTACTTTTGAAACTGATATTGATTTTTAAAAATTTAGCATATTTATCAAGCATAATTAACGTTCCAAATAATTATAGAGCTGCTGCATAATTTCAGGCCTGTATATTTTTTTAGCTTTTCCTACGCTTAAGGAAATTTGTAACTACTTCTTTTAGAAAATAATACTTTAAATCTGAACTAACAGAAAATTTCAAACAAACAATTTTCTCTTAGAATTTTTATGCTTTTTATCGATGTAAATAAGTAAAAAATACTAAAATACATAAAAATGAAACCGGGTGGTGAAATCAAAAACAGAGATATTCAAAAGACAAGATCACAGAAGATGATTTCAGTGCACGAAGGCTGAGTATGATGCAGATTCCTTTAAAGAGTGAAAACAGTGATTCAGACGAAGATACTGACCACGATACAGACTGCGCTATTAAACAGCATTTGAAGAATCAATAAAACTTTTGCAGGTGATTTTAGTGTGAAATAGTTATAGAATTTTGAGTGCATGGAGGAAACGGCTTCATTATTCATCGGGAAGGTTTAATTCGAATTGTTTCTAAAGAAATCAATACCAATTATAATCGAATTCTTTAAAATTTAAAAATACAAAGAAATCAAGTTTACTTATAGCTTTGCATAAAACATTAAGATATTGTAAGAATGATAATATATGGTATATTGTTCTGGTGCTTATGGTACCAGACGTTAAATATTAAGTTAAATTACTAACTGTTACAATTAAAACCTGAAATTAAATAATTTGCCTACAATAATATCAAAAAACCCAATTCGTCAATTGCGTTGTGTAAATTTTTCCAAAAGAACTAACCCGAACAACCCCTAAGACCAAGGAGGAGTACTGGTGTTAAGAACATTTACACAAGACATCATAAGAAAATACTCTGAATCAAATATATATATATATAAAATACATATATATATATATAGCCAAGTATATTTATTTCAGCACTATAAAGAGGACACGCAATCTTACATCTTAATTTCCCTCTATGGTACCAGGGTGACAACTATTTAAAATAATACTTTTAGAACTAATTATATATATTGCTATTTTCAGATATGCACCGAGATGACATTAAACAAAACTATTTCACGGTAAACATATTAAATTTTTATATGCAGTTATCAAATTCTGCTGGCCAGCATAAAAATACACAGGAAATTTAATGAATCACCGAGCATGGTGCCTTAAGAGTTTACCAATATTGATAAAGATTACTTCGTTCAAAGAAAATTCTTAATTTACACAGGAAAAAAAATTTCATGTATCAATTAAGCAATCCCTTAGGCAGTTAGAAAGTATTTTATATTCATGTAGTCCCGTTGGAGAAAAATGAGTACTTTTATTCCTACAGTCAATTACTCAATTAAAGGTAACGTAGAATTTAAATTTTTATTTGTTCCTTATCTTGCAAAGTTAAGGTTAATTCTCAACCAAAAG
>KK119753.1:0-13042 GCA_000611955.2 Stegodyphus mimosarum
TCCATTGTTCTATTACGTCATGGCGGCATCCTTTGACCGCACGAGGACCCCGGCTTACTACTACCGTTAAATGACTAAGATATGGAAAATTGAAATATATATAAATTTAAGGTGGAAATGAAATTTAAATTGGAGTAAATAGGAAACTGAATATGTACAATCTAACTGTATAATATAAATTCCTAAATCCGGGCGTCCAATAGACGGAATGATCTAAAATGGACCTTCAGATCGCCAACAATCTTTTTTAAAAAAATTTTTATGCTTTACGCCTGCGCATTTCCTACTTTTAAGATATCCTGTCGATCGCTGGCGGGAATTTCAACAACCGTCACCAATCACCAGTCGTTACTCCGGAATTCTAAAGTATACTGTATATCCATAACTGGTACTGAATCGCGCTATTTGGCCGATCGACGAAATAATATGTAGGTACCTTTTTCGTAATAAAACATGTGCACTGTCGAGATTTTTAATCTCATTTCGGCATTGACGCGAACCAGGCGAATCATTATTACATTATTTTTTTGCCTTCATTACTATCTAATATCTAACACTTACTATCTAATATTAACAATTACTATCTAACATTTTTGGTTTCCAGGGTTACACAGCAATGCGAATCTTTGTATTTATGTCTGCGAATGTAAAATAAAGGCGAGGAAGACAACATGACGACAAGATCACCCCGTGACACAGGGATTTCTCTCTATTTGTAGTATGAATAATTTGTATTAAAATTATATTCTGACTATCAACATACTACCAAATGCCTCACGCAGCGATGTATAAACATTTTTTGTTTAATATTAGTAACTGAAACCAAACAACATGGCAAACTTTTGTATTGGCATAACGCTTGGCGACGATTGCAGACTTCAACAATCCCTGCTGCGAAGTGCAGAGTGTGTTGAGGAATAGCATTTAACAAATTTCCACACTCAAAGAATAGATTTTGTAAATAATACTCATACCCCCCAAAAGATTCCATTTAGCGCAGTATGAATTGAGAATAATTTATTTGTTTATCAGACAAACCCAGGACGGATGTCAGAGCTGGCGCAGACGCACCGGGGGACATAATTTAGGAAAACCAGTAAGACGCAAAATTTTTAAAATTTAGGGAGGCGCTTGGCAGCAGAATTTTGAGCCCGTAGAGACTGCACCGTCGAAATAGTCAAAATATCTATATTAGAACAATGCTATTTATAAATCTACTACATATACTAAGTCGCGCTTTCGAGACATGAAAAACGCAAGTTGAATTTAGTCAGTCGGCCCAATAGAACGGGAGATATAGAACTGTCCCTTTCTTTTTCGCAGTGTACGTTAATATACGCTGAAAAAAGAAATTTGTTAATAAATGATTATTAAAGTTATTTAATCAATTGTAATAATTACATGACAATACATAATTATAATATTTCCTTTTTATTCTTTGAGCTAAAATCTATATGCATTACTATACATAACTGGGGTAGAGGGGACAAAATTTATTAGAAAAAAATGAAAGAAAGTAATTTTTGCTTAAAAGATCACAATATTGGCAAATGCTACTTTAAATCAACTACGATCAGGGAACACTACGCGCAAACTGTGACCTGTTGACCTTTATTTTTTTTCAACTACAGAAAGAATATTTTCGCAAAAAAATACAGTTGCATTATTTTTAGGGATCTTCTATTTCAAAGGAGGCAATGAAATATACACTGTTCACGTACAGTTCATGTTGTAGAGACATGATAGGTATTTTTGAAGCAGGAGAAGAGACAAATGAGCAATGCCCTCTCCGGGACTCAACCACGGAGTTCTAGAATACGCGCCGAGCGTGCTTACCACTACACCACGAAGGCATGCGAAGAAGGTGGGAGAAATAATTTATGTCATGAAATATTAATGGTCATGAGATACTAATGTCACGAAAAAAAAATAAATACACAAATAACATTTTTGGTTTCCAGGGTTACACAGCAATGCGAATCTTTGTATTTATTTATGCGAATGTAAAATAAAGGCGAGAAAGACAACATGACGACAAGATCACCCCGTGACACAGAGACTTCTCTCTATCTGTAGTATGAATAATTTGTATTAAAATTATTTACATTTTTTAGCTGTATGGATCACTATATTAAGACTCATACATTTGCGCATTATTTAATGTATTATACACGTTATTTAATGTGTTATACATTTGTACATTATTTAATGTATTTGTACGTTTTCCATGTATAATGTAAATAATTTAATCGTATCGTTGTATTAAAATTCCATACATTAGTTAATTCTATGGAACTCTGTATATAAATAACGCTGTGTTATTCATATACAGAATGTCTCAAAACAAAATAAAATGCTGGCAGTATAATTCGAAATAAGATGAAACATAAGAAAGATAAGGAGATAAGAAAAAATATCATACGAATATATAGCCGGAAACGTCTATTTCATGAATTACGAAACGTCGAACATCAGAGACAATCGAATGCGAAGCCTGGCTCGCTTCTTCATTCAGAAAAGGGAGAAATATGGATTTCAACAAAGGAATGACAGGCCAACAGGATTTCAGTTTATCCTGCTTAATGATAGCGATAAAATTAATATTAATTCCAATCCAGTCCCACCGACTGCTTTCAGAATTTTAGCATCTTAGTTTTTCACGTTTATTAAATTTAGAAAGGTGGTACTGCAAACGCGTTTGCTTTGCTCCGCACATTGATTTCGACATAGAATCTGTTGTCGTATCTTTCACTATAAGGGGAAAGAAGATTTATTCCTGAAGAATGTGGACTTGGATGTATTCACTCTCAAAATTGATATGTTAGGCGAACCACCTGTCTGGAAACGCAGATCCAACTACTATATTTTTAGCCTCAACAACTTTAATATGTTAACGTACGCTTATTCCAGCTGTGAGCTGGAATTACCACAGCTGCTAGAACCAGACTTTCCTACAACTGATCCTTGTTAAAGATTTAGAGTGTACTCATTTCATTTACGAGATCTCAAAAGAGTCCCGTATTGTTATTTTTCATCACTACCTCCGCATTCTGGGAGTGGGTAATTTGCGCGACTGCTGCCTTTCTTGAATGTGGTAGCTCTATCCGGAATCGAACTCTGATTCCCCGTCCCCCATTACGACCATGGTAGGCTCATAATCTACCATCGAGAGTTGATAAGATAGACACTTGAAAGATATGTGACAGCCCAAAGTTATAGAGGTGACAGGTGACAGAGGATGGGCGTAACTGTTGATTAACACTGGTAAACAGGTATCCTGCGCTCACCACTATCTGTAGAGCTACCATTTCTTTAGTCCGCGAAACGTCTCTTCGGGAGTTCATTTTAAATATTATTTCGTTACATTGCCAAGCAAAGTCTGTTGATTCAATTACGTCTGGTGACTGAAAGGACAGCTTGATGATACCGACGTGACATTTGAACAGAAATTATACATATACAAGGTCTGTCTACTCCGAAAGTAATGCGCCCCATTTTCTTCTGCCGTAACTATCCGTCGCACAACGTTGCCGCTTTCGCGGAAGGGTGGGTGGAGTTTTGATAATACAGCGCGACTAGCACCAGTCGGCTCCGAGTCTCAGTGCCTGTTTTAGTGAACCCTTGTGTGAGCGCTTGGTCGAAATCAAGATGGAAAAAAACCCCCGAGCAGAATTTGTTTCAAACTTGAGAAAACGCCGTCGGAGACTTTTGGGCTGCTTCAGACCTGATTTGTCCCCGCCCGACTTCTTTTTGTTCCTTAAAATAAAAAAAATCCCTCAAAGGATAGCATTTGGGAATTCTGGAGAATGTCAAGGCGGCCACGACGAGGTTACTAAAGGACATCCCTGTGACGGACTTCCAGGACGCATATAAAGCATTGAAATTGCGTTGGAACAAGTGTGTTAATGCAGAAGGAATGTATTTCGAAGAAAATTTAGTAATTTTACGAATCGGTTCAATAAATTTCTTTAAAAAAATGGGCACATTACTTTCGGGACAGACCTTGTATATGCACCAACACTTATAAATACATAAAGCTCATGTAAACACATAAATCACATTGAGATTCATGACAAGCACATTGTAAGTTTTATTATATGTTTTCTAACAGATATTTTAAGTTTTGTATCTTTCCTATCTTATTCTAATTTCAGCTTACAATTTTCTGCCAGAATGTGAATGCAGAAACGCAGATATTGCAAATGAGTACTATTTAAGTCGTGACTTAACCGACTTCAACAGAGAGAGTCTGATTTCCTGACTAGCGCGCCTTTGGCGTTTGCCTTCTGGCTACATCTCTCTTAGCTGTTACTACGCTCGGCCATATCTAGGCCCTTGCTAGACTTCGCCGATTCAATTAATACTTAGGGGCCACCTAGTTAGATGATTCAACTAGTTAGATTCCATACAATCCTGTAACTATATTATTTGAGAGCTTTAGTTAAGTTAATTTTAGTTCAAATTATTAGTATTTAAGTTCAAGCCCAAGTGGCGGCTTTACTGTAAAGTTCCAAGCCGGAACTGGCTGTAAATATATTGAATAATAAAGGGTTTTAAACCCTTCTCAAGTCTCACGTGTTCTGTTCACACTTAAGCGATTATTCGCTTGTTCGGTGTTCGTGGGATTCGGAGTTAGAACTATAGATTTAAAGAGTTGAACCTCACAACATAAAGGAATGCAATTACTCAAGTACTTATACAAAGTATATAAAATACTCATAAACACTTAAATCTGTTAATATTAAACACATTTAAGTACAGCAATTGAACACTGTTGTATGACATGGTGCAGATGATTAGATATAATGTTTGCAAAATACGGTGCAGATGATAAGACGTAATGGTTGCAAAATATTACAAATGGTCGTTCATACAGATATAGGAAGAATGAAAAATCACATAGGAACACATTCATACACAGGCAGATAAAACACGACACGCTTAATGAAACTGTAATTTTTAAAAATAAATTACGATGCATTTAGATGTTAAAGCGACAGTTACAGGTGACAGAGAACGGGACATATGATTTGCCACGTCCTCCACTATATAGAACCAGCAGCTCCTTGGAATCCCATTAAAGCACTTGATTACTTGAATACATTAACCTGTATAAATTAATTATACGAGTAGCTGAGAACAGTTGTTAACATTTATATACATAGTATTCTTTGATATATAAATTACTTCAATACCATAGTTTACATTAAGGCATAAATACATTAATTTTTGAACGCATTCCTTACTTGTATGAAATAATTTAACACTTAAATACATTAATTAATTAATTATTATATTACTCTTGCAATTTGCTGACGCTAGTGACACTGGCACTGTCAATGGTGGGGAAGCACATCATACCTTTGCTCGTAGATACATTACAGATATGCTCTATGAAGAAGACTGACAGAGATCTTACTTAGTTTAGCCCAAAATCATGCAGAGTCACCACATTATACGGACGCGACGTCCGATTGGTTTTGATCTAACCAAAGCGCTTGTTTAAAATCTCCGCCAAACTAAAATTACCCCCCCCCTTTAATTTTAAATATTACATTGAAGTGTTCCTCTTCCACTTGATTCTTTGTTTTCTCATGAACTCGGTGATTTGAAATCAGTGGCTATTGACAATGGATTTTCTCTCAAAATTATTGATAAAGACATGTCACTTTTTTAAAGAAAAATTTGTCTTGTTTAAAAAAGGAGACATTCCGCTATTAGAATTAATTAATTGTAATAATTTTAAAGTTATTCCGTTTCATTCTTGTATCAGTTACAAAATTACTTCGATTCTCTACCTTTCACATAATATTTTCTCCTACTTATGAAATTTGTTGTTCATTCTTAAAGACTCCACTTCTAATTTTAGTTTTGGGGGAATTTCCAGCATTGTCTTTTTAGTGGGTAGTTTATCATCATACATTGTCTAAACTTAAAACTTCGTCTCAAGAAAGACAATCCTTATGTTTGGAAATGAGAAATAAAATAATCTTCTATGCTAAATCATAGTTGGCCATTAATTCAAAATTTTTACTTAATTCCGCAAAAATTATCCGTAAACTTCTTCAAGGAGCAGGTCTTCAGCTGGTGAACTGAATTTCACAAAAAAATAAATTAATTTCCATCCAGCCTCTTTTAATGATTTCAGAATTTTAAAAACTTAGCTCTTCACTTTTCATTACTATTTTTACCGATTAATAACGCTACGTTCGCGTGCGTTTGCTTTGCACATTGCTATTGCTATAAAGAAAGCTTTTGTGGCTTTTTACACTTTGAAAATAATTATTTACTCAATCATCTGTATATTTATTTATTTGAAAGAGAGGGACCTGTGTCTAATCCCACTGGAAATTTACAGCGTTTATTCAAAATCTACACTTTTTGGGAGGGGGGGAAGGGGGTTAAATTTTACACTGTTATATTTATTTCTCGGCTTTGTCTTCTACATTTTCCAAACCTGCTTGGATACATTCAGCCCAGGTGGATTGCTGAATTCCCAGACTCTTTATCCAGTTGTCCGTTACTTAAAACGTATCGAAAACGACAACCAAACTGGATATTGGATGACACATCAGTGGTTTTATCTGGTGTTACTGAAATAGAACTTTATTTTGAGATCTCATTTTTATGTGATTCTGACAAACAGTGAGCATGCAGTTTAATAAATCTTTCTGAATTTCTTCTGACCTTCCTTTAAAAACAATGACACTAGTGAGGTGACCTTTAAGATACGAATCAAGTTCTACTGAGCAGTTGAAAAGATCTCTAAAAACTTGTCGATTTAATTAATCCTCGTATTCATCATGTCCTTGAAGGGCAAGCTCAAATGTTCCACAAACCAAAATGCAATCAATGATTTTTGTTAGAGCATAACGATTTTTGGCAACCTTCTCATTGTGTCGTTTTTAACATTTGAACGAAATGTGACGTGGAGTAGTTGTTAAATATTCATCTTTCCAAGCAAATTAAATTCTGTGATTGTGAGTATTCATGCTTTTATATTTCCTGAGATTAGATGTGATAAATTACTAACACCGTAAATTCCTTCGGGCTAAGTCTGTCTTGAAGCTGTTACGCTCGGCCGTTTATTAGGTAACTGTGTTAGCTTCGCCTAAGTCTCTTAGTTATAATTTAGTTCTTATTTCTTATTCCGAGTTTAAGCCCAAGTGGCGGCTTTGTTGTACGCCCGAAAAAGGGACCACCTATTAATCTTATTTTAAGTGAAATAAAGGGTATTTAACCCTTCTTGAATCTACGACTTAAGTTATTTGAACTCAGCGATAAGTTGCTGAACAGTTCACTAGGTTTCTCGACTTTTACTTTAGACAAAAAGAGTGAGGAACCCATACAATCCTGTTGAAATTTTGTTTCGCATTCATTTTAGTACTTGTTCTGTATCGAAAATAAGGTTTTTTTCTGCTTTCAACTTCTATTTTTAGACTATTCATTATTTTCGAGAATCTTCCAATGTTTTAGTGATCTCTAGAAAAATATCTTGCGGTATTAATTTAATCAATATGGGACACAATAGGAGAATTATAAATTTCTGAAATAAAATTAGAAATATAAATTTCTGAATTTAACCCTAAGGCTTCTAAATTGTGAAATTCCATTTGACAAGTATCTAAAATTCTCTAAGCAGAGAGACGTCTGTTGATTCCCTAACAGGTGTTAGATTCAGCAATTTATTTAAATGAGAATTAAGGACTGAAGTTTTTTTACCAAATCTCTCTGATGTTTCTGTTTTCTGCTTCGTAGTTTTTCTTGTCAATGTAATTCCTTTAATGGCATTTGCGGCTACTGCAATTAAATAGAGTGAAAATAATTAAATTTATCTACGTTAGATAAATCTTCATTTCCGTGTTTCAGAGATTCAAACTGATCCCAGAATCTTTGGCAATCGATAGAATTGCAATCGAATCTTCTTATTGTTAACGACGGTAATTTAGAAAACTGTCTTTCTAATTATAACAAGCTAATAGGTTGTTGTTGAGTTTTTTGTGTACCTGTTACCTGATTTTGTACTTACAGCACCTTTCAACTTAGATCTGCAGTTAATCAGTTTTTAATAATACTTATCACACTTAATAATTTCAGTTTCGATTCCTTTAACACCCGTAATTTGAATTTGAATTTCAGAATCTATCTCTTTTAACTGTTTAAATTTCAAGTTTATCTGTTATGAAGGTTCTTCCAACTCTTCTCCTCCTGTTTCCTTTTCTAAAATTTTAGTTTTGGATTTTAGATATTGATCTTGGAAGAAATCTAAGAGTAGATCGTTTACATTTCGTTATTTCGATTTCGAAATCAATTTCCAACAGTTCTTTCAAATTGACTTGATACCTTCATTTAAATAACTTTCTGTTTCGATTTTAATTACATTAAGAAGAGGCGTTAAAAGTAATCTGCAGTGTAACAGATCATTTCTTAACAATAAAGAATATTAAATCTTGCCTTCTTGCAGGTTATTAATCTTACCTGTTTATTCCAAACATTGCAACACACCACATGACTTTTCAGTTACACCACTATGCAGAAAAATACGCTGAAGGCAACACTATATTCTGTATTACATATTCCATTTTCGAATACACGAATAAAAGCATGAGCATCTCTTACATAAATTAAGTTTGAATTCCTTTTTAAAGTCTCTAGTCTTACATTTCGTCATCTGGGTAAGGTTTAGCGAAGATGTTGGCCTCAGTAATTTTATTTCAAGTTTTCTTTCCAACGACAATGTTGAAAAATGTAATTGCTTTAGTTCCGAAATACTGGTTTTACTAAGTGTGAGATTTTTAACTTTCACATTAGTTCGCACACCGAAAAGTGATAATGAAGAAAATGGAAAAACGAATTATCTAATCGAATATAGCAAACCAAAGGAGAATTCGAACGAAATAACTGCAAAGAGTGAGAGCTCCCGCACACTTACTTGATGGCTAACTAGCGACGGTACTTAAATTAATACTGCTACTATGGCAAGTTGCCCAAACTTCTGAATCCGTTTACTACCTAGTGCTTTCTCCCAGTTCCCCTTATGCCTCGAGTAACATGAGTTTAGCATTTTTTTCCCCGACTGTCATTTTAGTTGCCATAGGCGCTGCAGGTGAAATGAATACTGGAGCTGTGACCCGGAGGACAACATTGGAGATGGAGAAGGGGGTGTGACCAGGTGTCACATGATCCAAAGAAGGCATCGAGTTGGTTGAGAGATAAATAAAATGCAAGATGGAGAAATACAAAATAGTGATGAGATAAGATACAAAAACATATATCAGAAAAACTATGCACATATTTACAGGAGTCTAAGTTCTGAAATGTGCATATGAAGAGAATCAGAAAATAAGTCCCAGGTCATGCACCCAAGTGCAGGCTCTAGCAGTTGCTGCTTGATTGGTTCTTCGCTGGTAAATACACATAAACATATTTTCAGATATGCACAATAATTACATGGGAAAGTCCTGACTTTCACTAAGTAGAAATGCTGCCAGGGAACCTAAGGCTTTCTCCCATTACGTAACTGCATGGCTCATTGGGTTCGGGAATCGTTAAATGCTATGACAGTGATTCTTTTGAAGCGACTCTGGAACGGTATCAGCAATGCCTTTCACCTCCCCGCTTCTGTGCCCATAAAGGGTTTTCAAGCGCGTTTCTTCGACGAGTGCTTCGTCCGATAGTAACCTACAATACAGTACGTTAACTACGTATAGCGTATTTAAAAAGTGAGCTGGGGTAGAAACTCATACGAAAAACAGGCAAAAATCTGGAAGTGTTTAATATTTTTTATTTAAATTGTTAATAAATTTATTTCTTCGTTTTTTTTGGCGGGGGGGGGAGGTTGATGTGCTCATAGAGGAGTCGCCACTGCTTGCAGGATTTCTCAATAAATGTTACTTCACAATGGACGTTTCATCGTTTCTTATTTAATCTGATTTCGTCAAGATTTCCCATATTTCGAATTCCACAAGCAAAACCTTTAATACAGAACAGATTGAGAAAGTAGTCATGGAAGTTTATAAGTGTACATAGTGGTTACAATAAGCGTCCGAAAAGTGGTCCAGCATTGATAACTGAAATAGCACACCGTTGCAGAGTCATTAGGTTATTTTTGATGCTGGGGACGTGAAAAATGAGCAATACCGTCACCAGGACTCGAACCTGGACCTCTCGAATAAGCGGCGAGTCTGCTACCGTTACACCAAGAAAGCATGCAGAAAGGAGGGAGAAAATACGCTATATACTTCCCCTATTAAAGGGTGAATGGGGTTTAGGGGACCCCAATCCTGGTGGTGAAGAATCATCATCCACCACCTTTTAGTTCGGGCGCCACTGTAGAGATTTAAGGATTTTTGATGTCTTCGCAGAGATTCGAACCTCTAGAGTACACACCGAGTGAGCTACCGTTACACCACGCGAAGGTAGGCTGGAAGGAGGGAGAAAATATCCTATATCATCACCACGGTGAATGGTGAGCATGTTACGAGAAGCTCGTTTTTTTACCGTGGCAAAGTACTCGAGAATTATTTCCCTAACAGCAGGCATGCCTTCCTGGAGGACTTTCCAAGGGGAAATTGGCTCGTATCGAAGACACACACGCAGAAAAAAACGAAAATGTCCATGCAAGCAGTCCGTTCGCCTGGAATCAAAACGCAAGGCGAATACCAGTTACAAGATGCTTGGAGCTTTATGGGTGCATTGGAAAACGTTCTGAACAAGCTTTCGAAATTTGAGGAACATAAAGATTGCGTGTTTAAGAATTGACAGATTTTAACTCAGAAAATTCTGCGACAAGTGAAGAGGTAGCTAACCATTTTTTTCCTCTTAGATAATGACCTTCAGTGACCCGTATTTCGTAAACTACACATTTCTCCGTTGTACGTTCATACGATATTTTTAGCTCATTGTCAGTCATAGAATGCTCTCATGGGGTTATGTAGCTTTATTTTGGAACACCCTTGTAAGAATCATTTTTATTTTACTGTGAAGTTAACCCTTATAGTTGCATCTACTATTAATTCAACTGCACCAAAAATTTGTTTGCCATTTCTTTCTCAATAGAAATTTGTTTACGTACTCATCCTAAAAAAAGCAAGGAAGAAAAGAAAGATGCATTCAGAAGGAAGTGTCAGTCTGAAATTTTACTGGGGAATAAATTTGTGGTCATCAACAACAACAAATGATTAAAAGATGAGAATAGTAACACAAATACTCATTGCGCAACTTACAAAACGATATAATTATGAATAGGATATCAGATCGCCATTATTTTGCTGTATCACACATCGTGACATAAATTCATAGAATTATCTAACGGAATTAGAATAACCCTACTGGAATATAGCGCTGGCCACATTTGATAACCCAGTGACAGACCTCATCAGCTTACCACTGGACTGTCAAATTGCCCGTGATAAAGACCAAAGGTGATCGAGTATGATATGAAATCTCTCTCTGTACCATGACATCCATCTTTCTGGACTCGTTACTATGATACGTTTATCTTTACGCGACCGCAGTGCCTCCATATGCAGATGGGTAGTCATCTGTTAACGTGTTCCGCGACATCGATTCAGGCACCACACTGACTGATCGCTTGCTCCGGTACTCGCCGGGAGAGGTAGAAGTAGAAATGGAAAAGGCAGCAATATTAATTTAAGTACCGTCGCCAGTTAGCCACAAGGTAACGCTTCTATCCGCTAACCATCTTAAGTGCAGCAATCGAACCGCAATATATTAGGTAAGAGTTGGGTATTATATTAGGTGGGAGTTGGGTTGTCAATTCAAAAGCACTTTAGAAAGGCTATATATAGTCTCACTCGCCGCAACGCCTCTGGAAATCCACTCCACGGGCGGTAGACTTTTAAAATTGAACTTTTTCTTAACATCGCACGCTGAACTGTCTTCTAGGGTCACCACTCCTGAGGGTACGGGGACCACGAAGAGTGAGGCAGCAAATGAAAAATCGTTATCTGCCCATCGCAGTACTTACTCGAATGACTTGTGCCACTAACCTACGGCAAAGCATAGGTTGACCTTTCGGATAGTAGAAACCGATCCGTCTATTTTATGCCCCAAGAGCCAAGACTGTCAGAATGTAATATCAATCCAGCATGTGCGACTGCAGGGATAGGTCATACACACCAACGTTAAAACAATACTCTTCGCTAAAGATTACCTGTTGCCATTTGGTATGATTCCAAGCTATTGTCTCGTGGCACCATTAGAGTATGCGATGATCCTGTTGTGACTTCAGGGGAAGTCGTCTGCAGGGTCCATAGTTTCGTAATCCAAACGGGATGCATCCATCAACTAATGGTATTGGCATTCAAGGGTGGATGGAGTTGGTCTAACTGGCAAGAACGATGTGGAAGAAGATACAAGCGCCATTTTCAAATTGCCTACCTTGTTAACGAAAGAATGCTTACTTTCGTTTCTACTTGCAAAGCTAAATGTGTGTGAACGTCAGAGTGTCTTCCAGAAAATGTGTTAAATAAAATAAAATAAAAAAAAAAAAATCTGAAAGATTTCAGATTTTAAATTACGTCCAAAGGCGCGTTTGGCTAATCTTTGGAATATGGTAACTGGTAGTTTGGCGACATTTTATATTAATTTAATGTATATGTTTATTTATATTTTAATTAGTGTTCTTTAATTTATTTACATTTTTATTAAATGATAGTCATTTTGCAA
Organism: Stegodyphus mimosarum; assembly: GCA_000611955.2. NCBI lineage: Eukaryota > Metazoa > Arthropoda > Arachnida > Araneae > Eresidae > Stegodyphus > Stegodyphus mimosarum. The sequence continues at coordinate 12,691 of KK119753.1, forward strand.
TCCATTTCAGTACAAGTAAACCTGCATGGAAATAAGTTAAATATTTGACACTAAGTATTTGCAACCATTTTTAATGTTTGCCTTATAAATTCGCAGGTGACTTTTATAATGGATAATTTAGAGGGAAAAGAAAATTAATGTAATTTCTTGCATATTTTATTTATTTTATACGTGCAAATGTTCATCCTTGGAAAGGGTATATGCAAGCTGAACATATAAAAGCTTGCATAGTATACATACTTTTTAGCGATCAGGTAATTTCATATATGTCCTTTTTTACCAACTTCAAAGATTCACAAAATTTTCCTGCATTTTCGTGGAAATTTTTCTAATTTACGAGAAAAATTATTTA
>KK119753.1:15818-42645 GCA_000611955.2 Stegodyphus mimosarum
CAATAAGAAAGGAAAATTGTTGCCAAAACTACATTTTAAAATATCTGAGATGTGAGAAGTGTATTCGGAAGCTTCATTTAAAAAATTTTAAAAAAATACAAAATATTATTATTTTTCCAAAATTCCTTTTTTTAAAAGGAGTCGAAAGGATTAAAGTTCAAAGTGTCCAAAAATCAAAGGAAAATAAACGGCACATTTTTTAAAATAAGTTTTTTTTAAAAAAATTCCGCTGAAAAGGTGTTAAGCTCATCTTCCTAAATGAATTCGTATTTAATCGATTTATTGAAATACGAAATTTATTTTAAGTTCGTAAAATAGCTACGCTTCACGACGATGTAAAAATGAAATGTCTAGAGTGAAATCTCGCTTTCCTGTAGCCCATTATGTCTCAAAATGACGCGATTCGGTCACAAAACATAAAATAAAAAAATTCCAATTCGAATTTCGAAAAAATCGCTTCGAGGTGCACTGGCTCCTATGTAGATACACCTATGTACCAAATTTCGTGGCCGTGGGTGTATTAGCTTACTCGCAACACGAACGAAAGACACACACACACAGACTCTTTGTTTTATTATATGTAGAGATTTGAATAGAACACGTGGCAACGATTAGATAATTCTTCAGATGATATAATTTTTGTGTATTCTGAGTTATTAAATGAATGAGATGTAAGACTTTTTAAAGATAGCCGGATTGTCGCTATGGTAAACAAATATAGTGAATTTTAGAGTGCCTTCATTCTATTGTGGCTTATGCGCTATCAACGATTCAATAAGTTTAAATAAAATGCACGAAAAAAATACGTATAATTTAATATTCCGTAGAAGGAAGTTATGTGGTGCTTTTTTTATGCAATGGCGCACAGAATTAGATATAGTACAGCCATTAATATATCTTTCAGGTTTTTAGCGTGTCATTAAATATTTTTCTTGCTACGAGTTTATCTTTTTTTTTTTTGCTGCATTAATTATGATTAATGTTCCATTTTTATTAAGTCATCGACATCGGGTAAGAAAGCAGCGTTAAAAACACCAGCACATAGGCAAATTTCTCAAATTCTTGACAGCCCTGATTTACTCCTGCTGGCATTCACACGATGCTGAAAAGAAAGGATCAGTGCTTGCTGAATAATCACAGTTATGGCAGATGAGATAGTCAAAACTCGTCGGATAGACCTCTGGTCTTCTGTCATTTGCTATCTGTGGAGGTTTTCCAAAACTTGCATATCGTGAGTACATATCATCTTCAATCCAGTGCAACCAGAGTGCATTTGTAACATATGCACGACCGAATACGGCGTGGACCGACCATCTGCCTTCTGCAAGCCTACTATGTGCCCTTCTTGAACGTGTCCAACAGTTCAAATTTATTTCAATTATTATGTCAGTTTTGTCTCATAGTACATTCTAAATGAATAGTTTCAAAACAAAAATACTAATCAACATAAAAATTATGCACATCCACCGGAACAAGTGGTTAAATTACGCATATCCACCGGAACAATAATTCGAGAGGTGTAATGATAGGGTCCGTGACACTTAACCGACACCAGTTAGCCGACAGGACATTTATCCGACATGGACAGTTAGCCGACAGGACATTTAGTCGACACGGAAAGTTAGTCGTGTGTAATATGTGTATAAAATGTGTTAGGCGTGGTTAAACTGTTACTCTTTGGTTTTTGTTTGTAGTGTTCTTAGCCTGTAGTCACCTCCCTCTTTCCTTCCAACTCCTCTCACTACCCAATCCAGACCGATCACCGTCATGCGCCCTTTTGGGCTTAAGTATCGGAGAAAGTGCAGAATCGCCCACTGCTTGTCGCGTTTTTAAGAATTGCACGTACTCTGTATCCATGTGCACATCGACCTATTTTCACTCAAAAAAATCAGAGAATTGCACAAATTAGGCTTTGCGCACTTTCTTGACTTTATCCATGTACACATCGATCAATTTTAACTTAAAAAGACATAGAAATTTGACAAAAATCCAGTTTTTCTTACTCTTGTAAAAAGCGCCAAACAAATAAGTGGACGATTCTGCACTTTAGCCTTTTCCTTTCGAAATTTAATACATATTCCTTGACGAGAAATTTCAGCGCTTTTTTAATTTGTCCAATATACACCAACACACAATGCTAAATTAACACAATAATTATAACCACATATGAGATCTTTAAGAATCGAAAAATGAATTTTACTGATAGTGAAAATATTACTTAAATATTGAATTTACGGATAAGTCGAGAAATTTCGTAATTCGTAGTAAGATTAAGTAATTAGTTCGTACGTGTGAGCTAAAACGTCACTGTCGACTTAGTGTCCTGTTGACTAAGTCTTGACAGTTAAATGTTCTGACGGGAACTCTCTGTCTTGGACAAATGTCCTGTCAGCTAAATGTCCTGTCGGCTAACTGTCCGTGTCGGCTAAATGTCCTGTCAGCTAAATGTCCATGTCGGCTAAATGTCCCTGTCGGCTAAATGTCTTGTCGGCTAACTGGTGTTGGTTAAGTGTCCGCGACCGGTAATGATAAGCCCTATCCTTGCTCACGTTATTGCACGGAAGACTCAGATTTTACCTCAATTTAAACGTTGAATATTAAACATTAGCTAACCCTCCCCCCAAAAAAAATGTATAGTGCATAACACTCTGCATTTATTTTTTAGATTTTTATAAAAGATTGAAAATTTAAAAAGACGTAAGCATTAAATCTTTTTGCTACAGAAAAAATCAGTGGCAGGAAAATAAATGAATAAGCATTCTTGTTACTTAATTTAAATGTTAATCAATATTGATTGCTTAATAACTCAAGATAAAAATGTATAAGCTTTCAGTCAGTTATGTAGTTCTATACACTATAGCTAACCATCGTTTCAGTTCAATAAATCCGCCCTTCATATATTTCTTTCACAGATGTGTGTTTAAGATATAGAAATATGTAGCCAATCCACTTGTTGATCGATTTATAACCAATCCACCTGTTGATGAGAGTTGCCTGCCACATGATCTGTACTATCAAAGAGATGTGAGAGCTTACCTGCATCAAAATAAACTAGGTCAGTGGACAGAATGCAAGGGAACAACAAGTTCCCTGCACACTCTCCAGATCTTAGCATGTTTGACTTTTTCTTACAGGGCAAATTAAAGATGAGGTGTACTATCGTAAACTACGCAACCAGACACACTTTGGGATGAGATTCAAGCAATGTGTGCAGAAACCATCAGACTTTTTGGTGTGAAATATGGAATCAGTCATGACTTGTATTCAGAAATATATTGATGCTGAAGGTCACCATTTTAAACATTACTTTAACTATTATTTGAAACATTCAGTTTGATCAGAAAGTACACTTATTTTTCAAAATTGTACTGTGGCTTCACATTTCCCAGAAATGTAACCTTGTAAATTGGAAAATAAATTTTCGATGACAGTTCAAAATAATTTTCTGATGCACCCTTTATTGTAACTGTATGCAGAGGCACAACTTGAAGATGAAGTGCAGAAGTTATCTTTACCATGGCACTCATTCACACTACAGTATCATTGTTGTGAATTTCTGAATGCAAATTTTTGTTTTCGCAGCAGTGGGAAGCTGGCATAGCACCCATGCTTTCTAAATCACATATCACTAGACCACAAGTACTGCATCAAGCAATGTGTCCACAGTGTTTCTACCATTGACTAAAGCAAAGCAGAGCAATAGAAGCTGTGAGAGTCAGAGTAACAGAAACTGTCAAAGTGCAACATAAGTCACTCTGACATATTGCATCATATCTAGCAAGAATTTGAGATATCATTTACATATGCATAAGGTAACAAAGGAAAGCCACATCAAACCACGTCAGAAAACTTTGAAAGCTGATCCACTATTCAACATGTACAGTGAATATTAAACATTTACAATTACAATAATAGATTGGAACTCTATCATTCCTTTATAAACACACAGTAAAAAGATGAACCACCAATGGAAAAATTGAGATTGTATTAAAGACTTTTAAGTAATATTTTCACTGCATGTAAACCCGAAACATAAAAGAACTGGATAATTATTAAGTACCACTTACCCCCCAAAAAAAGCATTTTTTAAAAATGTGTATCAGGTTTAAAATAAAATTAGAATGCTTTAACAATTACTCTGGCTTAATTATTTTCAGTAAACCCTACAACTAGAAAGTCTCCAATTTGACTATATTGCATTATTTCTGAAAAATCAATTATTAGATTTCATATATGCACCGACTCTTAGCATACATCTTAAAAAATAAACACACCTTTTAGATTAAAAAAAATCATAAAAATTTTATTTTGCTAAATCATATTTTTAAATTGCGAAGCAATCTTTTTCTTCTTATGCAAACCCCTTATTTTCTTCTCCATCTTTTTTACTGTCTTCCTACTATTTGGCCTTTCCAGATTTCTCTTCATTTTTATAGCCTTGCTTTTGCTAAGAAAATAATATTTTTAATTAGTAAAATAAATAAATAAAGAAACAAACTACCAATTCGAATTAAAATCAACTAAAAATTTCATTACAAAGAATTTTGGGAATATTTAGAATTGTGAACTTCTTTCTCCTTTTTGTGGTTAGATCTTTCTACAGGTTGAATTCTTAAACTTCTGCTACCAATTTCAACATCTTCTAAAGTTAGAGCTTTCTCTTTTGCTTCAATTTTCTAAAAATAAATATAAAAAACAAAAAATAACTCAGCTGCACTGTTACAATTTCAAATTGTTTTTGTTCAAATTGTACAAATAACTTCAAAATTTAATCATGGCTTGATATAATATTTGTCTTCAGGAAGAGAGTTTAATCAAGTTTAGAAAATACTTTTTTTAAACACATACGAAAAAAGTACAAAAAATGATTAATAATTGATTTTAAAATTTTTTTCACACAGTTTAACTTTTGTGAAACAGAAGGAAAGATAAAATCCTGTAGACTAAAACAAGATCTTTCTATTTACACACAGAAACAGTGATTAACAGAAAAAAACGAGAACTGCTAATAAAAGAAGCAAATAATATTGTTCATTACAAATAAAACATAAATATGTAAAATATCTGTGACTACATGTAGTTTTATTCCAAATATTACCCCTTAGATAAATAGCTGAGAGAAACTGACTTGATTTTTTCCTTACATAATGCAAATGAAAACAATTTTTGAATTTGTCATCAAAGATTGCTTTCTTGGAAATAGTTACCTTAATAAATTCTAATACCACACAAAAGTAATAATTTTATACCATTAATTGTATTAAACCATAATTCATATTATTAAACATCACCATTTGCAGCATGGCAAACCTTTCATGAACACTGTATTTACTCAAGTATGCCCCCCCCCATTTTTACTATCGAATGAAAATCAAGAAGGGAAAATTATGTGAATAATTTAATTTCTGAAGGACACAGTTAAAATAAGAACATAACAAATTAAAAGTAATCACGGATAAACTACCAGTAACTTTCATAGTTATTTGAAAGAAATTTAAATTCCAATTAGAATATATACATATGTTCATTTAAGCTTTTCTCTATCTTGAACCTTGCCTGCACTTTTTGTTGATTGCTAATCAAATCATTCACTGCTGCATGTGTTGTCTGCTAGAACAAGTTGCTGCCACTGTCAGTATTGCACAGTTTGTCTTCTCACATGCAATGATTTTCAGAACTCTCAATAGTACAGTACAAAGTCTGAGATAATTCTGTATATTGGACATCGGATCTTGGACTTCGTACTGTATTAGATATTCATCTCATCTACAATTGCTTCAGCAGTCAGAGCTCATGCACCCCAAATCCATCAGCAAATAAATTAATATGACAAAGGACAACCATTAAAAGGATAAACTCATTTTAAAATTTTGAAATGCTTGCTTTCTGACTGCCTTGAGAAAAGGGAAAGTTACATGAATTAAGAAAAAAAAAAAAAAGAACCCTGCACTAAAAGCTAGGGGGAAAATACATGAGTAAATATATTTTTTTATCCATTACAATCTCAAGCATGTAAGAAAAATAATACAAAATTTATTTAATGACTGAAAAAAATAGTATGTTTCGAGATTTACAAAGCTAACTTTGAAAATTACAAAACCAGTCTGGGGCAAAGTGCAATTTACTCCAAATTCACACATGCCCAGTAAATTCTGTGATATGCAAAAAACAGAACAGAAAAATGTTTTAAACAAAAAAATTTTTTTTATAAAAGTATAATTCATCAATTTATTTTTCATATGCTTTTAATAAAAATATACAGTCCTAATAGGCACCATGACTGCTACAACAAAATGCTTTCTTATACTTTCATTTTAGAATTGCCCAATAGTCCTAGTTCCAGCTTCCATCTATTTATCTCTCTTTCTTATGCATGCAACTGCACACACAGACCCCCAACAAAGAAAGAAAGGAAAAAGAAAATCTGAAAGGATTCAGATTTAAAATTACGTCCAAAGGAGTTTCTTTAACATTTTGTGTGTTTCCTTTATTTATTACGCGTCATGTTCTTCGTACTTAAACCATAAAATTCAGTTCAAGAGCAATATCGCAAAATAATTTTAAATTGAGCATATTTTTAGAATTTCCGATACATAGTCTCACGCGCTGGAGATAAAAATGTTTTTTCTGTACAAGGTTGCCATTGCTCGCTTTGAAATCCTTCAGTTTGTTAATCAAAAATTCATTAAAGTTTTACAAAATATGAAAGCGATAATAAAGCAAATTCCAAATTTCAAATTTGGGCTTCCAGATGTCCATATCTGCAGTAGGATTACACCATTCAAAATTTGATAGCTCTAGGTACCGTTGTTTTACCACAGTGTGAGAAACATACACTTTTATGCAGATTCTTCATTATTTAATTTCTTCAAATATAATACAGGGTGTAATATTTGGTGGCAACAATTTGAAAAGTGAAACGGACATTCAGAGAGATTCGAAGCAAAATCGGAAAATGAAAACAATAGTCCCTCATGGACAAAGCACCTTTGGACTTAAAAAAAAAAAAGTCTCAGTTAACAGTATAACACATCAAAGAAGAGAATTTATAAAAATAATAATTTTGCTCTACCTCTTTCTTAAGGAAAATCAGCAAATAAATTGTATACCAGTTATAACTGGTGCTGGTGGAAAGGATAGAGTAGTAACTATTAAATCGTCTGCAGAGATATTTAGAAGATGCATACCTAAAATTATGTCTCTCACCTGCTGAATATTATTTATGTAATCATATTATATGGTATCTAGCTATTACCAGCTTTTGTAACTTGTTAATCTTTATGCTGTTTTATTCTTTAGTGCATTCAGGAATGAATTTCATAACAGATATATATTTTAGTACACTCATGTTCAAATTTATCTTTACACACCCAAAACTAGATATATTCTATGAAATATAAAATCAATGTAAACCATTTTTGCAGGGGATATATCAAAGATAAGCCAAGTTAACATTATCCAATCAAAAATGATCAAACAATTTCTGATATACAGATCAACATCATTTGATAATGAATAAAGAGCTCCATGCAAAGCGAATACCTGAATGAATTTCTGCAACATAAATTTAATTTCAGTGTGTAAGGGCTCAAAATGATTTGCTATGGCTTTGAAGTATTATTCGGAGGACTCTGTTAAGTGATGAATCATCAGCCATTTAGAAACAGGCCACATAATCATGGAAGTGAGAAGCGTGAATATTTTCAGATAAACAGTCTCTAAACTATAGAAACATTTCAGAATTCTGGAACTGTTGGAAGGAGGCCTAGATAAGGTCATAAACAAACAAGAACTGCTTTTCAAGATCGACATCTGACAATAACTTTCTGTCGTAATAGTAAGTCTACCATTCAGCAGTTACGCTGAGAGCTGTTGTATCTCTGTTAATTGTATACAGAAGGTTTAATCGAAAAGGCCTTCTGTATACAGTTTCTTCCATATAATTCAAGGATAGGTGTTTCACAGTCTTTATAACAAAAAGGGGATAATTTTAATTGGTTCAAAGAAAATCAGAAATAGAACAAACACCAATGGTGATATATTGAAGAAACCTGTTCTCTTTACCAATACATCAAAGTTTAATTTAATAGCTGCTTCAAAACATGTTTACATCTGTAAGGAGTCAGGAACATGAAATCTTACTTTGGAACATGACCATTTCAGTAACGCAGGTGTGATGATATGGGAAGGAATAATGATGGATAGACTTATGGCCTTACACAATTTTAACACGGAATCTGTGGCCAGCCAGAGATAGAGGAAATAGGTCTTAGTACCTGATATAAGACTTTTATTTATGGATGTTAATGCCAGTCTATATTGAAGAAACCTGTTGATGAATTTCTTGAAGAGACTGTGTGAACATCATGGCCAACGAAATCTCTTGATCTTAACCTGATACACAACTTATGGGACTCGTTTGAAAAAGCAATTATACAAAGATATTCTCTTCCAAGAGATGTAAATTCCCTGAAGACTACATTGGTGGAGGAACTCAATTCAAACTGTGGTTAACAATGCTATTGGCAGCAAGAAAACACATTGTGATATGTGTGTACAAGGGTAGATCACATTACATATTAAATTTGTACGCATTAATTTTTTTCTGAACTCTCTTGCAACATACTATAAATATTTTTATTACTTTATACGTCAGTTACCATATGCAGTGCTCTTAAATTTTTCTTTTCTTAACTGTCATGGTATTATGTATTTCCACATAAATTCATAAAATTTACAGTTTACAATTTCTGATAATTCTGTGATTTCATGCATGTGAAGATAATTTTGGACATGAGTGTATCTTAGCAATTTTTACAGTTATACAATTATGTTATAGTGCTATTTCAAAGTGGGTCAGGATGTTCTGTCCTATCCTATCTTGTAAGAGTCATCCCATAAGAGGACACAAGGACACTCCCTAAATTTCCTTCCTCCTAAGTGTTAAGAATTCCTGTAGATCACAAGCACAATATTAATTCACTTTTGGCATCAGTACTAACCCTTTCATAAATTAGCTAGCGCTGTGGACAGCATGTGGCTCTTATTGTTATGGCTTCTAGCCAATTCTGCTTGTTAATAAATATAGCTATAATATTATATATTACAGTTCACTCTTCTTTTTAATGGCTCTTTCTTTCTAACAATATTCCTTTGAGATAATGAAAAAGTAAATACAATTTAGAGCACTATTAAGAGAAAATACTAATTTCAACATAAAAAATTTCATTAATGTTTTTCCTTTCTCAGATAACAATTAGTGATCTGCAGATTATTTTAATATGCCTTACACTACAAAAACAAATAAAATTTAAAATAATATTCAGTAGCTACAAATGGACTTCTGCAAAATAAATTGCACATTCCTCCGCATTTTCTTCTCCCATTCTGAGTTAAGTGAAATACTACATGCTAATGAAAATAATATGAGTTTTTGTGTATGGTCATGTCTTTATGGTTTGAATCTGCAAATACTGTTTACAAGAAACACAAATTTGTATTGCTGGCATTGAAAGTATTAAAAAACTTATTATCACTAAGACATAGTTCCAAAGTGTATGGCAACATTAGCAATATTTAAATAATGTTCCAATAGGTTCATGCAAAATGTAGCATTCATAAAATACCCACTAGTCTAAAGATAACAGAATTTTCTTTCTCCTTAATCTTAAAATTAGATACAAAAGTAAGGAAATAGACATGATGTTATAAAATGATATAAAAGGAAGAAATAGTTTCAAGAAATAAATACAAAAAATGCAATAGACAATTTTAGTGTACAGTATTTTTGTGATATGAATAAAATACATACATGAAACATAACATAAGCAATTCCTTTACCAGCACCTGTAGCACGATCTCGAACAACTCGAATGCGTTCAATAAGCCCACATTGAGAAAAAGTAGACCAAATAATTTCTTCTCCAACATCTATTTAATATAAGATATTAACATTTATTAATATGAGAGAAATATACATATTTTCAATAAAACTGAGAAGAAGTTCATGCCAAATATTTTTTTTATTACTAGAAATAAAGTCTTCCTTCACTTCATTTCAAGCTCTACAAAAACATTACAGGCAGAAGACATAACATGTTAACCTAACTTTTTAAGCTTTTTTCACAGACAAGAATTATTGCAAGAAATTACTCTTAAAGAATTTTAATGCAACCATTATTATAATTATTAATACACTAGAATTTAGTCATACAATTAAATAATTTTAAAATAATTACTGATACTCTTTTAACTAGAAAATATTTTTCAATACTCTTCTAGTTAAATTAAAATGCAAAATTTTTTATATATATTCTTTTCTTTACAGAAGATTTAGGTTACACTAGTTGATGAAGGCAAAGTAATTCACGACTTATCTACCTACTTGGATGCCTTCAAGAAAAACAATTTAAGGGAAACTGATTCAAACTACATCACACAAGGGAAAAATTATTAAAACTCCAATACAGCCAATCCATTTGCCAGGATATGAATTTTAGTTGAACTACCACTGATCATGATCTTCAGCTGCTGATGGGTACCTTTACTGAAGACAATACCTCTATAGCACCTTAGTGTTCCACACAAAAGTTACTTCTCCCACAGACATTTTTTAACAGTAACTTATAAAGTATAAATTAGAGAACAACTGTAAAAAATAATTTCTGCCCACCTTCCAAAACACCTCAGAGAAAGTCTTGAAGTGAATTTCGCATCTTTTCATTAGTTTAAAAAATTTAAAGCAAATTTTGTACCTACCTAATGATCTAGTTTCTTTTTTTTTAATAGATTTATTGTAACCTTTTTTCCGTCCCCTTCTGATTTTACTATGTCTCATAAAAATCTTTACCTGTTATACTAAGCCCTATTTAAATTATGTTACTGGAAATTGTTCAATATGGTAGATAATATATTAATTATCTAATCACAAATTTAAAATTTTTCTTTCAGGGAAAAATCAGATCTTCACATAATTTAACAGGACAGTTTCATAAGAGCTAAAAAATGTAAACAATGTAATGCTTCTTAGCTAAAAAATGTAAAACAGCAGCATTCGATACACAAAAGAAGGACATTTCATTGCTATGTATACATAAAATTTCTCTTTACAGAATTTAATTAAACATTTTTCTATAATCATAAAAATGCAATTTGTAGCAACAATTCAAGGAGCAAATATTAAATTGTAAACTTTCCTTTCTCTCCCCCTTTTTTGCATTTAATTATAACACAGCCATATTCTTAGGCTATGGAACAAAGAGAAAGTCAAAATAAGCCATAAATTTACGGAATAATTTCAGCTTATATAATAATATTCTTTGCTTATATATATATAGCGCAGAATTAATTTTTAAAACTGTAACAATATCCTATTAAATTCTAACAATAATTTGATAAGTATAAAAAACTGGTATATTAAACACATATTTGGGACTTGTTTACTAAACACAAATTTGTGTTTCTTGTGTTGAAAGTATTAACAGACATATTATCACTAAGACATAGCTCAAAGTAGAGGTCAACATTAGCAATATTTAAAAAATGCTTCAATATGTTCAAGCAAAATGCAGCATTCATAAAATACCCACTGGCTAAATACCACAGAAATTTTTTTCCCCCTTTAACTTTATATTTAGATGCAAAAGTAAGGAAATAAATATGATGCTATAAAATGATTTAAAAGAAAGAAATAGATTCAAAAGAATAAATATAAAAAACGTAATAGATAATTTTAGTGTATAGTATTTTTATGGTATGAATAAAATACATATACAAAACATAACGCAAGCAATTCTTCTACCCAAACCTGTAGCGCAATCTCGAACAACACAAATATATTCAATAATTCATAAAATAACTTGAAAGTGCATAGATAAGTACTGGCAGATATTGGCACTAGCAAAATACTGTATACTCTATGTCTCCAACAAATTAGCATATAGCCTGAATCTGTATCAAGAAGGCAAACTGTGGTATGCTAATCTCTATCATGGCAGATATAAATTATACTGGTTACTTTCCAAGTTCCACTGTAGCTACTACTGTAGTTCTGTTTTCCATCTCCAAGCAGGGAAAGTTGTTGTTTTCAGATTTTAACAGCCTATCAACCAATTTCTCAGTTAGGAAACAAAGAAGGATTAATATGTCATTGTTCGGAGAAGAGAATACCCATTGTAATGAAGCATCATGTTTCCTGTTTTCCAAAAGGGCAGATTTCAGGCTATATGCTAATCTCAAAGAAGACCAAATTTCAGAGCAAAGTTTCTCTTTAGTGAATTTTGGAGAAATGGAATTTTACAAATAGAACATACTTTGTTTCTTCATGAAAAAAGTAGCAAAAATGCATTTTGTAAAAGTAAATTTATTTGAAGAATACAAAATTTATCAGCATAAAATTGCAAGAATACCTTTTAATTACACTATCGCATCAAACGACAAATTCAATTACTGCTTATACAAAATGAATGAAAAGAAAAGGCTTCAAAAATTTGAATTTTCAAGACGCCGAGAATTCTCACATATACTACTTAAGATCTAGTAATGACAGGAATAAAAATGTACTCACATTCAAAAATCATCTTAAAAATTATACTTTAAATATGAGGAAAAATAATTAACAAAATGGAAATCAATAATTTTTAACAACTAATGAATGAATAGAAAAATTCACAGGCAGAAAAAGGGTTAAAAATATAAAACAAATTGTACAACTTTTTTTTTCATAAAAAACACTTTCCACAGAACCAATGAGCTAAAAGTTACAGAATATTCCTTTATCTTAGTGAAGTAGACCATACAAGGACATACTCGTAGTTTTCCCTAGTGTAACGCGAATATGAGGCTCAGAAAAATCTCCATGAAGGCATCTCTTTCTAGGCAGATAGCAGTTGCATACTAATACAAATGCTTAAAATTAACTTTAAAAATCTAATGGCAATAAGTGGGGGAAAATTTGGCTCGCAGGCCATTTGTTGGACAAGCCTAGTGTACATTGCTTCCATAAAAGAGCGATAAAAGTGAGTTTTGAAAAATGTTTTATGTTGGTATCAACATTGAAATGTTTTTCTAACTAAAAGACATGGCATTCACTCTAAAACATATTGTGAGTAAAAGGGGAAGCAAAGACCAAATGACTGTGCTCTTAAGTGTGCAGCAGTTTTGCTTGCTTTAAGGACACAGATATCAAAATATTTGAGCTCAAAGCATGCTTTATTCTTTGGTCTTCATCACTGAAAATGTTATGTCAAACAAATGGTTGTGTTTAAGCTGTAGACATGATTATTATCAATCAACTAAAGTCACTTGATGCAAACAAATATTTGACACCAAGGTGCTTTAAAAATATTAATGTGAAATTCCAGCCTTTTCAACATAATACTAAGTGAGAATGTCTTCTGAACTTTGTGTAGAAAGTAACAAATAATCAATCTTAGGAGCAATCAAAGAAATGGATAAATCAAAGAAATGAGAAAACATGAAGTCATGAAAAAGTCAACATGAAAAAGTTATTCTATTGTGGATTATTGTATTGCTCATAAATTTATCAAAGGACATTCAGAAAATGAGATCATATTCAAGAACTTAAATGCCACATGTGTTCTGAAGTCATTAAAGCAAAGTAATTATCAGGATTTTCAAGTATAATTATCAAAAGCTTCTTCTCCAAAGACTAGACCAATGTTACTAATGACAAATGAATTCCTGTCTTTTGATTCTCAGTGCCATTCAAAATACTTTTCACAATTTTTAGGAGGGGGGGAGGGAACCAACACTAATTTTTTTTTTTTTTTAAATAGATGCAAAGCACAGTTTTGTTTTTCCAGGAAGAAAGTAAGCATAGAAAAATTGCACAATCAGATGTTGTCTCACATTTCATCACCAATAGTGTGATGAAGTATGAGACAACATTTGATTGTTTGAAGCTTAGTCTCCTAAGATTGATTATTTATTACCACCAACAGTGTTATGTCTACAGTACGTGAAAGAACAAATGCCAAATCAGAATGGACGTTAAAGCTATTTAGAATCTGCAATGGCTATGAAAAAATCCCCCTCCCACAAAAGAAAAGAACCAAATGGGTGAGTTTTCATATCACTAAAGATATATATTATGCTGATTTAAAAAAAGAAAAAAAGAAACCAACAGGAAAATTTACATAAAAGTGAGTTTAGAATTATCATTAGTTTCTCAAAAATCAAACATTAATTTCAAAATTTTTTTCTTTACTACAATAATAGTATACATTATTCGTTAATTTATTCCTTCATATAAATGCTTTAAAATATATTTCAAATGCATAATACAAAATAAAAATCAGTTTCATTTTATGTATTTAATTATTTTAATTACTTCTACAGATTACAACTTTCAATAACAAGTCCTACAGATATTAGCTCTATTTTTCTTATCTCAAGAGTTATCGATTAATGAAGTTTAATTGCACTGCTTAAATTAATATTCCTGTTTGATTAGTTTGTCTCATATTTTAAAATGATGTACCTTTCTTATTAGCTGAAACTCTTATTTTCCAAGAAAGCTGTGAAAAGGCATTTTGCAAACCTATTTCATGATCTTACATAAAAGAGCATCCTTTTTCAGGATATGATCGAAATCCAATAAACAAAAATTCAACTGAAAATTTATTACTGATTATTTTCCATGTGCAAGTGAAGGCTTTTTGAGAATAACAATGAATATATACCCATTTTTAAAATTTTATTTTGCAAATGAGTTTTCAACAGCAAATTAAATTTTCTTCTAATATTTAGCAATGCAATTCATTTGCAAAATACTCTATTAAAATTAGTTATAAACTACTCCAGAAATTGAAATAATTAAATAGAAGCAATTTTGCTTAAAAAAACTTGAATCTGAAAATAGCCATTGGATTATTAAAAGATTAAGCAAAACAAACTTATAAACATTTACGATGGGGGGTGGGGACTCCCTCCCTTCAACATCTTTGAATATACCAAAATATAGTGGTTAGTATTACTATATTTTACAGTTCCCAAAATATTATCTCATAAGTAAATGCAATTTTTTTTACAGAACAAGTTTTAAATTTTTGAAAAAATTAAAATTAAATTAAGATACATTCATCATTTTTTTTTACAATTTGTGTTCATCAGAATTTTAAGCTTTCAGAATCCTGGTGATATAATCTTGTGTGCTTTAGTACGATGAATTGAGTCCTCTATAGGTACAGTATTTCAAAAGGCTTTTAAAAAGGATAGTTAACTATTCACACCCAATCAAAAGAATATGATAGATAAGTCCTAACTTTCCATTCAAATTGCCTTAATTTTTATAATGCTTCTCATGCTATATGAAGTTCAGCACAATGTCATGATGAAAAATAAACATTTCTGTTAGCTAGTGCACATTTTTTTCATCAGTAGCTTGCTTTAGTCATGTCACTAGTCATCAATACAACTGATTAATGATGATACCAGATATTCAAGAAGCAACTCATAATAGATCATTCCATCCACATCCCAACATATATATATAGCATTATCTTCTTTGTGTTAAAGTCTTTTTTTTTTTTTTTTCTGTAATTACAATTGGTGTTGTGTTTTTAATTGTCTTTTATACGTAACTGTCTTAAGTATCCAATTTCACACAGAGACTGTTTGAATGAGAAATGATATTTTTCTAATCTAGAAAGGGGGTATTTCTGTTTGTTATTTCAAATTTCTGAAAACTCTTTTTACTGGCCAGTTTTTTTTTTTTTCCCTCTTCCAAACTACTGTTAAATTTTGAAGAACTATTAAACGAGTTTACTGGAACTACTTAGACAGATTTTCTATGATTAAACTATTATTTCCCTCTCTCAACAAGGAAAAACATTATTTTTGAGGCAAGCATATAACTTTAGTTGTTACAAAATTCTTAGAATAACATGAAAAATTGAAGGTTTCAAATTAAAGAAGCAACGAAGAACAAATTTATTAACACCAAACACATACAGCACATTTATTAACACATACAGCTGTATCTGAAAAGGAGTTGGACAGATAGTTAAAAAGACCTGAAATATGTTAGATCACCTTTTGCTCATATTAAGTAAATAATACAAACTTTGGACGAGACAAAGGGACAGGGAGAAAGAACATGTTACTTATAAATATCAAGAACAAATAAAGAAGAAACAAAGTAAAATAGATACATTACCAAATGGTAAATTTCCAACAAAAATTGTTCGCTTATCATCATAAGCTTTCTTTTCACCAGGGGCACCAGCAAGGTCCACAAATATATGTCGATCGTTAACAAGAGTACCATTTCTGAAAAAAAAGTATATTAAAATTGCATGATAGAGTATCTTACAAAACAATGTATATTGATGATCTTAAATTGGCTTCAGCTTTATCAATAGCAACTGATGAGACTTGTGACATAAATGATACACCACAAATTTCACTTTTTGTATGATTTATTTCATCTACAGATCTCAAAGAACTTTTAGGATTATTGCCATGCAAAAGTCAAATGTGTGGAGAGGTTACAGCAAATGCTGTAACTGGATGCATTGAAAAACATAATATTCCAGCCGATAAAATTATCTCAATTGCAACAGACAGTGCAAAAAGTGTGACTGGTGTAAAAAATGGGTTTGCTGCTATTTTGAAAGAAAAAAAACAATCATAAAGTACTTATTTACCATTGTATCATTCATCAAAAAGCACTCTGTGGGCAGACATTTCCAGAAGAAATTTGCAAAGTTATGGAATTCGTGATTATCAACTCCATTAAAGCTCTTAATCAACACTAGTTTAAACAACTTTTAGTTGAAATGGAGAGTGAGTACGTAGATCTGATGCATAACAAAGCATGTTGGTTATCAATAGGAGACGTTTTGAAATGTTTCACATCCTTATTAACAGATATTAAAGCATTTCTCCTTGAAAAGGGTTTATTATCCAAAACTAACACATGATCAGTGTTCCAAAAATGATCCGGTTACATCTCATCTAAATCAGCTTAATCAAAAAGTACAAGGGAAAAGAAATACAATTTTTCTGATGTTAGAAAAAGTTATTTCATTTGAAAACAAATTTGCTTTTTTTGCTCAAGATTTTGAAAGAGAAACTTTGATTCACTTTCCAAGCCTATTGAAACATTGCCAAGAAAATAATTCTGATGTTGACGCTTGCTATTTCAAAACAATATTTTTAATATGAGAGAAGCTTTACTCAGCAGCTTTCAGGAATTCTAATACTACATTGGCAACTTTGAAATACAATTGCTGGATTTACAAAACAAAAAACTATAGAGCTCAAAATTTGAATGTTTTAGAGCTGATATAAAAACATAGGAGAAAAGCAAATGTGAGCTTAGTTTACAGCACAACTGATCTGCTTTGAAAGACATGGAGAAGGAAGATATGTTGATTTTTAAACATGAAATTGTATTCCTGACTCATATAATCAGCTGAAAAAACTAGCATTTGCTGTTCTTTCTTTATCTGGTTCTACATATTCATGCTAACAATCATTTTCAAACATGAACCTTATCAAGAGTAAACTGAGAAGTCATTGATGAGAACTTAGAATCATGCTAAATATTAAAAACAACATGTAAACCTGAGTTTCACAAACTTTCCAAGGACAAGCAAGGCCATTGTTCACATTAGTGTTTGTTCATCATCATCATGATTTAAGTTGTTGGATACTTTACAATTTTATTTTATTGATAAATACTTACAATTTTATTTTATTGATAAATACTATCATTATTAAGTGTAATAAAGTTTTATTTGACATATCTATATAGTTAAACTAGCACTTAAAAATGGAAATATTAAGTTAATTTTAGGGAGCGTTGCAGAGTAAAAAAAAGATGCAGTGTTGAGAATTCAGAAGGGTATGTTAAGATGGTTTGGACATATAGAGGGGATGAATGAAAGAAGATACATGAAATGAGTATATACGAGAAGTGTTGATAGAAGAGGGTCGACCTCAGCAAACGCAGGCTGATCAGATTGAGGATGTTCTTAGTATAAGCCAGCGTAAGAGTATCCTAATTGAGTGAATAACAATATACTACCTACGTAATTTTAGTTTAAAAAATGTGGCTCTCAAAAGTGATTTTAATCCTTGAACTGTTGAACTGGCCTGTTGACTAATGAGTTTGCAAACCATTGGATTAGTGCATGAAATATGCAAATTAGTTGACTGACAAGATGTTGTGCATGGACACATGACAGAGTCTGGGAGTATAGTGTTGTTTAAAGTTAATAATTTGAGTGACCAATATTCATGAGTTATGATCAAAGACATAATTTAAGTCAAAGCCAAAAGTGACAGTTCATTGAGAGACTGAAGGAAAGGCAGAAACAGAAATGGAGTTTGTTCCAAACCAGAATATCCCCAAGTCGCATAACATGGACTTGGAACTCCCTTTTAAGCAGTGAATTAATTAGTAGACAGCTTGCTCCATGGAAACCAGGAGCAATATCTGCATTTGAAGCCCATTTTCAGTCACTGTTAGCTCAAAGAAACTATGAAGCAACTACTAGAAATTTTATATTACACCTTCAACCTGCCATAGGAACATGAACAGCTATTCTATTTTTGCAGAGGCTTCACGAGGTTGGACTTGTTTGTGTCTCACTTATCCATCTTCCAAATGGGACTGCTTAATAGTCATTGTTATGTTCAATGGACCAAGAGGAATGCGGCCATATGCTGATTATTGGCGAAAATTATATACAGTCTGAATGTGATTCTAGATGTGTTTTGATTTAAAAGAGAGTGAAAAACATACAGCTTGTCATCTTTTGTTCATGAAAGACCCATTTCCAAGAAAGCAGTTTTATGGTTTGGAGCAAAAGCATAAAAAATAGCTGCACTAAGCTCCATATCTTTGATGAAAGTTCTGTAACTAGTCACAGTATGTGGACAATGTACTGGAACTTCATGTAAGGCTGCTTAGGGAAAAGGTGACTCAGATTTTCTGCTAATGGATATCATTGATCTTCTGCACTCCTTATATCTGGTGTCACAGCACTATGAAACAGAACACATTACACAAATGGATTGGCCAGTTTACTCACCAAACTTGAAACTGATTTAGTATATGTAGGAAGTGTTAGGCTGCTAAATGACTCACCAGATTGTCCAGAATTTGAAATGTACACTTTTAGAAGACTTGGCATACAGTTTCAGAAGACCTGATCTACAGCTTGATTAATCCTTGCCAGTGTCATCCGAGTCAGTCTGTGCAACTACTACGTGCAGTATTTGTGATGTCCGAGGCAGAAGAAAAATTAATGTTTCTATTTTGGGAAACCCACTCTTAGTTGCTTTTCACTTTAGGATATTCATTTAAGATTTATTTCACTACTTTCATAATAAATGGCATTACTGATCCTATATTTTTGCTGATTTCAGTCGGCGAAAGACGTGAGCATGTTCAGCTGCTCAGTTAAACAAAGATATGTGTTGGGAATCAGAGTTTTGCTTTCACACATTTAGCTTCAGTTGTTTTTCCATGAATTTTAAGCTAAAAAAGTTTTTTCTTTTTTCTCCAATGTCTGATACAGATGTCAATGAGGAATATAGTTTACGTTCTACGGTATTGGATACTGATATTTCTACTGATGAATACATGGAGAGTGGTGATGATAGTAATATTTCTTTGTGCATAGACTGGAAGCCATTATGTTTGGATGACCTTCCACCCTGCCCTCGAAGATTTTCATTTCAGAAAGGGAATAGGATATAATGTGAGATAAGAGTGTGATATGGGCATGTGTGCAGTAATGTGTTTTGGCACTGGTTTATATTATATTTAGACTTAAAATTTTATTTAATTTGCTGTAATTGAATAACATGTGTGTATGCCAAAATATAGTAATTATTGCATTTAATTTTCTTTTTTTTTTTTTTTCTTTTTTTCTAAATAACCATTTTCTAACTTTTATATTGATATAAAGAACAAAATTAAACAGTGAAAACGAAATTCCATTTTTGATGCATTTTCCAGAAATATATGCCACACTGAAGAGGTTAATTCTAGGAAATCAAAACGTGAGGACTGTATTTCTATCAGGGATGACCTTGCACCACATTAACTTTTATGTCAAACTGCCCCTAGTATTTATGTACTTTGAATACACTGCCTTAATTTCCTGCACAAAATTTCAAGATTTAAGTATATATCATTTCTTAATGACGTCACAAAAAATATTCTAGGATGCACCACATACAAATATATATATATATAAAGTAGTACTTGAACAAGAGAGACCTATTTGGTCAAGAATTTTGCACTTAGAGCTGCAAAATTTTATTTAAAGCTTAGAAAAGAAGTGAAAATTCTAAAAGCTATTGCCTAAAAGTAAATTTGATACTGTAGTTCCAGAGTGAAAAAAATGCTTTGAACAAATAATCATTACTAAAATAGTAACGGTAACCGCAACAAAAACTAAATGTTGGTATTGAGAAAAAACTCATCATTTAAAAATGAAAAAACACATCAATATTAACAGCATTATAAAAGCACAAGCTAAAATTACAAAAAATGGTAGTAAATGGCAATTTAGCTTAACTCGAGGTTTATCACGGACTTATCAGGGAAAAGCGTGACAAGTTGAGACACACTGATATGTTAAAAGTAGTCGGGCTCTAATACTACAATCGGCCTTAATACCACTATCCACACAATAAAAAGCTAGGCATGGACCACCTACTGTGAGTACGAGTTTCAGCAGTTTTGGAGTTTAAATTATGAAAACTTTACATTCAAAAAAATAAATGAGATATGCATTTTTTATAAGGCTTTATATAGAAAGTATTTTACAAATCCATATTGCTGTATTAAAAAGTACACAATAATATAAAAGTATTATAACAGTTCGGTACATCAAGAATAATTTCAAATTTAGAATCCAGAACGGGATATAAAATAGGTTCATATCCAGAGGAAGAATTTGTTATCTCAAAAAGTTCGCATGTTAAATGGTTTCTAAATGAAAGTATATGGAAATTTTAAAACAATGCCTTTTCTGCTGAGAACTAAGCACGAAAATCAAACTTAAATTCTGAATAACATACATTGCTCATCAAAATTAAAGGATATTGGTAGAAAGAAAACTGTATTGTATTAGAAAATGATTTAAAGTAATTTGTATTAACATAAAGTATCATGTTTTACAATACATTAACATCAAAATATTAAATTTAGTCAAATTTACAGAAATTTAAAAATGATATTTGATATGAATTTGAATGATATTTGAGATAACGAAATTTTAAAATAATTTTTTAATTATGATATATATTATTTTATTTTTAATAATATTATACATAAAGATTAGACAAAGGTGTAAAATTCTAAAAGCTACTGCCTAAAAGCAAATTTGATACTGTAGTTCCAGAGTGAAAAAATACTTTGAACAAATAATTAATTACTAAAATAGTAAAGGTAACTGCAAAAAAACTAAATGTTGGTATTGAGAAAAAAATTAACATTTAAAAATTAAAAAACACGTAAATATTAACAGCATTATAAAAGCACAAGCTAAAATTACAAAAAATGGCAGTTTAGTTTAACGCGAGGTTTATGACGGTTTTATCAAGGGAGAAGCGTGACAAATTCGAATCCAGCTAAATAGCATTACGCGTTTCATCAAATGACAAAAATTGAAACTGAAATGTGTTGAACTGAACTGAAACGGAAGATGTTGAAGATTTACATATTGATAAAGCATAGGAATAAATAAACTGCAAAATAAAAAATATGACTGGATGCATTAAATACAAAGTATTGCCTTGCAAATGTGTGCAGAAGTGTTATGCATACCTGCCAACCTCTAAAGATAAAAATTCAGAAGATTTCTCCCCCAAATTCAGAAGATTTCTCCAAAATTCAGAAGAACATGAAGAATTAATATCATGCTTTGATATTAAAAAAAATAACAATTTATACAAATAGAAAAAAGAAAATTGTACTTACATTAGTAAATCTCAATTAAGTAGTAACTAAAAAATTTATTAGGAAACATAAAAGAAGAACTTAATGATACACAAAAAAATTAAATTTAGAGTGTTTTTGGCTTTAGCCAAAAATTCTTTGGAAAATTTCCTGTCATAACAATTAGTTTCCTCGTAACATTTAGCAATTAAAATGTTTTCTAGAGTTTTTGGTGAAAATGAAGAACGAAACATAGTTTTGTTTTTCTTCACAACACTGAAGACTCTCTCGCACTTAGCATTACTGTGTGGAATTACGAGAATAGCACATAAAACTCTTGCTAGTCTATCATATTTTGGTTTTCCATCAGCTCTTTTTATTCTTTTTAAGGTACCAAAGAGGACATCAAGTCTATCTTCTTCAGAACTGGCAAAGTCTTCAAACTGTGCAGCAGAAAATTCGTTCTGTAGTTCATCTAAAGCATCATTATGGCATTCATTTTCTTTAATTGCTAAAAAAATGGAAACTTATCAATAAAAAAACGAATCTTTTCAAAAGATGAATTTTAAATTTGTTTCAAATTTGCCACTTCAGCATTTAAAAGAACTTCATTTTGCAAAGGAAACTTCCTTACAATGTAATCACTGGCTGAGGAAAAGTACTTTCTAACACATTGAAAATTTTTTTTCTCATGATCTTTCAAAGAATTTACAAGTTCTCTGGTTTAATTTCCAATTATAAGATCATTGTCATCCTTTTGATTTGCCAAACTATTATAGGCAACACGAATCAACACACTTTTTTTCACAATGGACGGTTTTACAAACTCAGTATAAAGTTCTTTCAAACTGAGTTCGCTGAGTAATTCCCTTGCTGCTGAAGCGAACGCGAAAAAAATAATCTGGCGCCCACAAAGAAAAGAGTGGGAGAAACAAGTTCAGCGCATTGGATTGGCTGGTTAAGCGGCGAGTTGGGAGAAACCGCAGGTTACTAGATTCGAAGTAGTCGGTAGTTGGCGGTAAAACACGATGCAATTAGCGAAAATCGCTGAATTGGCGAAAAATTCTAAAATTTCGACAAAAATCACTAAAAACACTTGAAAAATCAAAAAAATCGTAAAAACATGATTACGATCGTAAAATCGTAAAGACAAACGCATTTTCGTAAAAATTACGAAAAATTCGTAAAAGTTGGCAGGTATGGTTATGCAAAGCTGTTTGCGTATGAGTAATACAAATTATTACTCTTGCACAAACAGCTTTGCATAACACTTGACAATGAACATGATAAAACAGCGGTCATGTCTTATCATAAACCAATTTGGGATGCATTCAACTAGTCACTAAAATGCCTGCACCTCTAATTCACTCAGATGTAAAGACACAGCAAAGAACCTGGGGCAGAACATGCGAGAGATGAGCATGCACAGACATGTGATAGAAACTGAAGATTAAATCAACATCACCAGTGGCCATTTCGAGCATTTTCTATAAAAGAAAATTCTCCGGCTTATGAACAAGGGTACATTCTGTGTCAGAATTCCAATTATTTTACTAGTCTGGTTTTAATTTTAAACACACAGTATATTCACGAGTATCTAATATTTAATTTTTTTATTTTATTTCCCTGTAGAAATCAGAATCCAGAAACCTCATAAAGATATTTGATTTATGGATTCTAATTTTACTTTGATTATTAGTAATTTAAAATACTTGCTTCAATAATATATTAGTAGATTTACTAACAGTTCTGCTTGAGGTGTAAAATAAAAATTTTTTATTATTCAGTTTTTTATATGTAAGGATTTTAAGTTAAATGTAATTAAATTTATCACAATTAAATCTTTAATTAAAAAATATGACTTACACGTGCATTTCCAAAGACTTAAAAATGCTGTGTGACAAGTTTTGTTGTAGGTTGAAGTCTATATATTTACCATATTAAATGTCCTCCACCTTGACTACTATCCTGGTGATTCTTAAAATCATGCTTTAAACATGTAATTTAATACAATGCAGTGATCAAGATATTAAACCCTGAGTGACTAGGAACTTTAATTTAAATTAATATTCACTTAAAACATGTAATAAGAGTGTTAAAAAATTAAAGGAATATGATTAAATCTTACAAAATTAAGCTTTCCACAGCATCACTTCTTTCTTTAAATATCACAAATCCACGCAGACTATGCATCTTACTATGAAAACTTTCCCTAAAAGATAAGATTAAGTAAAAATTTTGAAAAAGCGTATTTTAAATACACATTTTTCAGACAAAATAATATGAACACAGATTTCAAAACTACTGCTTTCAGTACATCAAATAGTCAAGCCACTTGAAGGCAATATAACAGATTACAAAGTTTAAAGGAAAGGAAATACATAATACTAATATACATTTGTATTAGAAAAACATTCAGAATGTGATGAGCAGATCACATATGCATGCACAAAAGCAGAAGATTAAAAATTACTACACAACAAAAGTTTATTTTAAAACTATTACATTATTTTAAAATTGTGACATGATAATTTATAAATTCAGACACAACAAAATTCAGGCTGAGGTTTTCTGAGAAGCTTTGGCATGTTTAAGTAACTATATACATCGTGTCAATAAAATCTAAATACCAACTTTTGTATGATTAAATGATTATGGTGAAACCTGATACAAGAATGAGTACAGTGAGATAAAAGTGATAACAATTGGATAACACAGAATCCATTTACATTATTAAGCATATACAGATCCAGAACCATTACATATTGAAGTGAAGTACTGCTTCTAGCAGCATAATGCATGAAAACATTTAGCTTAGCATGAACACATAAATACTACATGTCATCCTCCAGTACATTCCGCCACGTGTTCTACAACACATCACTGAATTTCTGCACCTTATAATATACTGCTTTGTAACCAGCAGCCTATGATATCCCATGCAGTTTAACTAAGCAAAAAAAAAAAAAAAAAAAAAAAAAAAAATTCAGAGACAAGGCACAATCGTAGTATTGCATAAGATATTCCCTGGAGATGTTCATCATATTTGTTATATTTTACTGAAAAATGGCTCTAAAAAGCATGACATCATTAACAACATAACAAGCTGCTTCATGCAAACGATGTAGCACTGGGTTGGTATCGAGAATGATCATTCTTCAATAACATATGTTACTCCCCACTGACTGTAAGCAGGATTACCCAGACCTCCCTACACACTTCTCTAATCATTTGGACAAAGAAAAAACTATGAATCATTACAGAACATGATATGGTTCCTCTATTACACATTCCAAGCTTTGACCAAAGCAAGCATTCCTAATTGCATGCAAGGTAAGAATGCAAAAAAGCTCTGCAGGTTATTCTGATTAATATAACATTATATATATATATATATATATATATATATATATAATACATAAATATCATGTATATACAAGGTATTATAGCTGTTTAATCTTATACTAGAAGTTTATGTTATTACTTTGTACCTAATTTAAACAAAGCAGTTTCATAATTTCTTTTTTCAATTGTTAATGTAATGTTAAGAAGTAAATTTTTTGTGAGAGTTTTAATATAAATACCAAGCCATAAAATTTCCTAGTTTAAACACACATTTGCCCTAAGATATCTGTCCCGTTTTACTCATGATAAATAACCTAATTATCACTTAATAATATCAATATTATTGCATTGTTTAAAATGGATCCATCTAAAATTATTTTTCTCTTCAGGCTATCAATTCTGGGATAGATTTACTATATACATTTATTTTTTTATGAAGATACCCCTGAAATCTTTTCGATACAGATAAATGGTACAAGTTACACTAACCACATCTTAAAGAGTGTTCAAAGTAGTTCCCTCAAAAATCAATGCATCTGATATACAAAATGCTTCAAACCATCCATTTCTTGGAACCGATTAAAAATATGCTTTTTGAGCCTCATCTGTCTCCTCTTTGGAATGAAAACAACAGCTGTGTAAACTTTGTTTTTGATTAAGAAATAGCCCAAAGTACATACAGCAAGATCAGGAGTACACTAAGAATGTGCTATCGTTTTATTTGCTTCTGTTCAAGAAATTCCACTGCCAGTTTTGCTGAATGTGAAGACCCAAAATCATGGTGAAGCAGAAGTACCCTTACTTCTTAAAAAGAATTCAGAAAGACATTAAGTGATAAACTAGTTTCTTTTGTCCCCCTAATTTGACTTTGACCAATCCTGCACTTCTGAGGAAAACAGCACATATTACTTCGCCTATATATATTATACTATTCGCTGCTCACTGCCTTTCAGAGTTGTTGATTTGAGATCATTTTCAAAGATTTTTGTAATGATTTTAGAAATAATGCAATGTCCATTGTCATTAAGCAAATTAAGGGTTTTGTTACTGATTCTGAAATGCTTGGCATTTTGATGTTCTGTTAATTTATAGGGGAACAATGATAATTTTTTTTTCATATGCTCTTCATGAATAATTTTATGTACAGCTGTGGATCCATTGCTAAGTTCCTTCTGTATCATTTGACAGGTTCAGTGATTATCAATGACAAACATTTTTCGTATGGTCGATACATTTTCTGGAATTACAGTCGACAAAGGTCTTCCTCTATATTCTACACTCATGCATGAATTTTGATCTCTATAAAATTCTGTAAGCCATCTGGATAAAGTAACATGAGATGTAGCTTTATTTCAATAAGTTAATCATAGACATTGAAGACATTCTTCTTGATACAGTTCCACTTTGATTTTAAAGTACAATAATGCTCTCAGCCCAGCTTCACTCTCCTTGTTTTTGCAAAATTTATGCAATGGCTGCTGCAGAATATCATCTGGAGACACAAAAGAGTTGAAATTTACACATCTAACAAAAAAAAAAAAAAAAAAAAAAAAAAAAAAA
>KK119753.1:42725-60843 GCA_000611955.2 Stegodyphus mimosarum
AAAAAAAAAAAAAAAAAAAAAAAAAAAAGTCTGCCCCTATCTCAAACATTTTAGAGTTCCAAGGAACTGAATTCCAGAATATTGTTTAGATTCCAGAATATTGTCCCCATATTTATTATAAAACATAACATATATGTAAAAACAGAAGGAGAAAAAAAATATTGATAATAAACCTAAAATCTTTCTTTTCTTTCTCTTAGAGCTGAGGATAAATATATACAATTAATGAATACAAAGTATTAACTTACGTAATTTCGGCAACTTTCACAGGCATATTAGGTCTTACAGGTATCTAAAAATATCAATATATACATTAACATATATTTTTCAGTTAACCATACATAAATAATAATAAAATTAAAGGAAACAAAAATTACATAAGTCTGTAATAATAATAAAACAGTACTTGTATAACACAGAATAAACACAGAAACAGAAAGAACCAGACCTACAAAATTTCTGATAAGATTCTCCAGAAAGGACGTACATCAAAATAACTAATAATAAAAAAAAAACTGATTTATTTTTAAAATTTAATATAGAAGAAAATTTTTTGGATTGTCAATACTATAGTCTTGCTCTGTGATTGAAATAATAATAGAATTTGAATCCTTGCACCATCAGATAGATCAGAAAACTAAGCTTTCAAATGAAACTTATTTTAATCTTTAACTTAACTCACTGATTTTTGGTGATATTCCCCAAATAATTTTTGGGACAAGAAATACAAGGGTAAGTTGAAAAATAAGTTTCCCCTGTTGACTGTGATCAGAGTTGTGTATGAAAGTCAAAAAATAGAATGAGACATTAAAGATATGAGATACCTTTATTTTTCCACATAGGTACCAAGTACATTGAGACATTTGTCACATCGCTTGATAAGCTTCAAAAAGCCCTCCAGGAAAAAATCAGGGCTTTGCATATGGAAGGAGCGTTGAACGGCTTGTTTCACTTCAGTATTGCTTCCAAAGCGCCTTCTCCCGAGATTTTCTTCAAAGCCGGAAACAGACGGAAGTCGCTTGGTGCAAGATCAGGACTGCATGGCGGATGGTGTAGGCGCTCCCAACCAAGAGTTGCAATATGGTTTTGAATTGCCATCGCCGAATGTGCTCTGCCATTGTCATCCAACAGCAGAATGCCAGATGTGAGAAGGCCAGGCCACTTTTTCCGAATTGCCTCTTTCAATTTCGACAGGGTGTCACAGTAGCGCGTAGCATTGATGGTTCCAACCTCCAAAAAGTCCAGCAACAAAACTCCTTGGTGTCTGAGAAAACTGTGAGGAGCACTTTACCTGCAGAGGGAGTTGTCTTGAACTTCTTTCGGACAGGTGATACCAGAGGGAGTTATCTTGAACTTCTTTCGGACAGGTGATGACGGATGTTTCCACTCCATAGATGCGGCCTTCGATTCTGGCGTGAAATGGTGGACCCACGTTTCATCCCCTGTCACAATCCGAAACAAAAAGTCATTGCCATCTTCATGGTAACACACGAGATGTTCCAGGCTGACCCCCATGCGTTGTTCCTTGTGTGTCGAGGTCAACTGTTGGGGCACCCATCGTGCTGACATTTTTCTGTATCGAAGAACGTCGTGGATGATGTTTTGAGCTCGCTCATGTGAGATTCCACATTCTTCCGCTACTTCATTGATGGTGATACGCCGGTTCGCTCTAATCATGTCATCCACCTTCCTGACATTTGCATCTGTAGTGGCCGTGCGCATCCGTCCAGCTCTCGTTATGTCCTCCACTTGCTGACGTCCATCACTTAATGTGCGACATCATCTCCGCACCATTTGCTTCGACATCACGCCTGGCCCATAGACTTCCACGAGGCGGCTATGAATTTCTGTTCCTGATACTCCACGTGCCCATTCATAGTGGATAACCACTCTCACTTCCTCCTTTGACCACGAATTCAAAACGCACCTTCTCTCCATACCTGCCGGGGCTCAAATGAGAGGCTGGTCTCCGCTTTGTGCAGGCACTGCAACAGCGCCATCTGATTGATTTGCAGTGACCTCTACCCAATGGTGTATCGGTGACTTGCGCATTTTCCTGCTGTGTCGCCTTTCGCTCATAGCCATTCAACAATTCTTCCATATGCAAAGCCCTGAATTTTTCTTGGAGGACTTTTTGAAGCTTATCAAGCGATATGACAAATGTCTCAATGTACTCGTACGAGAATGATAAAATAAAGGTATGTCATATCTTTAATGTCTCATTCTATTTTTTGACTTTCATACACAACTCTGACCACAGTCGACAGGGGAAACTCATTTTTCAACTTACCCTCGTATCACCACACACCCAATACTTGTTTAATTGGAAAGTCTATCATTTATAATGTCCTGAGACTTTCATCGATTATGAAAATCTTTTGCCACCTTTCAAAATAAAAAAGAAAAAAAAATTACTAGGCAATTTTATAAAATATTTTTGCTAATATATCACTTTATAATTTCATGTACCTGAGTGCTGCATTGATACTCAACTAAAATAAATGCATCCAGCAGCAGTGCATTAGAATAAAACACTTTAAAATATGTATAAAGAAAAAGCAGTCTGACAATAAAAAGTTCATTGATCACAAGTCCTTTAAATAAAGAGCATTGCAAGGATCCAAATCCTATCTAATGACATTTTATCCCTTAATAAATACCATGACTTCTCTTGAATGTCAAGCGCGATAAATGTTACCTATTTTATATGCCACAATAAAAAGAATTCTCCCCTTTTGATTTGATATTTTTCTATCTCAGTATTAACTCTTTTCTTCAAACTGCGTGGAATTATCCAAATTCCATGTGTTTTCGCAAATATTTTCTTCTCCTGTCTAAAAAGAATGAGCATTTTTCTAATAAGAAATATGAATACAGTTTGTAAACTTGTTAATAAATTTCTGAACTTAGAATTTATCATCTGTAGAGTAAAAGAAACTATTCCAGAAGTAAATCTACCCATCTATGCAAACATTTTATCAAAATGTTCTCAGGTAGCTTGTGTTATTTTTTATTTTCACTTAGCTGAAAACTGTCAGATACCTATGCAAACAAAATGCAGCGGTTTGTAACCTGAAGCAATAATTACTTCGTTAGAACACGTCTTACACTTAAATGTAAGTTTCGCTTACTACTATTTATCAATGAACCTGTTTGTGTCCTTTTTTAAAATGCCTTTCACATTAAGAAAATGGCAAGTATTAATGAACACATAAATACACATGTGGCAATTAAAAATGTAAAGCTAGTACTTACAGCTCCCCGAAGTCTAACTGTTTCTATGGGTCCAAAAGGTGAGAAAAGCTTGTGCAAGAGCTGTGCAGGAAAGTTTAAAAAATTATACATAAAGTAATTCACTTTATTTATATGCCTAAATAATAAATATATTAGGTTATTATTTACATCATATAACAGACTAATGAGTACCAGAAAATTAAATAAACAAATACACAAAGTGACCACAAAAACTAGGGCTTCATTGTGAAAATATGGAAAATTTTCAGTCTAAAAAGAATATAACAAAATTTCTTTTATAACTTTTACCTTAGATAAATAAAAAAAATTTTCTATAAAAAACTACTTATGTTTGTTCAACAATGGTTCACATTTGGATTAATTATTCCCCCCCCCCGCAGTTTATTTCCCCCGTGTTACTTCAGCAATTTTTTTTAACATCTTCCTCTGTTTCCTTCCTTCAGAACAAACTATTTTACACATTTGTCTAAGTACTTACTTCATAGATTTTTAACAGATAGTAATCACTAAGTAGCAAGTGGAGATATTAAGTTAAAAGTCAAAGACCATAAAAATGATAAAGCTGAAACACGTATTTCTAGATAGTCCTTGCTCATAAGAAACCAATGTATAAAATTTAAATAGTTTTATTTAAATATTGGTCTGCTACAGCAAGAGATAGTGAATTCCATAAAGAACTTTGCAAAAAGTCTATGATGTCAGCAGAAAACTTCTATTTGAAGGATACTTTGACCAATACAATAGATATAAATTATGTTGAAATTACTGACTGGATAACTGTAGGAAACTGCTTAGCTGCAGCTAATATGATATCAGTATGATGTTGGTTTGCCATGTTATGTCATTTATCTTAAAGAGAAGACTTTCCTTATGTTTTGGTAGATTTCTGCAGGTACTTTCTTCCATTCTTCCTGTAACACACCATGGTTCTGTGGCAGTTTTGAAATACTCAGATCAGGCTCACAACTAGTTCTTTAACTCATCCCAAATATACACAGGATATTTTACAGGTTTGAGATTGTTGTGTATGCAAATTAATTTCATTCCTTAAAATCATATTCTACATTTAACTACACCCTTCAATTTACTAACTCTTTATTAGGGATGTTAATCATTAATTTATTTAAGCTTATTCAACTTTTAGCTTAACTTGGTTAAAAGAGACACGTGTCTTTGTAATTTTTTAGTATTATTGGAATTTAAAAATAAACTTATTAATTCATCTGAAATTTGCCCACAGTGTACAGAAAAAAATTTACTTTCTGGTGAACTTATATTTGTTAACATAGGTTAATTAGTTGAGAAATTATTTGCAAATAAGTATGCATTTTGATAAAAAATGAAGAGGATTTTTCTGTCTTTCAAAAGCTGCTTTTTAATACAGTTTTTAAGCACGGCCACCTAATTAAGTGGTTTAATTTGGTTCCCACATCATTTCTGACAGGTTTGGAAAGTGCGTAAAAAGGGTTAATATCTTTTTTTGGCACAGTTGTTATGAAGGATGAAAGGCATTGAGTTGAAATAACAAAAAAGTTGAAATTTTTACACGGTTTTGCTCCTGAATTACGTGCTGAAAATTCTCCTTTCTTCTGGGGCATTTTCTGATATGTGGCAGCCTGAACTTGAATTTTGAAGAAATGGAAGCATTTAAGGAAACATTTCTGGTACGAAACTGAAAGGCCTAATGGATTATACATATATTTAATGGTTACAAATCAGACTTTAATTACAAAATGTTACTTAGTATGAGTTTTGAAGACAGAACTGAAATGGCAGCCTCTGGCTGTAATCATAATAAGGAAAAACTGACAATTTTAGGAAGCGGTTATGCTACAGCAAGTCTCAAAATCAACTTGTGACTTGAGTGACTGGAAAGTCCCCAAACCCAATAGCCTTTAAAACAGTTTTAAAAAATGCTCTTCCTGTAAAATATTATAGTCAGAAAAGCACATGGATGAGTAGTGAAATTTTCAAAGATTTGTTCTTTAAGAAATTCATTTCTTCTCAGAAATGTTTTTGAAAGAAAATAATTTACCCAGAAAAGCTGTTTTGTTGCTGGATAATGCTCTAGCGCACACCTGATGCAAAGGACCTTCAAGATGATGGCATTATTTATCATGTTTCTGCAATATGTCAGCCTATGGAAAAGGGTGTTTTGAAAATGGTAAAAAAGAGTAAATTTCAGTATGCTACTATCAAGAGTGATAGAAGACAATGAAGGAGAACAAGTCATGATTGTAAAACTGCAATGCACCACTTTAAATGATGCTTATTGGGTTGCATGGGCAGGGACCGATGTTATTCCCAGATCATCAAAGAAGCTGTAAGGTGCTATGGAAATATGAAAATGGAAAGCACACACGAAACCGAAGAGACCATTCTCCCTTTAGTGCAATATACCTCTGGATGTGAAAACGCATCTTTGCAAGAAATCGAAGGTTGGATGAATGATAATGATTAGTATGACTAAGTGATGGAAAAAATTGTTGCTCATCAATTGTAATGAAATAAAACTGATGATCAAAATTAAGCACCAATTGTTTCTCACAGAATTTCACATAATGATGGAGTGAAAGCTCTAGAAATTGAACTGAA
The DNA here is from genome assembly GCA_000611955.2 of Stegodyphus mimosarum. Classification (NCBI taxonomy): domain Eukaryota; kingdom Metazoa; phylum Arthropoda; class Arachnida; order Araneae; family Eresidae; genus Stegodyphus; species Stegodyphus mimosarum. The sequence goes on from KK119753.1 coordinate 48,576, forward strand.
CATATTGAGCAACAACAAGAAACTACAAAAATTGACATAATAATGCTGCAAAGATGGCAAGATTTGGCAGCAAAGAAACATCACTCATCAAGAAAGCAGACTACAATAAAACATTTCTTCCAATCATCACAATGCTGAACTCTTGAAGTATTACACATACTGTATTTAACTCCAGATAATTCTGTGACTTTAGTTAATTTTTTTCATTTAATGTTCCCTATTTTATAGTAAAATCATAGGTATTACTCAATCTTCACAGCCGCCGTAATCAAAAAGACATTAAGAATATCCCAAGTATACACAGAGTTCATACACCTTTCTGTACAAGGAAATTAAAGACTTTTAAGGATCATTGATAATAATAAAAAAAAAAAAAATAAGGACATTATCAGAAGAGGGAATTCAATAAATGAAAGCAATTATCGATACCCGAACTTCGCTTCTGTAATACCATTCTAAGAATAAAATAAATCTCTAAATACGATACATTATTATTGAACATAATATAATATTTAACATTATTACACATGTAATTTATGACACTGATTTTCACATTAAAAGCTACAGAACATATATGCTTTGTAGCAAAAACTCACAACAAAATATTTATGTCTTTTCAATTTGAAAATTTTCCAGATATTTTAGCTAATTTACATCATTTCTCTTTAGAATTTTTTAAAGTTAATTTGTTTCAATAAACATACAGATGCTCCCACTAGTTTCTGCTTCGTCCCTCATTTCTCTTTAGCATCTTTTCTAAATTAATTTGTTTCAATGAACAAATCAATACTCCCACTAGTTTCTGCTTCATCCCCTAATTTGTTAATGCTTTAACAATATACCTTTAAAGAAAATTTTCTTTCGGTAATCAAATTCTTTTCCACTAAGTTTTTTCTTCATTTTAGGCTTTCAGATTTAATAGAACAAAATTTAAACATTAGGGATAAGCAGTATTTTTAGAATTTAGGATAGACAATGAGCAGGATCCATAGAGGTCACACCAGGTGGCAAAATGCCAACCCCTGCATACAGTGCAGTGAGATATAGAAGATGGATCTTTTAAATAGTCAGTTTTGAATTATCAATAGAAAAATTCCTTCTTACAGATGGCCTGTCCATGTGACAAGATTAGAATCACATCAGCAATTTTCCACCTTGTGTCTAGTGAAAAGCTGAGAAAATAGAGTGAAGATAAGCGAAGATAAGCATGTTAAGAGAAGAAAATGGGATCAAAAGTAAACAATTCAAATAAATTTGTTTTCATTGTTCTTATAAAAATTCTCCAAAAAATAAGAAATTCTTTACAAATTTCCTATAAAACCCATTCATTACATGTTAATGCCAGAGACATTTTTCATTTTGTTGCATTTTTTATAACTCTTACTTTCAAATCCTTCTAAACCTACCGAGGCATGAGGTCTAAAAATTATGCCACTCTAGAAGTTCAAAAAGCTAGAAGATTTTTGAATAAAAAATTCAGAAAAAAATAAAACAATACAGAAGAGAAAAGTATAAAGTGAATTTTAAGAGAAAACTGACACACATTTGAATACCCTGAAACAACTATATGGGAAAAATATGGGAATCATTTGTTATCTTATTTGCTTTTCAGTATCAAAATATTTTTAAGCCGCAAAAATGGGAAGTAATACTGTTTTAAAATCTGATTGATATAAGAAAAGTGCTTTATTTTAATGCTATTTCTTAATTAAAATTCTAATATGTTATCATTATTTTAATGATATTTATCGATTTTATTACACATGAAAAAAAAATTGAAAGATTCGCAAATCTCCGGATGAAAGATTTTGTATACAAATTAATCTTGATATTGCTAAAGTGGTAAGTCACTAAACTCAGCACCGCATAATAAAAGAAATTGCACCTCAAAGAAGAAAAGTTGTTTTAATGTAATATTTTATGAACTCTTCATTCTCAAAAAAGAAACAATTTTGAAATGTTACTGTTTCAATAGAGGCAGGGTCTTCATGCCACAAAATTCGGGAATCGCACCATTTAGATTAGGTAAGAAAGAATTTAAATGATAATCCATCAAATACATATTTGTCAATGAATCACCAAAATTATTCCTCAAAAACTATTAACACTAAAAATGGCAGTCATAAAAAACAGATAGAAATATCAGATGTGCAAAATTAAGGACCTTTTGCTAATTTTGGCCCAAATTAAAGACTTTTAAGGTGAAAAAATCATTTCCAAAAACACTCAGGACATTACTTTTAAGGACTGTGCAAACCCTGTATACAGTTTGTGGCTGCCACATCTCTGCAACTGCTTTCAATATGACATCGGAAGGCTTATCTTTCCCAAAAGATTTCTGCTACATGAATTCTGAAAGATATAACTCCAGATGATGTTGAGGCGTACCTCTTTGCTTTTTGTTTCACCATTTAACACAGCCCCACAATCTTTCCACATTTCGGCTGTGAGCAGCCATTGTTGGATCAACAAAATTAAATCTGCGATTCACAGTTAAATGGCCAAACAAGCCTTTTCAAATTCTTCTGTTTTATAGGTGGTTTGTCAACAATCTGAATATACTGTCGATCCTTCCACTATGTAGTCTACAGTCGTTGATACCAGTGTGCTTGCTTCCTGATTTGGAACCTAAACAAGAAAGCACTTGCTACTTTTATGCCATAGACCACCAAACATTCATCATTGTGGAAGTACCCTGCCTGTGTTGTCCCCCCCCCCCCATAGGTTGTCGAAATAAATCTAGTGAATAAAACCCTCTCACAAAATTGTTTCAGTTAATCATAGTATTTTAACACATGCTGTTTATCGCACCATTTAAGTGATGTTAGTTTCTTTGTCCAACACTAGATCAAATTCAGTGCTGTTAGGAATTGTATTCTGGAACCACTAAACCAGCTGTCAGATTAAATGCACTTTTTTTGTTTACAATGCTTCATGCTGCATCTTTGCATACTTTTGTTTATATATATTTTCCATTTCATGGCCATTTACACATGATCGATTGCGAGGTAATACACCTTTTTCTTGGAAAAATGATATGGCAATTTCCTCACTTCTCAATAAATTAAAAATGATCAACACTCTAAAAAAAAGTGATTAAACTGAAAAAAGAGTACCACGATATAACGCTGTTCCTCAAATTTGGCAAACAGAAGTTGAAAGTAAAAGTACCATTTTTTACATAAATGTTAAAATTGAAAAAGGCAATTACAACATCATGCAGTTTGTCAGGTTTCACAAATAAAAGTTAAACTGAAAAAAAAAATTATAATTTCACATGGTTTACATAATTTGGTGGTCTAACGCAGGGGCCGTGAATATCAAGTAGTAATGATTATTAGGCTCATATACGTAGCATATACGGAAATTAAGTACCGTTTCATTCTAGCGCCGTCGCAGTGCTGTGGTAGACGTCCCGCGCATGCGCACTAGTCTTTCTTGTTCACTGACTTTCAATTGTCGCCATTTTGGTTTTTTTATGTTGTGTTTTCAGTTTGCTGTGCACATTCAAAATGCTTAAGACAATTAGTTCTCCCGCTGACTGTGAGATTCGTGCCGTGATTAAATTTTTGAACGCGAGGAATGTTAAACCGGCCGAAATTTATCGTCAAGTGACAGAAGTTTACGGTGAATACGTGATAAGTGATGGAATGGTGAGAAAGTGGGTAAGAATGTTTAATGCAGGTCGAACAAATGTCCACGCCGAGGCTCGGAGTGGTCGGCCTTCTGTTGTCACCGATGATTTGGTAAAGAAAGTTGATGAAGCAATTCATGAGAACAGACGCTTCACAATGACAACTCTTTCAGAGGCATTTCCACAAATTTCACGTACTGTTTTGTTCGAAATTGTGTCTGACCGCTTGAATTATCGCAAACTGTGTTCCCGATGGGTTCCAAAAATGCTCACTGATGTTCACAAAACAAAGCGACTTGGTAGTGCCCTGACATTTCTCACGCGGTACAGTGATGAGGGAGAAAACTTTTTAAACCAAATTGTGACAGGTGATGAAACTTGGGTGTGTCATTTCACACCAGAATCGAAACAACAATCGATGGAGTGGAGACACACTCATTCTCCGAAAAAACAAAAGTTCAAAGTGACAATGTCATCACAAAAAATCATGTGCACTGTCTTCTGGGATAGGAAAGGCGTTTTGCTTACTGAATTTCTTCCCAGAGGTGAAACCATTAATGCGGCACGATATTGTGAGACTTTAACAAAACTAAGGCGTGCCATTCAAAACAAACGAAGAGGAATGCTCAGTAAAGGAATTGTGTTGCTCCATGACAATGCTCGGCCCCATACTGCTGGTGTCACTCAATCGTTAATTCGACAGTTTCATTGGGAGCAGTTCGATCACCCGCCGTACAGCCCGGACTTGGCGCCGTCCGACTATCACTTGTTCCTGCACATGAAGCGCGAGCTTGGTGGCAAGCGCTTTGGATCTGACGATGACACGAAAAATGCTGTGGAGTCGTGGTTATCGAAACTGGCGGGAAGTTTCTTTGACGATGGTATACAAAAACTGGTCACCCGCTATGACAAGTGTTTGATCATTGGCGAAAACTATGTTGAAAAATAGTTTAAGACATGTATTTTAATGTAAAAATAAAATTGGATTTGAAAAAATTGTTTTACTATTTTTTTTTTCAAAACGGTACTTAGTTTCCGAATACGCCTCATATGTGTAAAATTATAACATAGTTTGAAGTTTATTATGCTGTTTCTCAACACCTCCCTATTATTTGATGTTCTCCCTGCCCGTTTATATTACATAAGCGAGACTCTACTGTATATATGATTCGGCATAAACCGCAAGTTCTACAGAACAGAATATATGTAGCACCAGTATGCAAGAAACAAAAACTCTTTTGAGGCCACATTAACAAAAGTTGCAAAAAACAAAAGCAATAAGCATGTGTAAGAAAATTTTGTGACGTTTTACATTTTTCTGAAAAGTTATACTTCTGCTTTATTTTTTCATTTTAAAGTTGCACAATTTATGCTCGGAAATTTTTCTTTCCCACTGGCCACTATGAAATAAAGTACTGTGCCTCTAAAAAAAAGTGGGGGATTATAGATCTAAGTGTACGTCTTATCTGCAATGTACAAAACAAGAGGGATCATAAATTCAAATCACTACTTATCTGAATATGTGTTCTGGCTAGAAAATAAGTATTCAAATCCTACACTGCTCTCTTTTATTGTTTTGGCTTTCACAGCTGATAACTAACCTATGCAGCCTGATTTCTAACAGCTAAACTAAAAACATGAATCCTAAAGAATATTACATTTCAGCTGACAAAAAAGAACAAACAAGGCAGGAAGAAATAATGAATCCTTATTTAAAGCTCATGGCTCAAGCACAAGACCAAGGATATGGTATCAATCCAATAAAGTTACAGATCCTGCACATCAGATCAGAGCAATTGCTTAGCGATGGATGTTACAAATGGATGTTTTGAGAACCTTTAGTGGTACTTCTTTGTTACAGCAACCCCCCCCCCAACCATATTTGGGAATTTTAAATTTGCGCCAAGATCTCAGTTATAATTTTGCCAAACTCATGAAGCACAAATGTAAAAATAAACAACACAATATATAACTATAACATTAATAGTTATATATCATTTCCTGAGCATATTTTTAAAGAATCCTTATTAATATCATTTTATCCAATATAACTGTTCTAGTCAACTGCAGCATTTTCACACATATTAAGCCTTTGAGGGGTGGTATATAGAATAATTTAAATTGCAGTAAAATTCTGAATGAACTGTAACTTACGGACCCTTAGGACACAAAATTGAGACTGAAAAAAAAAAAATCTAGAGTAAAACATTGAATTTTGAGGGCCAGTATATATAGGAGAAACCTGGTGCTGCCATCTACTGGTGTGGCACCCTCAGTATGGACGCTGGTATAATTTTATATACCTGCCTTAAAATTGTACAATTAATCTTTTAATTATCAGTTCTAACTGAAATACAATAAATATGTAGGATTCAGCATGTGTACATCATATATTTGAAGAATCTCAATTTTTTTTCCTCCAATAGAATTTATGAATTTTCAAATTACTTTGAATGAGGTATATCAATTTCATAACTGCAAAATACTGAGCATTCATAGGGTAGTGTTGCCATTTAGAATCAAAAGGAAACATTAGAAACTTATGATTACAGCTTTTAGTGTAAAAAAAAAAAAGCATTTTTTTAGGAAGTTAAAAAATTTACAAACATCCTGCATATTTTATTATAACAGTGCCCTTTAAAGGGTTAATTGGCCATTTTTGCATTCTCCTTTGTCAAGTCAAAGACCTCTTTCTTGAAAAAATATATACAACATATTACTTGGTAAATTAAAGACTGTTAATGTCATATATAAAAAAGAAAGAATGAATGAATGAAAGAAGAAGAAAAAAAGGTAAAAAAAAAAAGAAAGAAAGAAAGAAGGAAGGAAAAAAAGGGGGGAAAGGAAAAGAAATCTGAAAGCTTTCAGATTTTACATTACGCCCAAAGGGGCATTTTTTTAACATTTTGTGTGCCACCTTTATTTATTACATATCGTGTTCTTCGCACTTAAATCATAAAATTAAATTCAACTGCAATATTGCAAAATAATTTTAAAATGAGCGTATCTTTAGAATTTCCGATACACAGCAAAAATGATTTTTTCTTTTTTTCCTGTACAGTATTGCCATCGCTCGCTTCGAAATCATCGAGTTTGTTAATAAAAACTTCGTTAAAATATGAAATCGATAATAAAACAAATTCCAAATTCAGGCTTCCATATGTCCATATTCAGGGGAAGATTACATTATGAAAAATTTGATGGCTTTAGGTACTGTTGTTTTATCAGTGCAAGAAACATGTATAGATTTATGCAGTTTCTTCATTACTTAATTTCTTTAAATATTACACAGGGTTCTAATATTTGGTGGCAATAATTTGAAAAGTGAACCAACATTTATAGTGAACCAACGCAAAATCCCAAAATGAAATTAATAGTGCTTCTCAGGTAATGCTCTTTAGACTAAAAAAAAAAAGCAGTGAGTATATTTTAAAATAAATAATATGAATTTGAAAACCTCATCAAAAATGATTAACATAAGAACACGCAGCAGTAGCAAAAATACAACATGGGGCTGATATACGATTACGTGTAGAGGTATGCAGCCGGTGCTAATATCCAATTATGTGGTGAGGTATAAGAACACGCAGCCAGACTTTGATGAGATATCTTGGTTGATTCGCGATTCAATCTCGGAAGTTGCTATAATAAAGAAGTACCCCTTTAATACATGCATCGATGGGTCTTAATACATTTAGATATCTCAATCATCAAGGCCTCACTGTTAACACATTTTTTTTTACCATCATGCATCTCTAAGGCAATGACAATTAATAACAAGAAAATTACTCATTTCATAAATCTAGTATACATAAAGCAAAGTCTAACAATATTCTATGGATGTTGAAATTATGAAGTGGCCATCCAGAAGCTAGATTTAAATTCCACTGAAATTAGACAATACTGTTAAACACAGTATTATAGACATCATCAGTGAACTTAAACAAACTCTGAAGAAGTATGTAGTACAGATTGCCTATTACATCTGTGAAATCTAATCTGCTTGTCTTCATATGGTGACTACTAACATTGCCATCATGTTAGTGATCATCCCTAATTTAATACCATTTTAGAATATACATTAAAATTGTTTACAATTTTTTTTTAATTTCATTGCAGCACTGATTATTAATACTACACTGGAATTTTAAAAAAAAATTGTCCTATTTTTCTCAATTTCACTCTGGATAAAAACAAGACAAAATGAGTCTTACTCTTCAGTTTGATGCAAGGATGTGCATTAATTGCTTGAGTTTTGAAGAAATTTGGTGCAGAATCCTTGTTTCAGTACAAAATCATCTGCATTTTGGAGCATGTTTTGTTTAAAAAATGAACATTTTGATTTCCTATAGCAATTAAGAGCATAGCATACTGAAACAAAAATACTGTAAAAGAAGTCCTCAAATTCTTCTTTTGCCTAAGATATAAAATTCTGATTACTAGCTAATCTAAATTATTACTAATTAGGTCACTTAATCATAAGATGTCAAATTTGTAATTTGTTAGCAGTAAAAATTCCAAATTGTTAAATGTTTCACAGTATGATGCATTTTATAAAATGAAAATAAGCATAAATTATGACAAATTACATTCATTCACATACATAACACATTCAGTATAATTTGAATTATTTAGTAAAAATTACATACTTTTTTAGGAGAAGATAGTGGTAAATTGCCAACTGACACAGTACGATTTTCTTCAGGTTCATCATTAGCTGAAACACTGATAAAACTTTCACCTTCTTTTTTGTTAAGCATATTTACAGGGCTACTAGTATTTTTCATCTTTTTTTCACTAAGTTCATTTAAACTCACAGGTTCATGCTCTGAATCAGATGCAGTGCTCTCATTCTGGAATTCTACGCTTTTATCAACATTACCTACTTTCTTAGAATTTTTCTTTTTCTTCTTTGATAAGTTCTTATTTTTTTTCCCCTTGTGAGCTTCAACACTGTTTTTGAAACTTTCCTTATCTGATACATTTGATTCTCTCTGAGACTCACTTTGATCTACATTTTTATCTTTCTCTGGACTCTTCATACCATTAAAAGCATGTTCATCTATATTCTGAAATTTTTTCTTAGATAACTTCTCATTTTTAACAAATATTTCACTTTCTTTCTTGGCATTACCTAACTCATCAACATTGAAAACTTTCCTCTTCTTGCCCTTACCTGGTACACTGTCAAAGTTCTGAAATTTCTTTTCAGACAAGTTTGAATTCTTTTTTGATTTTTTATTATCTTTTATATATATTTCACATACTTCTTCCACACTGTTTGATCCATCTGATTCGTCGACATTGATCACCTCTTGTTTTTTAATTTCTTTCCTCTTTTTGCTTTTACCTGGAACACTGTCCAAGTTCTGAAATTTATTTTTAGACAAGTTTGAATTTTTTTTCGATTTTTTATCATCTGTACTATCAATAGACTCATTTCGGTCTACATTTTTATCTTTATCTGGACTCTTCATACCATTAAAAGCATGGTCATCTATATTTTGAAATTTTTTCTTAGATAACTTCTCATTCTTTAAAAATGTTTCACATTCTTTTTTGGCATTATCTGACTCATCGACATTGAACACCTCTTGTTTTTTAATCTCTTTCCTCTTTTTGCCCTTACCAGGTATACTGTCCAAGTTCTGAAATTTGTTTTTAGACAAGTTTGAATTCTTTTTAGATTTTTTATTATCTTTTATATATATTTCACATTCTTCTGCACTGTTTGACCCATCTGATTCGTTGACACCGATCGCCACTTGTTCTTTAATTTGTTTCTTCTTACCTGGAACACTGTCCAAATTCTGAAATTTCCTTTTAGACTTTGAATCTTTTTTTGATTTTTTATCATCTGTACTATCATTTTCAAAATTTTCATTACCTGACTCATTTGACTCATTAAAAATATTATCTTGCGAGTTATTCTTATTTTTGCTCACCAGTTTAAATGGACTGAATTTAAATTTAGCACTACTGAAATCATAAGCCTTATTAGATTTTTCTTGACCCTCTGCTTTTTCAGAGATCGATGTTGGTTTCTTCCTTACAGAATTATTCAAGAATGAAATTGGCTTTTTTGCAAAGTCTCTTTTCTGTTTGTTATTCCTTGGAAAACATTTTTCCTCTGAAGTTAATAAATTTGTAATACCTGCTTCATTTTTCTTAATTTTATCAGTAGCAGTCTGAGGATTTTCATAATTTACATCCACATTTTTAGCTTTTTTCTTTTCATGTTGCGTTAAATCATTGTCACCAATGTCATTAGATGAACTGTTTAAACTGGCAAATTTCCTCTTCTTACCTTTCCCAATTTTGTTCAAACTGGGGGGGAAAAAAGTAAGAAATGGAATAAACATATATATAAAAATGTAATTTTTAATGTCCATTATAACATGACAAATGTTATTCCTCTTTTACATGATATTAATGCTTTTAATGTTTCCCCTGTTAACAGCTATATGCATAGATATGTAAAACTACAGAAAAATTTCATTCAACAGACAATAAAATGCCTCATTACAGCTGCTGGCTAGTGATGCCGAACAGGGATGGTTATTCTAAGAGTTTTGACTCTTTTAATACACATATAAAATACACATATAAAATAAAATTCATATACTAATTCATACACTATACTATTCATACACTAATACACATATAAAATAAAATTCATATAGTAAACTTGGGACAATCAGTAAAAATAGGTCTACAAAAAAGATGTTTCCCAATGCCAAAATCTTTAGTTAAACTGAGAAATACATTAATGTAAAATTTGAAAGTAGGCAAAAAAGCAACCTTAGTTTGGACTAGATTTTGAACAAAGCTCGTAGATCCCTCTTCTTCACGAGTTTAAAAAAAAAAACTTTTGAAAAGTTGAGAGAAGTGAAAACCATTTTATACAAAATGCAACAGGTGAAAATGAAACTATCAAGAAAACAGTAATGAAGCATCAAAAAGCTAAGATAGTAAAATTAAAAGAATTGGAAAATTATTTTCATTACTGCCATACTAATCATTTTTTTTTCACTATTTTATTTAAGGATTCCCACCAATTGCTTTCCATTTAAAATGACTGTCACTCCTCCCAACTTTGCAAAAAAATATTTTGCTCCTGAAACAGAGGGACCTACCCAGGTTTGATTTTAATTAAGTTTTATTCAAAATCTATGTCAATCTAAAGTGTTTTTTTTAGGGCGGGGGCCAAACAATAATTTTACCAGCACAGCCATCACTTTGAACATTTGTAATAATTTTAAAAAACACAATAATTGTTATTTAATTTGTATTATAACATTTAAATGCACCTTTAAAAAAATACATGTATGGTTATACAAGATGTTAAAAAATTTCAGAGAATCATACCAACTTTAATATTACACACAGCTAAATTTTATAGCAGCAAAAATTTTAAGCAAATGCTTTACGTATGTTAAAAGAACTGCCAGTATATGCTGTAATATTTTCTAATTCTGACTTATTCTATCACAGTAATTTTGTTGATATTATTCCATTTTTCTCTTCTATCAGTTATGAAATTTATTGAACTCTCTAAAAATTTCCAAGTTCTTTTCTATTAATAAACTATATTTTAGAGTTCAAAGCTTTTATTTTGGGGGAACCAAATTTTAATGCTGGGAGGATGTGTAACACCTCTCATAAATATTGTTTAACACACACTGGTCAAATTAAGACAGCTATAAAACTTTACAAGAACAAATCATGGGCAGGGAGCTCGATAAATATCAGGTTTTAATGATAGTTTCCCGAGATGTCCAAGGTTCGAGTCCTGGCGAGGGCATTGCATATTTCTCCTGTGTCCTGCTTCTTTAAAATAATAATAATAATAATAAAAATAATGACTGTACAAGCTATTTATATACATATATATATATACGAGGGTAAGTTGAAAAATAAGTTTCCCCTATCGACTGTGGTCAGAGTTGTGTATGAAAGTCAAAAAATAGAATGAGACATTAAGATATGACATACCTTTATTTTATTATTCTCGTACGAGTACGTTGAGACATTTGTCATATCGCTTGATAAGCTTCAAAAAGTCCTTCAAGAAAAATTCAGGGCTTTGCATATGGAAGAAGCGTTGAAAAGCTATGGGCGAAAGGCGATACAGCAGGAAAACGCGCAAGTCACCGATACAGCATTGGGTAGAGGTCGCTGCAAATCAAGCAGATGGCGCTGTTGCAGTGCCTGCACAAAGCGGAGACCAGCCTCTCATTTGAGCCCCGGTAGGTATGGAGAGAAGGTGCGTTTTGAATTCGTGATCAAAGGAGGAAGTGAGAGCGGTTATCTGCTATGAATGGGCATGTGGAGTATCAGGAACAGAAATTCATAACCGCCTCATGGAAGTCTATGGGCCAGGTGTGATGTTGAAGCAAATGGTGCGGAGATGGTGTCGAACATTCAGTGATGGACGTCAGCAAGTGGAGGACATACCAAGAGCTGGACGGACGCGCACGGCCACTACAGATGCAAATGTCAGGAAGGTGGATGACATGATTAGAGCGAACCGGCGTATCACCATAGATGAAGTAGAGGAAGAACTTGGAATCTCACATGAGCGAGCTCAAAACATCATCCACGACATTCTTCGATACAGAAAAGTGTCAGCAC
>KK119753.1:61704-73420 GCA_000611955.2 Stegodyphus mimosarum
TGTGTGCTTTGTTGTTATTTTTTAATACATTATCTTATCTAAGAAAATATATTCTTAGGGCCAATAAACTGAGCCTGTAAATTGGAGGTGAAAAAAATTTTTAAGCCCTGAGATTTATATCTATCTTTTGTTCTTAAAGCGAAAAACTGTAAGAACTGGTACAACCAATTACTTCTTAGTCATGGCCAGGACGTTTCAGAGAGATGTTGCTGGCAGACAAAAAGGATGCAACAGGTGGATAAAATTTGGAAAATTACAAATAGCTGGATATTCATCATATAACTTAATTTTCTTGAAGAATAATTTCTTATTACATATATTCTCAGCTCCCACATCATTATGAGTGCGACAGGCATAACCCTATTCTATATATACTTATCACATTTTTAAACAACAGAAGTAATGAAACATGAGCTAGCCAGGCAACAGTGAGTAGAAAAAGAGTGGATGAGCATTTCAACAAGGCTTTTATATAAAACTGGAATCCTTTGTTTAAGTTTTGAGTGGGACAGGATTAGTTCTATGCAATGCAGATGACAAAATGCAGATTAATTTTCCAGTGCTGTAGTTTAGAAAAGGTTATTACAATTTTTAGAATATAGAGACAAAGTACCCAAATTAAAATGATTAATTCTGAGTTTCATTTTTTTTTCTGGCATATTTATAACAAAATTAACCAAAGACTTTCCCATTCAACAGCTTTCAGAATAACCACATGCCACTTCTTTTTCCTGCCTCCCAAAAATAGCATCCAACACATCCCCACCTATGCACTCTCTCTCTCTTCCCATCCATTCTACATCCCGGTTCCAATTCCAAATTCCATTCTGAGTACGAAGAAAGTAACGGACATATTGTCTAAGTTTCACAACTAGCAAACATATAAATTTTCTTTATTTCATACATTCTTAATGTTTCATTTAGTCTTGTAAGAATATATTTTTCTACACTTGTTCTTCACTGGTTAATTGTTTTAATATAATCAAAGGTGAAAGGTCGGGGAATGATTTTCTCAAGTAAGGAAATAAAATTCACTCTTATAATTATATATTTCGATTTACAGATCGCATTTTAAGTTACACATAATCGCCAATTTCTAACTGTGTCTTAATTAGCAGTTTGAATCATTTTAACTCAGTCTTACTAAACAGCTTTTTTAGTCTTGATTCTTACTTGAGAAAAAGACAAAACACTTTTGCATCTATTAATTATTGTTAATTGAATGGAAATAAGTTTGTTCCCCTTGAAAAGTCAACTAATTTCCGGTGAACGGCAATAATTATAGTTTAATGGTTGCACTTTCGCTTTTTATTATTCCAGTTTAATAATTCAGTTTTAAATATGCTAATGAGTAAATTCATTTCAATAGAATTCTACCTTCACTTTATATTCAAAAATTGGGTAGTCTATATTTTGGAGCATCCCTTCGATTATCTTCACGTTGTTGTTTCATTTATAGTAACCAGAGTATTTTACAATGTAATTTTGGAAACCCGGGATCCTATTATGACATGATTGGTTGCAATGCATAATGGTGCTGAGTTTGATTGTTGGGAGAACATTTCTCAGAGCTTATTTCTGTGTTGGATGTCGGTTAGGAAGTACTTTGCTTATTTGGTGCTTTACACTGTAAAGTGGCTGCCTGTAGTAAACTGGGTGTTTGGTGGTACAGAAAGAGGGAGCAAAAGGTGTTTTTTGAAGTAGTTGAGGAGAGAAGAAAAAAAAAACTTTGTTGCATGTAATTCAATAAAATATTGTACCTGGAACAACGATCATATCCAATTGCTGAAGTTGTATGATTATCTTTCTGATAATGGCTTTGTTCACCTCTCAGTAAATCATGCAATGACATTTAAGGATCCAGAAACCAGAGCTCATATCAACATTATCAAAAATATGTGGGATATAATAAAAAGGGATTTTCAAAAGAAATGCCACCGACAGTCTAGAACTATAGAGGATATTTTTGATTCTTACTTTTGTGGATTTATGTAGTGACAGCAGTATGCAGATTCTAGTTCAGATAATTTTAAACAGTTTTTGGATACCGTTAAGGAATTCGGTGTGCCACATACCGAAGACACAGAAATTTCTAAATAAAAGTCAATATTTCCCTTTTGTACTGCATAGATTAGATAACATGTATTTCCATTTTTATGTTATTTCACTTTATTTTGACTTAAAATGCAGTTTATTGAGATGGTAATTTTTTATGTTTTATTGCATTATGTTACAGATGCCATTTCACTTGGAAGGGCATTGCACATAAACAGGAAAGGTGACAAAAAAAATCACAAATTTTCACCAAGAAGTACCCTGAAATATACTTTTCCCTCAAAAATTTACTAGAAAATAAAGTATTATTTTATTACTTTGCAACTTTACAACAAATATTATGCAATTTATTACTAATAATTACTTTATATAATGCAAAAGGCAAATTTATTTAAAACATAATGGATTTTTAAATGCACTTAAAACTGCCAAAGCAATTACTACAGATTTAAGTTTGTTTATATAATTTTCAAGGAAATATTTAATAATGTGTGCTTTCCTTACTTGTAGCCAGTTGACTATAAAAATTCATTTATTCCCCAATTCTAATGCCTGGATATTTTTATGAATAATGAATTGTCAATGAGATATAAGTTTCGAAAACTTGCATTACTGAATATTTTCTTTAAGTTTACATGTAGTTTTCGAACAATCAACTCATGATGACTTACGCTTAGATCAGGAAGCGAACAACAACAAACCTTGCTACTGGCCAGACTGATGTAGGTTGCTGTACAAGCCTGAGTTACTGAAGGGCCTTTTGGAGAAAGTAGCGAAAATGTATGAAAGTGAACATAGATGTTCTTGTAATCATTTTATTTCAATTCTTGAGCCACTCTATGGAGATTCTATTTTCTTCCTCACCATCTACTATATTGTCAAAGTAGGGTAATATCAATCGCCTTCACGTGGTTGCCCCCGTTTAAACTAAATGACTGATACGTATCAGTCCTTTAGTTAGTAGTTGTCCTTTAAGTAGCCCTCACTGACGAAGAAGTAGAAAAACATTTTTGACTTGGTGATAGGTGCAAGTTCTTGAGGGTTTTAGAAGTAAAGAGAGAAATGAAGCAAAAATTATTTTTCAAGACTAGGCCTAAACTAGCTTTAAAGATTTATTTTTGGAATGCTGGCAGTTTAACTCGTGACAGATTTACTGAACTGAAGACTACTATTTCTAATCATGATTTTGATGTAATGGGCATTGTTGAGAATAGAGCCGTTGCAGACAATGAAGTATATTTTAATATTCCTGGATATCAGAAATTTGTGTTAAAGTGATCAAGATGAATTGCTTCTGGCATTGTTTTTTGTAAAACTTCCTTTAAAGGCAAAATTAATTGCCTCTCGCTGGATGACTACTAACGATAAATTAGAATTCCTGAAAATAAATGTATGGAGACAAGAGACCCTACATAAAATATTCTTCTTATACAATCCTCCAAATAATAAACACGATTTTGAAAGAATAATACTCTATTGGGATAAAAATTCACTTATACTTGGAGGCTTCAGTGGCCCCTCAACTTGCTGGGGTTATTCTACATCAAATAGTATTGGTTGTATAGTCAAAAATATTACTGATTCCAATCTTATTGATTTCACTAAGAATGAAGGAAATTCTCCAACTTACAATGGCCTCTCATCCAGATTTACTCCTAGCCCACCCAGCTCTGTCATGTAAAATGCAGCATGAGTTAATCGATAGTCCCAGGGGTGCTGGACATAAAATATTACTATCCAGCATTGTGAGATATAAATTCCCTTACAAGGAGCCTCGCCAGGTTTTCTGGAACATTAAAAAGGCAAACTGATTCACCTATAAAGGCCCCACTGATAAATTTATAACCAACTCCTTGGTTTCCCCAAATCTTGAACACTCTTCGAAACTCTTTATCCACGCTATACTACAGTGTGCTTCTCTGTGTAACAAGAGGACAACAAAAGAAATATACCCCTTTCTAGAATGACAAATTGCAAGTTTTGTGAAGGCAGAAATAAGGCTCAAAATACCGGCCTTAGTGAGGACTGTATAGCTTTGCATAAGACATAGGCTATTTTAAAAAGTTCAATAATTGAAGCAAGAGATCCTCGTATAAAAACTTTCTAGAAAAATTGGACTTTAGGAGGGATGGTATAATAGTTTTTTTTGTCTTAGATAAACAATCAAAATATCACAAGAAATTAACCTACTAAAAAAGATTTTAAAGAGATTACTACTGATAAAGATATTTCAAATGCCTTTGTTGGCATTATGCTAGGGTAAGCAATTATAGGCCTAGTATTAAAACAAAAACAAAAAAAGTGAACTGAAACTACCTCAGGACAACAAGTCTCCAGTTTTTAAACAACTTTTTAATGCTGATTTCTCTATTGGGGAATTGAAAAATGGCCTTGATGCCTTAGTTAAAGATAAAAGTGCATGCCCGGATGAAATCTTATGCAAGTTCCTTGTAAATTTGGGAGATTCTGCAAAAATAACTTTGTTGACATTCCTTAACCAAACTTGGAGAAATGGCTTGCCAAGTGCTTGGAGAAAGGTTGTGATAACTCCAATTCTCAAACCTAACAAACTGGCTGAAAATATGGACAGTTACCGCTCGATTGATTGCTAACAGGTTAAAGTTTACACTAGACAAACTGGTTTAATATCGGAAAAACAGGTGGGTTTCCATAGACATAGATGCGCAGTTGAACATATTGAATGCTTGTTCCAAGAGGTAAAAGACGGCTTCCAAAGACGTCAAAGTATCCTTGCAGGCATTTCAGATTACTTGTTTAAATGGATTAATGTATGGCCATGCTGTGTCAAGTTATAGACAAACCAAACAGGGTTTACCCCAAGGAGCTGTTCTGAGCCAGATTCTTTTTAATATAATGATCAATGATTTAATAGACACTATTTCCAGTTCTGTCCCAGGCATGAATATTTTACTATTTGCTGATGATGTGGTGATGAGCGCTACAGGATCTGACTTTGCTGGCCTGGAAAGCATCCTACAACATACCTTAAATGTTCTTAAAACCCGGCCTTATGATAATAATATGGTCATAAATACTGATAAAACCACCTTTCAATTGTTTTCCCTCAGTACACAACATCCAACTTCAGTTTAATGACAAAGACCTGAATAGAACTTTTGATATTGTCTACTTGGGTATTCACTTATACACAAAATTAACTTGGACAAAATATGTTGATTCAGCCGTTGATAAAGGATATGCCAAATCACGACTATTGAACCATTTAGCTGGTGTCACTTGGGGCTCAACCCAAAATGTCTTGTGTGCAGCCTATAAAAGTTATGTCCATCTTGTTGTTGGATATGGAAATGAGGCTTTGATAACCACCTCAGACTGTTAAAAACAAACCTATTCCAAAACAACATACTGTGATTGATCACTAGTACTAAATCAACCCCATAGATGCTATGGAACTTCAGACAACTAAAACCGTTAAATGAAAGATGCCAAAGGGGGGCCCATAAACCTCGCTGAAAAAATATTATGAAGAAAAAATAACTTTCTAAATTATTACAGACCAGTAAGTGAAAGATTAAAAACCCACCTACACACAATCAACAGGTTTTTCCTCAGGAAAGAATTCTGTTCTAGATCAAACCATGTTGGAGGGACACCTGGATCTTGTTTGGAATGTCAATAAACAGCTTTTCTTACAAAGTGAATTAAAAAAGCTGCTCTAGCTACTATATATAGTAGGTACCCTCCTGATGACTGGCTCCAAGTGTACACTGATGGTTTGACAGAAGGCGCTATAAAAAATGTCAGTGTTGGAGCAGTATTAGCTATCCTGTTTGGAAATGCTGTGACAATTTTGATGGAGACATAGCTGCAATATTATTTGCAATTGATAAATTGAAAGACATTCCTGATCCCAATATTGTGTTTCTCATTGAATCTCAGGCTACTATATTGTCACTTGTGAATTCAAAATACAATCAGAATGCACATAACCATACTTGTAGAGCAGGGCATTTTGAATTTACAAATTCTAGAGAAAACATCGCCCTCTAACGGATTCCGAGCCATTGTGGCATTTTTGGTATTGAGCAGGCTGAGAGGCTTGCTAAAGCTGGTTCTCTAATGACTCAGCCCAATTCGCCTCTGCCTTTGCATAACATTAAAAGGATTGGATAAAATTAAGAATAATAGAATATCCTTATACAAAGATGCAGCTATGAGCAAGAGGTGGAACATCTTACTTAACAAAAAGAATAAAATTCCCAATTATTTGCCTTGATCTGTTGGAGCTGCTTGTTTTCAAATGCTAACTGGACATGATTATTTAGAAAGGCATTTGCATAATATTGCAATCAAGGATTCAGCTTGTTGCCTTTTATGTCATCAGGGTGACATGGATGGCGACCATCTCAAGAACTGCCCCATTGTTTTAACTACAACTCTTTTGATGCTAGTTTTAATTCTCATTTTCATCCTTCTTCATTTTACTGGACTGCTCATCGCTCAATGGCAAAAGTGCCAAGAATAGACATAGGATTAAAAAAAAATACATATATACATACTGAGAGAGTAGAAAAGATAATCAACATCAGAAATATATAAATTAAAGTGTTATGCAAAAGGACACTGAATAACCTCATACAGAAAAAACATAATAATTATCTTGAAACATACTTTATTAACCTTTTGATGTGATCCCCTCCCTAAAACAACTACATCTTGAAAATTTGTTATAAAATAAATCTTCTGCCCCATTCTGCCATGTAACCTCTCAAGGCAACTGCTAATTAAAATGAACAGTTATAAAATATATTATTCCATTAAACTCTTTAAAATGATGATAAACTCAATTATAAGAATGACAAAATATATTCTGTTAACAAGCCCAGCTGACGTATTTTCCTAAACCAACCCATTCATTACAGTGAACATTTATAACATATTCTTTTAAAATGTTTTTAAATGACAACCAACCTAATTATAATGCAAATCGTAAGATGTTAAACCTCTCCAAGTGACTAAAACAATCACACATTAAAGTTAACAATTATAAAACATATTCTGTTTAAATCTTAACTATTTTTATATGGCTTGTTTTCATGAAAAACTAAAATATTTCTGTTTAATTACAGATATGAATTTAATTAATACAGAAGCAGTCAAGTTTGCAACCGATTTTGCTACAATTTGCACCTCCAATAAACAACAACCTATTTCTTTTCCTTTAAAAAAATTTTTTTTCGTATGCTTTATGCATGTGCATTTGATATTTTTTCACAATAAAACATGTGACACATCTGTGATAAGTGAAATATTGTTGATTTTGCAAATAAATTATATCCCTGATGCCAACCTGGCAAATCATTATTTATTGTTTTTAGCTTTCATCACTGCATGATTATCAACATGCGGCAGCTTAAGAAATGACTCACACAGCGCTATCTATTTTTTTTTTTTTTTAATAATTGTATGTGAATACGAAACAGCATTGTAATTTCTTTTATATTAACACAAAGTGTTGAATGTATTCAGGTATTCAGTAACAGAAATTTAACAAAAATTTCTTTTCATATGCAAACAAATAGATTTTATAAAGGATATTCAAAGGCCAAAAGAATACATTTAGTGCTTTTTGACTTGAGAATAAATGGTTTGCTATTCAGGACTAGTGGAAGACTGGTGCGGCTTTATCAAGTCGCAGAATTTAGGGAAGGCAAAATTTTTAGATTTTATGGAAGCACTGACTAACAAAATAAAGGATGATCAAATCTTCAGAACTTAGAAAAGGCACTAGGACAAAAAATTTAGGGGCTGGCGAAATTTTCAAAATTTAGGGAAGCACTTGGCAGCAGAATTTAGGGTGGACTCAGAGACTGCACTGGGCTGCAAAATGTCTAGTGATGGCCTTAAGTATATGTAAGAATTTATTCGAGACTCGGATCAGCCTTAAACATGTGTGGGAAACAGGCATTAAGTATAACAAATAAACTAGTATAAGTATAACAAATAAACTAATATGATTCAGGCTTAACTTCCTTAATGTGTGATAAAAGCACGACAAAATTTAGCAGAATTACATGTCTTTAGTTCCCAATCTCATGATACATCACCAAGATACATAGCAGATGCTAGCTAAGCTTGTTTTGGGGTATCGCAAACAAAAAGCAAAATTTTCCAATTAATGGAATTTCTGAAGAAATGTGGAAGAATGTAATAAATGAAGATAGGACAAGTTTTTCATTGCAGTGATAACTGCCCAACAATCAGTCAACTAACAGACGGCAAAATAAAATTTTCGATTGACAATTTAGTGGGAATTTTTAGGAAAACAATTACAGATCTTAAATAAAAGAATTTTGTATCTAAAAAAGAAATGATCTCTGTCTGTAAAATTAAAGAGAAAGTATTAACACACATACATCCAAAAAAAAAAAAAAAAAGCAACTTTATACTTACATTAAAAGAAATGTTTAATTAATTAAACATTTCTTTTAACGTAAGCAAACAAATTTAATATACAAACAATTTTTAATGTAAGCAAACAAATAAACATTGAGTTTTTTTTAAAATTCTGCTTCTATTAAGGTCATAAATCCTTCATTGTTTCATAAATCACTATTTCATATTTTTAGTTTTATAATCTCTACATGTCATCTTTATAGATTTAAACTGATGATCTAATAGCCACAAAAATCCCAAATCTGGAATATCCGGAGTCCTGATGCATCCAGATTTATGCATACACACACATGTATATGCATACACACACATGAAAGTAAACATCATACAATGAAATTGAAGAAGTGCTGTGTTGGTATGTAATACAAAGAGGTTGCTAAGAAAGCACCAAATTTGCTCTAGGAAAAATTCTTCAGATTTCTGTCATTCACTGCAGATGATGAAACAGTTAACCGAAAAACTAAAAATATCACATTATTTCAGAATTTAGATAGATAATTTCTTAATAATAAAAGCATAACTTTCTAAAGGTATTTGTTTTTTTATACATACTTAATTTAGAATAATACATTTAGTTCTTATTTTTAAAACGCAAACATTACAAACAAAATACTAAATTAAAAAATATTGCACCAAATTTTTACTGTATTATATACCTTTCATTGACAGACTGAAATTTAGGATCATTAAATTTCTTATTTTTCTGTGGTTTCTGTGGTACCTATGAAATAAAAATACAGACATCATTGTAAGAATATGAAATATAAATTACATATAAAAATATAAAAAGTGAATAAAAGTTACTTAAATGTAAAACATTGATATGTTACAACTTTAACTAAAATACCACAAAAATTAATGACATAAATATTATATTTATTTAATTATTACACCAATTACTTATATAAGAAATTTCTTAATGCAGAACAAGATAAGTCTGCTATCAATTGCTAATAATTGTGATAATTGGGAAAAATTCAACTTTAGGCAGGAATTAATTTCAGAGCAATACAATACAAGTCTGCCTTTCAAAGAGCAAAACATATAAATACCAAAAATTATTTATGGATTGCATTGCTTTAAAATTCAAGATTACCAACAGATTTTTAAATAAATATTATAAACAATTTTGGTACTGTTCTGTTATTGGAACTGAATCAGAAATGTGTGTTGATGTACGCATTTATATAACTATGTACGTATGTCTATGTGTGTATACACACACACATTCTATTTCTGCCTCTGATCCCAATAACAGAAGAGTACCAAAATTTCAATACTTGTTTTCATTTAAATTTTTTTCTAACTTATTGAATTTTAAACCTTTTGTTTAAATTTTACTATCAATGAACTTTATACTGATTCTTTCTTTTACGCCTCGTTTTGTCATGTATGTGCTCAGTCCATAGGTTGACGCAGATTTTTATATCTGGTATAAATTGAGAAGTAAAATAGTAATAAGCATAACTCAGAGCAGAAGCTTGGTTGTTGGTCCAGGCTGTTTGTTTAGACATAGAGCCACTGATCAGAACAGCACGAACACCTCAAAGTGATACAGTTGGTAAGAGTTGATAGTTAGCTGCCCTTTGTATGACCCAGTTAATGTTTTAGATTCATGCAGATTTGCTGGAGCTGTAATTTAGTTCACAAACAGTATTTAATATTAAGTTTCCATAAGCTATTAAAGCACCAGAGGTGATAGGTTGTTTTGTATTATTCTAAGTTTCATTAGTTGTAAGGAATAAAGTTTTTAAGTTAATTTTTATATTTTTGTGTTGTATCTTATATCCATAATAAGGATTAAGGAAAGGTGATAACTCACATTAACATATACAGATAAGTTTTAAGAGTGAACAGTTAGTTATAAATTATTAAATTACACAGTTAGATATCCCTAGTCATAATAGATTTACATGGTTGCAATTTTTTTATTATTATCATTTATTTATTTTCAAAAAATATCCATTAAAAAAGGCACTACAAACACTTTACAGCAGTTATAATTTATGATACTGATTTTAAAATGACATTGATATAATTTTACATTAAAATCTAGAAAATATGAATGTTTCGTAGCAATAACAAACAAAACACTCATACATCTTTTTAATTTGAAAATTTGCCAGATATTTTAGTTAATTTACATCAATAGCCTTCTCTTTAGCACCTTTTCTAATTTTGTTTCAATAAATAAATCAATGTTCCTATTGCTCTCTGCTTCATCTCCTAATTTATTAATGTTTAAATGACGTATCTCTTTAAGAATAATTTAAGATCTTTCATAAAATCGATTCCTTCTTCCATGAATTTGCTCTTTATTAAAGAATTTTCAGATTTCTGTTATTCTAAAAAACTGCTTGTACTTAAAAGATATAGAAGAAACTACCAATTTTATTTCTTTAATAATACGGGTATTGAGAATAAATATGAAAAGATATGTCATGGCTGACACCAGAGACAGTGTCACAGAATTTTTACAATTTAGTGAAACACCGAACAAGAAAATCTATGGATGGAAAAGTTTAGAATTTAGGGTAGGCACTGAGGTGTATATGGTATTCTGAGAACCTTTTAATAATAATCTTTTAATACACTGGTGGTTTCTAATTTTTTTGCTTGCTTCAGTGCTTGTGTCTAATGGAGAAATAAAAGGCACACGTCTGTTCTCAGGAGCAAATTCAGAAATGTACGCATGTATGTATACATGAATGTTTGTGTTCATGTATATATGTAGGTATGTATGTATGTGTATGTACAGATATATGCACACACATACATATACTTCTGAATCCAGTCTCAATAACAGAAGAGTACCATATATGAAAATAAACATGTTAAGAGATAGAAAGAGAAGATAAACACGTTAAGAGAGACTTCTGGAATTAAAATTAGAAAATTCAATTGTTTTCACTGTTCTTTCAAAAATTCTTCCAAAAGATACAAATTTCCTATGAAACATGTCTATTGTATGTTAATACCATAAAGATATTTTGGTACTTCTTTGTTATGTTATTCTTGGTTCGATATAGTGGCTCCCAACTATATTTGGCGATTTCAGATTTGCGCCAAGATCTGAGCTGTAACTTTGCCAAACTCATGAAGTGTGAATGTAAAAATAAACAACACAACATATAACAATAACACTCACACGTTGTTTCCTAAGAATATTTTAAAGAATTCTCATCTTATCCTCACCCTTATTATTATTTTACCACATATATTT
>KK119753.1:73442-87327 GCA_000611955.2 Stegodyphus mimosarum
GGTTTTGACATTAACATAAAGTTTCATGTTGTGGCCATTTTCTCATACTCGTTTGTCAGGTAAAAGATCTCTTTTTCGAAAAACGTGATATGGCATCCACCTCATTACTTGGTAAATTAAAGAATGTTAATGTCAATTCACAAAAAAAAAAAAAAAGAAAAAAGAATTAATACATTTCTAAATAAACAATGCAAATTCAAAAAACACATAAAAAATAAATAATATAAGAACATGCGGTGAAAGCAAAAATGCAACATGGTGCTTATACACAGTTATGTGGCGAGGTTATAAAACATGCAGCCAAGATATCTCAGTTGATTTGCGATTCAATCTTGGGGGCCACTATAACAAAGAAGTACTGATATTTTCATTTCAACAGTTTTTTTTTTTTTTCTGAAATTGTAAGTGTGTAAATCTTGCCTATAAATCTTTCCAAACCTTCCAAGATGCTAGATCTAAAACCTCTACCAACACTATAGGAGCAAAAAGCTATATGTTTGAAAAAGAAGAGTATAAAGTGAATTCTCAAGGAAAAACTGATAAACATTTAAATATTCTGACACAATTACATGGAAAAACTTTTATCATGAAAAAATATAAATGACAATGAAATTCATTTAAAAATAATTACAGTAACGTTTTGGTTTTATTCTAAAAAAAATTTTAGAAATCGTATGCAGAGCTACCGAAACATTATACTTATAACACTTATTTTGTTTATTTTTCAAAATCAAAATGTTCCTAAGCCACAAAAATGAAACATAATAAAAAGAAATAAAGAAAATAAAAACATTTTATTTTAACATTATTTCTTGAAATTTTAATACATTACGATTACTTTTATTATATTTATCAATGTTATTATGTTTGTAAAAAAAAAAAATCCAAAAGTTTGCAAATCTGCAAAGTTCTGAATACAAACTGATCTTGAAATTGCCAAATAAGCATCACATAATAAAAGAGCTCATATTTCAAAAAAGAGAAAAGTTTTTTTTTGATGTGATATTTTATAAACTCTTCATTTGGAATAAAAAGAAAAAAAAATCGAAATGTTTATGATTCAACTGAAGTAGCGCCTCATGCCCAAAACTCGAGTACTGACTGTTTATATTAAGCAGTAGTAAAGGATTCAAACGTTTAACGATCAAATACATATTTGTCAATGCATCACCAAAAACCTATTCCTCCAAATTGTTAATTCACACTCAAACTGGCGGTCATGGGAAAAAAAAAAACACTGAAATATCAGATAAGTAAAATTAAGCTCTTTTAAGGACCAAAATTTATTTTCAAAGAACATTTGGACTTTTAAGGACTGTACAAACACTCAATTATTTAAAATTATATTTCTATTAATAATGGAAATAAGATTTTGCAGATAAATTTTTTATTTTAAAAACTATTATTAATACAGATAAATTCAGGGCCAGCACAAGAGCCTGTGCAGCTGCACAGGGTGGCAAAATTTATAGAATTTGGAGGAGGCAAAATTTCTAGAATTTAGAATCTGCAGATATTGAACTAGGCAGCAAAATTTGTAGTGTCAGCTCTGGATAAATTTAGGCTAGCAAATTAAATCAGAGAAACTGCAAGCAAACGCGTGCTTTCATTAAGAAAAACTGTGCTTTCTGATTATCTGCCCCTCCATCAAAAAGTTACAAACTTGATTATTTTATGACTATGGAGAGCATTCATGAACTTGTTGTCAATTTTGAAGAGAAACATTTATTTGAATATGTTTACATCTATTTCAACAATGCACCAAATGCCGCCCCGCCTTCTTTTAACATTCTTCGTTTTCCAGACAACATGCACTCTTCTCAGGTTTTTGCATTGTTATTCTCCCTTTGTTCAAGATGAACTGTTTTTACTACAAAAATCAGAGAATTACACAAATCCAGCCCAAAAATCCTAAAATGAGAAGGAAAAGAGAGTCGCATAATGCCTGTATGCAAGACACATTACACTCTATACATCTAGAATGCAGTCCAACATTTTGCTGAAGATGTCAGAAACTGTAACAAGCAAACCATTCTATGCTAAAATGCTGAACATTCCACAGAAGGAAACCCAGAGAAGTGTAAAGCCATCTGGGATGTCATACACACATATTTAGGTTGCCACATAAATCATTTTTGGTGGCATCGGTGGGGGTGCAAATAATCAGAAAGTATACAGAAACTTGAATACAGAAGATTAAAAATGAATACTTAAATCTATATTATTTTACTTAGTTTGATCAAGAAGTTATAGGTGGCTTTCCAATTTTATTAGCTGGAACCTAAATTATATCTGTTTAAGTTAAAACTGATGAAACGTGCAAGTTACCTATGAAATTACTGACAGAGCTATAGTATTGTAAATAAATTAGCATAGTTTTAAGTATTTACTTTGGCATTTAAATTGCATGTACTCATTAATAGCTTTTAAAAAGAATATATTTTAAAAAATTAACATACCTGATTAGATTTATCACTTTCTTTACTTTTATTTTTGGCATAAAATTCCTCAAACAAAGATTGAAGTTTCTTGCCAGATTCAGATTTAGATGCTACAGATTTTGGAAATGTTGCAGCAACAACTCCAACCTTATGATCAGACATCTAAAAATAAAACCAAATTTTAGAATACATAACTAGAGCTTACTATTACAATAAAAAAGAAGGATTACTTATTATATAATTACATAAATTGAATGCCAAAAGTTAAGAAAACATTTTCCCCCCTACAACTTTTAAGAAAATTAAGATAAATCGAAATTTAATTCAGATCTTTTAGATGATGAGTAATAATTTATTACATTTTATGTCGTACCTAGTTTTAAATGAGCTGTAACTTTCCCGAGATATTTGCTTTACAATTCATGTAAGTTATATCTGATGTCTCTGTCATTTCTTTTACAATGTTATACCAAGCTTTCGGAGGGTAGAGTAAAAATAAATTGCTTACATATTTGAATGTTATAATACATCTAAACGATAATTGAATTTTTAATGCTATTAATTTTCCCTACCTAAGATTTTTCACATGAAGACCATCACGGCTACAATTATACAAATTTGCGATTCCTTTTACATTTTGAAATGCAAAAAATTGTTGATTAATCTATTCATGACATTTTTTTATTATCTATATATATAAAGAAGACAGTCAGTCTGTTTGTTTGTCCTCTAATAACTTAGTCACTACTATAGCTATATCACCAAACTTTCTATAATTCTTTTCTGAGTCCTGGAAAAAGTTGACGTACACTTTTTTCCAAAAAAAAAAAAAAGTAGCTAAAATCAGAGACATTAATTAAAAACTCAGAAAAACGATAATTTTCGTCCTCATTTTTCTGGGTGGCAACAGTCTCGCAAACTGCAGAAGAAAATCTGCCTTCATTTTGAAAGTTGTTGCCACTGCTCGCTTTCAAATCATAGGGTTTGTTAATAAAAAATTTCTAAGATTTAAGATGAAATAAAAATAGCATTGCCAATCATTAAATACATTATTACCGATTCCAAAAATTCATGGGAAGCCATTTTGACTATTCCCATCTTCGTACGACTTTAATCAGCCAGCATATTAATTAAAAACTCTGAAAGTGCTAATTTTTGCAGTCACTTTCCTGAGCGGCAACAGACTCATACTTTGGTGATAAAAATGCTTTATTTCGAAAAGTGATGCTACTGCTTGCTTTCAAATCGTAGAAAAGCTTGTTAATGAAAAATTTGTAAGTTTTACAAAATCTTATACGTATAAAGAAAAATGTCTGTTTCTGCCTGTGTTTGTTTGTTCACATTATTAATTTGTAATCAATTTTTTGCCACATTTAATCAATTAAAATTGAATATAGATGAAATATTGGATGGAACTTGAGCTTTTACAACCATTTCATTAGAAAGACGAAAATCATTAAAACCTGCGTGCCACTGTTGCTGTTATAATGAGAAAGAATTAGCTTATTTTTTATGTGGATTCCCTATCGCATACGACTGAAAAATGTATGACTATGAATCATATTTTTTGCATAGTTATTAGAGAAGGATTACAGCAGTATCATTCTCTCTGTTAGATACATTACTCTCAATCTAACTTAACTGGCATTGGGTACTTCCGCTAGTTATAAAATAAACGTTAGAAAACTGTTTTTACCATAGTCTTCATTACATATAATTATTTTATTTGCAAATAAAGGTATTAACTAAAACAAACACTGAAAAAAGACATTTTGTTAAGGTGGGTATTGGTATGAAGTAAATTTTAACAGCTTAAAGAATTACTGCATTTCCTCTTGAATAAGACATACCTTGATTTTGGGACTCTAAAATTGAAAAGAAAAAAAAGAAAGAAAGAATTGTTTGATTAATGGATTAGTTTTCATTAGCCAGCTGGATTACAGTTTAGTAGGAGAAAAATATTACACAAAGTTACTGAAATCAACATTTATTCTGTATACAACTCGTCATCATTGTCAGAAAGCCTATCCATTAGGTGGGTCTCATCTGTGTACCCCTTAAAGTACATAACAGCTTAAGGTGCAGTTCCTCCAAATGCATCACATCAGTTCATCTTTATTCTAGAAAGTCTTGTCCTAAAAGGATTCTTTCATGATTCCTTTTCTTTAGGTTAACCATAAAATACACCGGATGCGTATCAATTTTTTAATTTCCTGAAAAATCCTAGTTTTTCTACACCAAAGCTGTAATTGTAAGTTGGCAGCACTACCCTATGAATGCTCAATAAGCAGTTATGAAATTAATATACTTCATTCCAAGGTATCATGTTTGAAGATTCATAAATTCTGTTGAAGGGGATGAAAAAATTCAAAATCTGCAAATTTATAGCATACATATGCTGAATCTTATACTGCATTTCAGTCAGAAGTGATAATTAACAGAAGATTATTTATATGATTTCAACACCAGCATATAATTATATACCGGTGCTCATTCTGAGGGTACCACGCCAATGACAGCACCAGTCTTCTTTTCTACTGTGAGATGACAGAACTTTTTTACATTATAATAGTTTATGATATAATAATTTTTTTATGATTAATTTGCAAGTTGTTTAGAATTCAATATTATGTTCATGGGGGGATGGGGAGTTAGTTTGCTGACCCTGTGCTGGTACTGAAATACAAGCATATTAGTTTCTTTTTATTCTTTGTTTACTCGAGTTTCTCACGCGTCTCTGTTTAGCTAAAATTTTAATTTCAGTATTTCACCTTTTCCCAGGAGAAAGACTCATTGATATCAAAATTGTCGTCTGGTATCAAAATGTCATACAATTGTAGGGATTAAATGTGGCATGTTAGCCTCAAAAGACACCCGTTGCTTTGCGTTTTCCAAAATCCTAGAATGCAGCAAAAATGAAAAGAGGTGATTGACAACTAATTTGTCATTCGCGGTCATGCCTTCTTCCCTTTGAAGGGAAGAAGTGTTCTTTTGTGTAATCTTATTACACAAAGGTAAAGCTCACTTAAAAATATGGGATATAAACATGCATTTTAGGTCCATCTCTTAGTGGAATGGAGAAATTGCTGATTTGAAAGCATGCTTTTATTCTAAGGTATCGTCTTTGTTAATTTAAGATAAGAGACTAGGGAACACAAGAGAAATTTTCCCACTGGGTTCACAGTTCGTGAAAGGAAGGAAAATATTTCTAAGGCCAGTTTTAAATGCAAACCAAAATTTATCCAAAAGTTGAAAAGGGGTCCCTAAGAGGCCAAAGGGGCTGAAAGTCGAAATAAGAGCTTTGACGTTGTAAGGTTTTAGTTTAAACTAACAAAGTTTTATTTTAATTTGCCTTTCCTATCTGTTCTTATTTCAACTTCCCGTTAGAATAAGCGCATGTTTCAGCTTTATGCTAATTTGAAGTGGAGCCAAGTTTCTATTTAAGCAATAGGTAGGAACCTCTCAGCGTGAGAGAGCTTTTAGTCTCAGACCACTGCTGCTCTGTTCGACGTTCGCCTGACCAGCTAGTATTTAAATTCTAAGCCTTAGCGCTGTTACTCTATTACTTATTGAAGTAAATCTAAGTGCGTTAGTATTAGTTAAATCTTGCTAGGCACCCTTTAGCATAGAGGCCAACCTCGCGTTCATAGCTCTGTGAGCAATGGTTATTTAATTTCTATTTAAATTTAGTTTAAATTATTTGATTGTTCAGTTTAGACCCAAGTGCGGTCATTATTTTCTGTATCCCTCCCGAGTCGGGAAGTGGCTGTATATAATTGTGGTTTAATAAAAGAGGATTTTCAATCCTTCTTAAGTGCAGTTCTTCTACCACTTAACCACAGTTTTCTACCACAGAACATAGCTGCATTCAGCTCCCTGTTCAAGATCAGGACTTAAAGTATTTCACGAATATGTTCGCCAAGAGTATGCACCGAACACACAGTCCCGACAACGTATATCAAATAATAAAATCATTTAATGGCGTTTCTTCCTACACAAAATGATATATTACAACCTATATTTCCAAAAAACAAAAAAGGGCCCTTATGGGCCTCGATAATCAAAAGTGTGTACGGGGGGCGGGTCTCGATATCATAGCACAAAGCATGTTTTTTTTTAAATAAAGCATAAAATATAGCAAATGCAACATACTTTTTCAGCTGAGTCGCAGTGTTTCATTTTAAAATTTTTTTGGCTAAGTTACATCTCCTTGTAACATTATACTAGTTCAGTTACAGCATCATACGTTTTACACATGCAGTGCAATATTTGCTCAGTTTTTTCATAAAATAACAATATTGAATTTAAATCAATTTAAAAAGCTTTTTACCAATATTTTACATAAGTATGTTCAGCTGCACTGCATCATCAAAGTGCATAAAAACATAAATTTTATTTTTAAAATTTTAAATTTTTAGTGAAATTACAGAAGTTTTTGTCTTAACTATATTCAAGCACCCATCTTTATAGACGCATATCAAAAGTATGCAAAATTATTTTAAAAAACAAAAATTAACAATTGGCGGGTACCTAGGGGAAAAAAAAAAAGTCTTCGGCACAGGTATAAAAATATATACTGGCTCTCAAAATTCAGGATTTCGCTCTAGATTTTTTTTCAAGTCTCAATTTTTGTGTTCTTAGGGTCCACAATTTAAAATTCATGCAAAATTTTACCACGATTTAAATAATTTTATATACCACCCCTCAAAGGGTTA
This sequence comes from Stegodyphus mimosarum, assembly GCA_000611955.2. NCBI lineage: Eukaryota > Metazoa > Arthropoda > Arachnida > Araneae > Eresidae > Stegodyphus > Stegodyphus mimosarum. Next base: position 80,599 of record KK119753.1, read on the forward strand.
AAGGTGACTTAACATAAACTCGAGGGGGGCAGAAGCTCCTTTATTAGGAACTAGAGAAAACATCATTTTAAACCTTCATACCACTTTGTTCATTAATGAATGGGAGAGAGGTGAGATTCGTCAAATGGAATTTCAGACATTTCATTTTTTTTTTTTTTTTTTTTTAAGAAACAAGGTGAACAAAGGCCTCTGCATTCTAGGGGTTAATATGCATGCCCTATTTACGTCGAAAATCTTTCACCCTTAGTTTCATTCGCCACAACACCACTGTTGCCATTTCCATTTGTCGTATGGTATTCCATTGGTGCTGTTGTGTAGGACACATACAGTTTACAGACACAATTTTTTTTTTAAAAGTACAATCTTATACTACTCTTATACTTAAAAGTGCACTCTTATACATGGGAAATATGATACTTGGTTATTTGTTGAAATATTGATACAGCAAATTCTGAAGAGTTTCTTTACTTTTTCCAAGAATTAACTATCACTTTGCTCTCATTAGTCACTGAAAAATTTTGCACATACTACTACTGAAGAGACTCAAAGCTTCATACACTGCTGGCCACCGTAAATGCAACACCCTGAAGGAAGCATGCAAATAATACGAAATTTACAACACGCATTAGCGGAGGTGAGATATGCAAATGATTAGAATTTCAGCACAGATGCACGCCTGCGGCGCCACTTCAAAGCGCTATTTAAGGCTTGGAGTTTTCGATGATTTCAGGTTTAGCAATTGTGTTTTTTTTTAAAAAAAACCATCAATTATGCCTCGTAGTAAACAGCAATCATTGTTTGATCAAGTATCCGAGTTCGACAGAGGAAGGATAGTGGCCTACCGAGAGTGTGGATTATCTTTCAGGGAAATCGGCAATCATGTTGGACGAAACCAAACAACTGTAATGCAGATATGTGACCTTGGATGCAGGAGGTTGCGACGGACCGATGTGTTCGATCGCATCCACCTCAGAACACCATTTCATGTGATGACAGGAACATTGTGCGCATGGCAGTTAGAGATCGCTCAGTCACATCACGAACCATAGCACAGCACATTCAGTCTATAACGCATCATCCAGTGTCTGTGCATAGCATTCAACATCATTTGCAGCAGAGTGGTCTATCCGCAAGACGTCCATTGCTTCATCTACCCTTGATGCAGAACCACAGACATCTCCACCACCAATGGTGTGATGAAAGAAGGATGTGAATGGTAGAATGAAATGAAATTGTCTTTACTGAGGAGTCACACTTCCGTCTGCAACACCAGAATGGTCGGACTCGAGTCTGGAGACACCATGGAGAGAGGATGCTGAACAGCTGCCTTATGCACAGCCACACTGGTCCTGACCGGGTATTATGGTATGGGGCAGTATTGGATATCACTCTCGCACTCCTCTCGTACGCATTGCCAGTACTTTAAACAGCCAGCCCTACATCTCTGAGGTGTTGGAGCCAGCTGTCCTTCCTTACCTTCATGGCTTGCCCACAGCCAATTTTCAACAGGATAATGCGCGACCACACGTGGCACGCATTGTCCAAGGGTTCTTCGTCAATCGCCAGATTGAATTGCTTCCCTGGCCAGCTCGCTCTCTGGATCTTCCACCAATAGAAAACATGCGGTCCATGGTTGCTGAAGGATTGACCCAGATTACATCCCAAGCTGCCACGCCAGATCAACTTTGGCAACGTGCGGAAGCTGCTTGGTCCGCTGTACCCCAAGAACACATTCAAAGTCTCTTTGAATCAATGCCGAGGCGTGTGGCAGCAGTGATCTCAAACAATGGCGGCTACTGATTCTCGAAGGAACCCCACTTCACAGAAGTCTATAAATTTAATCGTTTGATACTTGGTCAACATGTTATCTACTAAATAAATTTTATTGTGATATCTCTTGTCTTTCTTGGTGTTGCAATTTGGGTGGCCAGCAGTGTAGTTTCATATAACTATGAATTTATAAAAGGCTCTATGGCAAGTGCTGCTATATAATTAATCTCTGGAAAGGATATGAAGGAAGTTAAGTAACCAATAAATGGCAAAACGTAGAAATCTAAAGAAATAACATGCATTATTTTGGATCATCCTTACCTTCTGATTTAATTCTCAATTAAAAAAAAAACATAAAGTATATTAAGAATTAACATTAAAATTGTGTGTTACACATCTTATTTAGTTTGATACAGCGCAAAGTCCAAGATCAGATATAGGAAAAACAAAATTTTTGAAATTTAAAGAAGCATCCAGCAACAAAATTGAGGGATGACAAAATTTTTGAATTTATGCAAAGCACTGGGACCCAAAATTTAGAACTCAGGGAGGCACTTAACAGCAGAATTTAGGACCCGTAAAGACCGCTAGACATCAGGTAGTAAGATATCTAGCACCGGCCCTAGATAAGCTTCAGTATATGTGGGAATTTATTTTTTTTAGGACTCAGATAAGCATGTTTAAGAAATAGACATAGTATAATAAATAACTAAATTAATATAATTTGTCAGGACTGAGTGTTCTGTGCATACTTTTGACGAACATAGTTGTGATAGTGTCCTGATCTCGAACAGGAAGCTGAATGCAGCTATGTTCTGTGGTAGAATAACAGTGGTTAAGTGGTAGAATAACTGCACGTAAGGAGGGTTTGAAATTACCCTTTAATTAAACCACTATTTACAGCCACTTCCCAACTTGGAAGGGATAACAGAAAATACTGACCGCACTTGGGTCTAAACTGAACAATCAAATAATTTAAAATAAAGTTAAGTAGAAAATTAAGAAGTCGTTGCTCTCAGAGCTATAAACGCGAGGTTGGCCTCTAATCTAAACTATCAATGGTGCGTAGCAAGATTTGGCTAATACTAACGCACTTAGATTTCTTCAATAAGTAATAGCGTAACAGCGCTAAGGCTTAGAACTTAAATACTAGCTAGTCAGGCGAACGTCGAACAAAGCCGCAGTGATCTGAGACTAAAACTCTCTCACACTGAGAAGTTCCTTGCTAACCTTTAAATACAAAACTTGGCTCCACTTCAAATTAGCATAAAGCTGAAACGTGCGCTCATTCTAACAGGAAGTTGAAATAAGAGTTCACAGGAAAGAGAAAATAACATAAAACTTTGTTAGTTTAAACTAAAACCTTACAAATTCAGGCTTAATTGTCTCAGTGCATGATAGAAGCAAGAAAAATTTAGCAGAACAACTTGTCTTTCATAGCAAATCTCATGATAAAAAGCCAATATTGCACAGCAGATGCTATTAAGCTAGGCTAAAATTATACTTATACCAAAGAATTTCAGTTAATATAGCAGACTGCACTGTTCCTTAAGTTTCTGATTTGATCCAGCTTATTATTTTTACAGCAAATTTATGAAAATTAAAGTTTAAACTTTCGATTATGTTGAAAAGCATTTCTAATTCTGGAGCTGCAACAGGATCTACAAAGCGAAAGCAGATTTCTACGTCCATTAAACAAAAAGTGGAAATGCTGTAAAAAATGGATAAGGGTATATCCGTCTCAAAATTATGTGATGAGTACAGCATTAGAAAGTTAACTATATATGACATAAGAAAACGGAAAAAGGAACTTTATGAATTTTTTTGTGGATTCGAACACCCCACTCGCAATGAATAACAAAAAAAAGCTATTCGTTATGCTAAAAATGACAATCATGATATAGTGATGATTGAATAGGTCAGACGGCATGACAGTGAGGCCACGCCATACACGATTCCAATGCTAATGGCTAATTCTACTAATGCCTCCTTAACTAAACTATATTTTCCTTCCATTCCTCACAGATTGAATAATAAACACTTTCTCTGTAATTTTGAAATTACGCAATTTCTAACTGGACATGGTAAATTCAATTCTTATCTGAAGAGATTTAGATTATCTAGTACAGACTTGTGCTCATGCAGCTTCGGGGGTGAACAAAATGTCGAACATTTGTTGTTCTATTGTTCAAAGCTCAAGTAAGGATGAAAAGAACTTATTTCTAGGTTAAAAATCTGTGAATATTACATTTCCTCCCCCTCTTCATGTATTTGTCCAAGATAAAATGGCTTTCTTTTTCTTCTGTAAATTTATCTCTTACGTGTCATCTGTGAATTTGTAAGTTTTCTTTTATTATTATTATTTTGTGTTGTTAATGTATTTGTTTTCTTTTACTTACCTTTGTAAGCCTTGTGTAATACTATGTGGTGCACAAGAAATTTAAAATTTTCAATTAAAAAAAAATGCTAATAGCTCAAGCCAAAACACTTCATGATTAAAAACTGAGTGCACATATTCTACAGGGTTAACCATATTTAAAAACCGTCATGGTATAAAGCAATAAAATTTCAAGTAAAAAAACTTCAGCTGATATTGAAGCTGCTGGACTATTTGCAGATGAATTCACTGAACTCATTTATAGTGAAAAGTTATCTTCAGAATAAATTTGCAGTACTGATGAAACTGGTCTTTTCTGGCAATATGTATCGCAAAATACCTTGGCAACCTCTACAAAAAAGGCTCCAACTGGTGTCAAAGATTCCAAAGCGAGACCAACAATTTTGGCATGTGCAAATGCTGCAAGAACACACAAGTGTAAACATTTCGTAACTGGAAAAAATACACAATCTTGAGATTTAAAGGAGCAAAGACTTTCCTTGTTTTATATCATGGAAGTAAAACAGCATGGATAACACAAGCGTCAATGAACGATTGGTCTGAAAATCATTTGGCTCAAATGTCATAATGACACGTCGCCAAATGTGGCGATGTTTTGTATTGAATAATGGCACGTAGTTCCACAAAGAAAGTTGTGGAGAGATGATAGCCATGTGTTTTAGAGTGTAATTAATCTAGATTTAGTTCGAGAAGATATTGAAGAAGCATTTGTTCATTGGTTGCCTTCATGCTGACAGAAGTGTATTTTTGCAGTTTTCATGGGATACAGGATTTTTTAAAGCAAACTTGACACATGAGAAGTGTGGATCTGATATGAAAATTCAGAAAAAATTGTGTTTTTAATGAATTTTCAGAAAAATTGTTGAGGGTAAAGAACGTGGTTCTCAATGAAGTGTGAGGTTTAGATTCTGGTTTTCCTACAGTAAGTTGACTTTAGAGGAAATTTTTATTGTAACATTTGAACATAATATGAGTCGTAGAAAGATGTCTGACATAGCTAAGTCATAACATTTTGGTTCACATGCTTTGTGTGACTGGTGTAGTTTTATTAATGAAAGTATATTGGATTATATATGTGATATGTCTGCACGTACAAGTTTTTCTTTGAAATTAATATTTTGCTTTTTGGAACCAATTTTGAATGGTTAATGATTTTACTTTTTTATTGTTTTAATTTTGTAGAGAGTTATTTTACTTGTTGCATTGCTTTAATTTTGTGTTGTTATTTTGGGTCTAGTGTAGAACTGGGTGCCTTTTCGATTGGCAACAAAGTTTGTTCAATTTTGACGATGAGTAACTTTGTTTTAACCTTATATGGCATCATCATTCTCCTGACTTTCTTTTACTTGAAAATAGATTGATGTGTACATGGACAAAGTCAAGGCAGTGCGCAATGCAGAGTTTGTGCAATTCTTTGAGTTCTTATTTTGGTTTTGTATAGTGGCCATCCTGAAATCATCCTTCCTGGCCTTAAAAAAGAATCACCAAAAGAACAAGGGGCACCGATTTGTAAACTTTTATTTTTTTTAATTTATTCATGTTGATATTGTTTGTAATTTATTGTTATTAGTTTAGTTTAAATTTGTTGTCAAACATTTTTTGTGTGAAACTTCACGCTCTTACTTATCTAAACTTTTTTGTTTTTATTTCGGACTTTTAGAGTAAATCGTGTTTCTTCAGACATTTTATGCTTTAAGTTGGAAATGTAAACAAAAACTTTACATATGTAAAATCATGGAGTTTCTTGCCAACCTAGTCCATATATGACAGTAGTTCCAATCATTTCATACCCAAGGCTCGTCAACATTTGAACTTGGTATGATGCAAAAATTTTCCTGATTGTAGACAACTGTTCGGCTCATATTTCATTTAAAAGGTTTAGTGAAAGATAATGTATCCACATTGTTCCTTCCTCCAAATTGTGTGTCTGCCATTCAGCCTACGGATATCGGAATAGTGCGAGCGCTGAAATACAAATATAAAGTAGCATTTTAAAAAATCTATATTAAATGTCTTGATTTGAAATATTTTAGCATAAAATCTGCTGTTTCGAGCATCCCAAGAAAGTGGAAGGATGTGTCCCAGATACTTTACAAAGCTCTTGGCATAATTTAAAGCCAGCTACCATATTTCATGGTGAAGATGAGGAAGATTATAGCAGTGAATTTGAAGGTTTTCAGATATCGGAAACTGAAGGTGAAATTTTCCACTTAATGGATTTTGTAAAGAAATGTGCAGAACAGGTAGTAAATGAAGGCAATATAATGGACGAATTTCATGCAATGAATAAGCCCAATCATCAATCAATGGATGGCCAAATCTGTAATATGGTTCTAAATCCCAAAAATACCACTACCGATAGTGAAGAAAGTGACAGAGAGGTTACTGAAAACAAAAAAATTTCAATTGATAAGTTAGTCAGAATTCTTGACACAGCAATTACAGCACTTAAACAGCGCAACTTTTTAACAGAGTAAGAAACTATGCCTGTTTATAGAATTAAAGAGAAAGTATTAGCACAAAAAACAAAGCAACTTACATTGAAACAAATATTAAGCTTT
>KK119753.1:87361-101183 GCA_000611955.2 Stegodyphus mimosarum
TTTTTAATTTTGATGCCCTTTAGATAGTAAATGCTTCATTATCTCATAATCACAATTTTATATTTTTAATTTTACAATTTCTACATGCCATCTTACTAGATTTAAACTGATGATCTAATATTCGGAAAAATCCCAAATCCAGGATCGCCAAGTCTGAACCTCGGACTTTGTACTGTGTATTTTCCCTTTTAGGTGAAAATGCGCTTTAGCCCACTGCTTGGCGATGTTTTGAAAATCGCCAATTCGGCGCGCTTCTGCGAAACGTCTTTGCAATTGCAACCTAACCTTCCCGACACGCTCCGCGAAAACCTATTGTAAACAAAACATAGAATTCTAAAGCATAAATTAGTATGGAAACTGTTGCCACAAAAAGATAATAAAATAATATGCAAAACGAACATTATGATCATTAAAATATTTGTGAGTTAGGTTTAAATTAATTATTTACATTTTATGTTGTAATACTTACACATTTTATGCCGTTACATAACCTTCCCGACACGGTCCGCGAAAACGTAACCAAAATGGCATCGAAGAAAGAAGGAATTTTTTTTAAAAGTGCATTAAAATTACAAACGATACCATGTACACACCGTTCCGTTTTAACTTAAAAAAAAATATCTGCGAATTGTACAATGTAAGCAACGTACACAAAAGAACAAAATAAGATAAAATAACAAAAATTAATTACAAGAAAATGCCATGTGCACTACGTCATCTCAGATTACCAATAAAACTGTTCTTTATAAAATAGGAAATACGCATGTGCAAAAACTAGATGTTTCCGTAGCTTCAAAATACCCAGTCAGCCATGTTGGCGAATATACGGAGTTACCCATGTTGGCGCGTTTATTGCTCATTCAAAAACAATTGCCGCCAAGCAGTGGGCAAAAGCGCATTCCAACCCCTTTTAAAATAACTCAGATGCAGATTTCTAAATTTAAGCAAATAAAAATAGCAAAGCATAAATTAATAAGTAATACAAATGCTTTTTATGCCTAAAAAATCAATTTGCTTTCAGTTGAAAAAAATTAAATTTTGAACTTTCATTAATAATATAATTTCATTCCAATAATTTTAAGTCTTTCATGTGTTGTTAGTTCCTTTTGGAAGCAACTTTAAGAGGTACTCATAAAGTAAGCCAAAGTTTTTGTCAGTAATTTTTCACATATATTTCACTTCTGTATATTACATAATAATCTAAATTTTTCTATAAAAAGGCAATTAATGATTTTTTAAATGCTGTTATAAAAGAAAGTTATAAATTTTTATTTCATACCTTAATACAGTTCATCTTACTTTACACCTAAGATTTATCATTCATATATACATTAAAAAATATTAGTTTTGGCATTTTTAAGTACATACACATACATCTAGATATGCGCCCAGACAATTAAAATATTATACATATTACAAAAAAAAAGTCAGGGTACATATTGGGAGAGTTATTTTGAAATTATAATCAATACAAAATCTCTTATTCATAGTCTTTTTGGGAAATTTAGGAGAATGGGGCTATGTTGAGCCCTCAGTCGCTGGGAAAGTTATTAAATATTCCTTCTTAAGTAATAATTTCCTTATTTTAAATTAATTAATAATTATTTTCTTTAAATTAGATTTTATTTACAGTATAATTTAACAGAGCTAAGAAAGCACTTTTATAAGTTTACTCATATAACAACTATAAGAAACAAATTATTAGGGATAATCAACTGCTTAAAACACCTTTTCCACCAAATTTACCACTAAATGAAAGATGTGTGTCTATTTTTCTAGCACATATAAAAAAGGCATTAATGCACTTCATTACCTGTTAAATAACAACATCCAAATTTTCATTATCGTCGTCATCCAGAAGATTTTTTTGTACACAGCAATTATTTTCTTGCTATGTAATAATAGCTTAATAGATGTGAAGTCTGACTTAAAAAAATGTTAAGCTATATAAATTTAAAATTAAATTTATACAAAATAAAGAGTTCAGCACATACATGAAATATAATAATAAAAACTTTAGCTTGTACTGCCTGCATATTTATTATACTGAGCTGTGTATATTTCCCATCATCAGCTATACACAATAAAATGAATCACCTCTGAAGTTGACTACCTCTGAATGTGGCATTATTTCTGAGTATTTAAAATAATAGTTAACATCATTATTCTCCATCTCAACCACTATCATAAAAAGTAAAATTGCCTAGAATCATGGATATTTTGTAAGATGATACTGCTAATCGGATAATATTAAAAATTACAATTTCATATCTTCTATGTAGAAAGAAATTCAGAAAACACACGTAGAAAATATTAATTACTGCCTAATATAAACCGCTTACGAGTAATAAACATTTAAAATGCAAATACTGCTCAAATAAACTTAGTAACATTTATGTAATTTACCTTTATTTAATCACACTACTCCAAAAGCTACGAAAATTGATTAAAATTAAATTCAAAATTACAAGAAAAAGCTAAACATTACAGCACGGTCAACATGTATTAGACAGACAGACAAAGTATATGGATGTGTTGTTTTGCAGCAGCTAAGTCTTTGTGCCTGCAGGGAAAAAAATCCAAATTTAAAGGCCAGACAGAAGTGAATATAAGAAAGACTAATCAGAGGACAGACAATTAAAAAATGAGCCTGAGACATATACAGGAGGTGAAAGAAAAGAAGAATATAATTAACTACTAAAAACATTTCTTAATGGACAGTGAATAATTCTACGTTGAGAAAATTCATACGTCTTACATACTGTTCCCTAATCTTGCTATCCCCAGTTTTCTGTTGTAAACAGGTAGTGTGCAGAGTAAGGTGCTATGATAAAGAAACTCGGATCGGACGCTTCTTTCTCTACATTCACTTCTCTACATTTGTTTTTTATCACTGGTATAAATGAAGCTAAAAAACCCCTAATAAGGAGCGTGCAGCTTTGAAAATTCAGAAATACGTTTGAGCTAAGCCCGGATGATGACTTTTAGAAGCTCAATCACTTGAAATGTTCGGGTGCCCCCACATATGCTTAAAACAGCTTTTCTTCATTCTTCCTCTCTCTCTCTGTTCTGCTTCAGCTGCTCCACGCATTCCGTAGTCAAACTGGTAATGGAAATTTTTTTGTGCACACCTTTTTTAAATACCTAAGAACATTTTTGTGGTGATTCCTTTCCTTTATGGCCTTAGCTTATTTTAAGATAAATGCTATTTTTGGGGGAGGGTGTTAATAATAGAAAAATAAAGGGAATAAAGACGTCTGCAGATTTCTTTATGTAGAGTAATATATTTATATTAAAATAAATTTCATAATCTTTAATTTTAATAAAGAAGGATTACATTTCTATGAATTTCGCATATTTCATAAAAACCATGTGCATATTTGTATCCTATAAAATAATTTGTTAATCAGCCCTGTTGCGCTAATTGAAAGCTTTGGTGGGTCCTGGAGTTAATCATCTTACGCGATCGTTGTCGTCGCAAAAAAATTTGGAACTGAAAATTTGATTTATAAGATTTCAACTACAGTTTCTCGTTAACTACACTGGTGTGCAAAACTTAAATAACAATGTAAAAATTTAGCAGATAGCCATGAAATTGCAGAAAAAGAGGTCTGGAGATCAATACAATGAACACGTAAGTCGGTAGAAACGTCATGCATATGCAAATATCAGGAACGAAACGTCAGAGACGACGTGAGCGTACACAAAACGCGTGATGTTGGCGCGCGCAGCTCAACAGTAGAATAAAAGGAAGGACGGAGACGCAATTAAACATATTCGCTGCAAGTGCCAGTGAGTCAGTTCGTGAAATATGGCTAGAAGAGATCAGCTGGACGACTTCACACGTGGACGAATGATCGAAAAGCTGGAGGGGAGTGTCGTTTCGCGCGCTTGGAAAGCGTTTCAAGCCACAGGTACAGCTGTTAGAAAGGTTGCTGGTGGTCACCCGAGGACGACATCTTCAGGGGATGACCGATATATCGTCCTGAAGGCGAAAAGAGGCCGACAGCAGTCAGCAAGCGCCATTACTCAGCAACTCTGTACAGCAACGGGGCGACAAGTGTCATGGTTTACTGTGGCCATACGCCTTTACAAAGGGGGTCTATTCGCTCGCAGTCATGAACGCTGCCTCCAATTGAAAGTTGGCCACCGACGCCACCGTTTACAGTGGTGCAGAGAGCACAAAAGCTGGAGAACTGATCAATGGAGACGTGTCCTCTTTACAGATGAGAGCCGGCTCGGTAGCAGAAGCGATTCTCAACGCGTTTTGATTTGGAGAGAGGTCGGGACCCGGTTTTATCCCAGTAACATCAAGGAAAGACACCGTAACGGTGGTCCTGGAGTTCCTGTCTGGGGAAGCATTATGCTGAGCGGGCGAACTGAGCTCCACGTTTTCGACAGAGGGTCTGTAACTGGGGATCGCTATTGTGAGGAGGTACTCCTTCCCCATGTGCGTCTGTTCCGAGATGTCATTGGCCCAGACTTAATTTTTATGGATGACAATGCATGGCCATATCGGACGCTTGCTGTTGAGGAGCTACTGGAAAGTGAAGATATCATTCGAATGGATTGGCCAGCGTGCTCCCCAGATTTAAATCCCATCGAACATATGTGGGATGCTTTGGGGAAACGCATTGAAGCACGCTTACATCCTCCGGAGAACACCCAACAAATCAAACAGATTGCTGATTGAGGAATGGGCACTCGTACCGCAAGAAATGTTGCACCGGCTGGTTCTGAGTATGCAGAGACGGTGCGAAGCAACCATTGCAGTGAAAGGAGGGCATATCCGATATTAAGGAACATCTGCTTGTTGTTTTCCCTCTTGGATAGACAATCATGAGTCACGATACCATGCGTTCAATAAAGCTTGTTTTTGTTTGATTCCATACCGTATGCATTGTATTCCTTTTTCAGGTCCGATGCTTTCGTCATCCTTTACATACATAATACTCTCCTTCATTTCTGCATTTCATGCCTCTCAGTTGATTTCTCGTGGAGTTATGACAAAAAACCCTCCTGTTGCTTAAGTTTTGCACACCAGTGTATTTGTACTGGCAAGCAAGGGGGGGGGGAATTATTTCGAATGACGACGATGGCATTTCTCGAAATAATTCGGATTTCCACAGATGCAAAGGATACAGACTAAATTCTTATTGTTTTATTAATGTGATAGACTTTATCAAAAATTCTGTTGGATTTGAGAATAATGCTATTGGTAATACCTAAAGATCATTCAGAAATTGATGTTTATCTACACTACTTGATGGCTGAGGTCCAAATCATGGAAATTAACGCCCAGATTAAAGTTTGGAAGGTAAGTGAGGATATTTTGGACATAACAAATCTATTGATGATGTGAAAGTTAGCAATTCTAAGGTTAGATATTTTTTTTATCAAAATTGATAATGGTAACTCTTATGTTGTTCCTGATGTTTAGTCGTAAACATACAGGTTCTATTTCTGATGACTTATCTTTCGACGTTGTGAAGAATAATAAAAATGTAGGAAAATTTTGAAACTTCCCAGTAACATTGACGATATCTAAAACTAAGGAAAAGTAAATACAAAAAACGAGGTGAATCCACTAAAAAGCATTTATACGGACGGATTTACTTCTTCGAGGAACACCGTCCACTCTAGTAAGGTATTGGAACACTTCATTGATATTGATGTGAATAATAAATCTGCTGCACTAAAATGGTAATAACGATATTGACGTCTTAAATAGTGCTATGGAGCAAAGTAATAACTCCCTTCCCTCCAAAAAATGGAAGCTCAAAAACTGAGAGTAAATCAAGTAATAATACCACCATTAAAATTTAGCGAATTTGTAAGGAATGTGCGAGACAAATTAACCCTATTGATCATTATCAATGACACAATTTTGCTATTTAGTATTTAGTGTTAGTTTATGAATATGAAAAAGCTACTTTTCTTCAAATTTTGGCATTTATCAACTTTTTGCTGTTTAATTAATAAAACAAGTTATAAAATAATCCAAACCTAAATAAATTTATATGTATTTTTCGAGTTTTGTAAAATAGGGAGGAAATGAATTTCTAGCAGTGGTGAAAGGGGCACATGGTGCAAAAGAGGTTAAGAAATTTTAGAGTAGCCGCACGTCACTGAGTTATGCTAATGATGTGAAATGCATAACTCTCCGACGCACGTGAAGTAAGATATAAGGGAAGGAACGTGCAGAATGGGCAATATTCGTGTCGTTATTTCTGCCAGAAGAATTATCGAAGAAAGTTGGTTTTTGCCCCGGAGGTTACGTGTAATAGGAGAGAATGTCAGGCCGCCGTCAACGAAGGTACTTCCAGCAGATAGACGATTTTACGAGGGGTATGGTGATCGGACTGAGAAGGGCGGGTTGGTCCTTACATCAAATCGCAGTTGACACCCACGTGGATGAGAGGACTGTGCATCGGCTTTGGCGAACATGGTTGGAACAACGGAATGTGGGAAGAAAGAGGGGTGCAGGGGCAGCCAGAGTGACGTCAGGACGCGTGGATCGACGCATCTGCCGACAAGATGTGGCGGTCCCGCATTCTGCGCAAATGCAAGATACCCTGGATGTTCTCGTGTCGACCAGAACCATTTCCCGTCGATTGGTTGAGAGTGGCCTTCTCACGGCGTCCGTTAAGAAGACTGCCATTGACGCCAACGTTTAGAATGGTACCGGAGTGGAGCGATGTGGATGACAGAATGGCAAAACGTCGTGTTCTTAGATGAGTCACGCTTCTGTTTATCCAGTGACAGTCGCCACATACGTGTGTGGTGTTGACGTGGAGACAGATCTAATCCGGCAGTAACTGTGGAACGCCCCACCGCGCGACAACGTGGCATAATGGTTTGGGGCGTTATTGCCTACGATTCCAGGTCACCATGACGGCCCAACGATACTTGGATAATGTACTGCGGCCGGTGGCAATCCTCTACCTTCAGGGGCTGCCTAATGCAATTTTTCAGCAGGATTCAGCAGGATAACGCCCGACCACACAGTGCTCGCATCTGCCAACATGCTCTGCAAGGTATACATACAGATACTTCCCTCTCCACCGCATTCTCCTGACCTGTCACCAATAGAACATGTGTGGGATGTGATTAAACGCCGTTTGCAGACTCTGCCCCTGCCTCGTTCAGAAGATGAACTGCGGCAAATGGTTGAAAGGGAATATTCCTAGTCACCGTACTCTACTGACCGGTCAACAATCAAACATGTGTGGGATGTGATTGGACACTGTTTGCAAACTCTGCCCCTGCCTCGTTTAGAAGACGAACTGTGGCAAATGGTTGAAAGGGAATAGAAATAGAAAGCCATCCCTCAGCACACCATCCGCACTCTTATTGACGTGTAATAACAGACGTGTTTCTTCGTGCATCGCTGTCCGCGGTGGTCCTACATCCTACTGAGCCGACGCCGTTCACGCCTAGACGTGTTTCTTCTTGCATCGCTGTCCGCGGTGGTTCTACATCCTACTGAGCTCTAAAGCTCACTCAGGTACAACTGGCAATGAAATGGCAGACCAATTGGCAAAATATGCAGCAAATAGTTGCTGCTTGCTGTCTCTTATCCAAATTTCATGACTTTCTGACCACTCCTTCTTGGTGTTGCATTTTCAGTGTCGAGCAGTGTACATTTTTTAATCTACTTAATAACAGAAAATTAAATATCTGTTAGCCATACAATGGATAAGAGGGTCAATCCATTCGATTGTTGTTTGTGTGATCAAGGAATCAATGTATAAAATTTAATAACAATTAAATCTTTTGAAATAGATTAAGTTAATAATTAGTAATCAAGTTTAGTATTAGTAATTAAGTTCATTCTAATTAGCAATTAGATTAAGTTAATAATTAGTAGTTAATTTAGTAAGATATAAGCTGCATTTATTTTGTGAGCATAGATAAATCAATTCCAAATCCTAAGCACTGTTAATTAACTGGATGATCATAGTTATGTATATTTAATCAGAGTTAAATTTTCGTTCTTATTAAGTCCAAATCATATTTTAAAGATATGCACAGAATCAAATGTTCTTTCATAACATGTTTAGCATTTTGTGGGCCAGAAAGTTTGACTATGACAGAGTATGCGAGGGCTATATGCCGAAGGGAAGGGATGCCTTTGTGAAGGAGTTTCTAAGGGAAACTAGCTTGTATCTACGCTACAGTTGAGCAAAAAGCACGGAAACGCCTATGCTGCCAGCCCATTCGCCGGAATTAGAAATCCGGAACTCCGAGCTTTTGGTGACTTGCCATGTTTGGACATGGACAAGAAAGGAGTTTCGCTTGTGTAACTATGTATGTGAAGATGCCACAGACTATTTCACTCTAAAGGACAGCAGAATTTTATCCCTAATACTGTTGCTTTAGTTTGGTCGATCATACATTAAACGACATTGACAATACATAATAAAAATTCTCCAAGAATAAAATCAGAGGCAGAATTTTTAAGAACTGACCAAAATATTTTACTGATAAACGAGAAAATGGCCTGAAAATTGAGCTTACAGAGAATACCAGCAATTTTGCAACTGATGGAAGGATACAATATGAGAAAAAGTTGTTTAAATTATTTCTAATAGCAGAATACCTTTTATGATGGCACTATGAAACACTGATGAAAATCAATCACCATGGGAGAAAATCCTCTACCAACAGGAATCAATTTCTTCAGAAACTGAAGAATAAACTCCGACAGCGTGATGTACAGTAATAATGAGTAATTAGAAATAAATTTTTTAAAATGGTGCAATAATTTTTCATGGGAAGTAAATAAACAGATAAATGTTTCATGAGAAGTAAATAAACAGATAAATGTTTCATGAGAAAGTAAATATACAGTTAAGCAGCTGTGCTGAAATTATATTCCTTGAATATAATTAGAATGTTAAGGAAGGAAAGTAAATTATCAGATTCAATTTTGACAACAAACTGGATTGCCTAGAACAACTGAATTCATATCAAATAAAATCTTTGGTAAATCTTTATTACCCTAAAAAAAAGGCCAAACCAAGAATTTAAATGAGTTTCTCAAATAATCAGACCTCAAAATAATGCAAGCAACTGTCAGAAAGTATTGGACTGATGATACAACCCATAGCTAATCCTTCAATTTGGTTATAACAGTTATTGTGGAAAATGAAGTAGGTGTGATTCAAATTTCAGTCACACAGAGCTTAATTCCTCAGTTTTGGTAAAAACAAATAGGAATTCTAAATGTTTGGTTAATACATTTTAATTCCTTTTTAACTGGAACACTTGTAAAATGATTTAACGTAAAAAGACAGCACAATTTTGTGCTAGGGAGAAATATACTCAAGCATATTGATGATTTCAAAAGAATATTCTATTATGCATATATGGTTATAAATTAAAAAACAAAATCTAGAAAGCAAATATTTGGCTGAAAGGTATAAAAATGTAAGGCAAAATAGAATTTTGATTTTGTGACCTTTGGGAAAAGCATAAAAACCTAGAACAATTAGCAATAGGTGGATTGAGTTATTTTTTTAAAATTGAGTTGGAAATATATAAGATTACTTAATCACAGTTTTAACTTACTAAGAAGACAGAAGTTGGAAGATCTTTATGGATACAGCAATATGAGGCTTTAGTAATCAATTTTGGGACTTCAACAATGTTTTTTTTTTTTTTGTAAAGCTACAATCTGATCATTCTCATCAGTTTTGGAAATACTTGACCGAGTTAGGATGAATTTCTTTTTCTTCTTTTTTTTCCTGTTAAGATTATGAATTAATAATTTATTGTCAAAATTAATGTTGTGAGTAATTATGAGGTGAACTGCATCTTTCTGTGCTTCTCATTATTTTTGCTAAATTTAAAAGCTTTTTCTATACGAGCAGAAAAATTGAGAACCTAATGGTTTATAAAGTCTATAAAAGTGCAAGTTATATTTTAGTATGTTTATCAGATCCTCTAAGAGACTAACATTAGATATTCATTAGTGAATCAGTATTAATAGTTGGAAGGTAAATAGTAGGACTCAATCACCCACCTGTAAGCATTTGAAATTTAAAAGCGGTTATTATTTAAAAAAAAAATTTTTTTTTGTGAGTATGTGTGTATATTGACAGGCAATTTCAATTCTAGATTAAGATGTCTGAGCAACAGATTAAAAATTAGGAATTTTTCAAATGAAGATGTATATCCACACAAAGTCTTAGATAAAACGTTACAATGAAGTGTCAGTTTGAATTTAAGAATGAACAGAAGATTTAAGCTTGCAATTAAACAGTGAAAATTTAGGAATGACATTTTGATAATTTCATTTAAGCTCGGGGGGGGGGGAAGAAGTAAAACTTAGCAAATATCAAAAGCATGAAACAGTAGGCAAGTAAAATTTATTTTAATGCATAATAATCAGAATTAATTTTTCTAGATAATAATAATTAACGTATGTACAATGTTGGCCTAGGCACATGCAGTTTCTTTTGACACTGCAGATATATTTATGATGTTTCTCAAGAATTTTTATTTAAATTTTAATACTGGCAAGAAATGTCAGAACACAGTAACTGAAGGGAACTACAGAATTTTTTTTCTATTCAAATATAGGATTAAAAAAAAAAACAGTTACTTGCTTTAACACAGTTCTGACACAATGTTACCAGAAGTTTAAAGTCTAATGAATGCAAACTTTTCAGTACACTGGCCTCATCTAATTTCACAAGTATTAACTCTTTGGGCATTGGTACAAGACAAAATCTGTTCTCACTTAAATATCTGAAATGCTCATATATATGCATTTTTGTTAGAATGGATTTCATTCCCCCATGCCAAGTAGCTACAGCATTAACAATAACCTAGTTAAGTGAAGCAACAACTTCTCTCTTGCGATCTTCATACTCTTTCACCACTGGGAGCAGCTTCTCCTTAGGACAGGATTGCAACTTCAGGCATCAATAGCTAAACATTGCTGCTAAACAAAGGAGAAGGAAGGTGCATTCAAGTAACAGAACTAGTTTTAGTCACTTCAAAAGAATGACTGACAGATAATTTAACAACTACTAAAACCGATGAGCCAGGTACTAACAAGATGGGAAAAGCACCAGGTAGAAAATGATTCAGGCATTCAGACGACCTGCCGTTGTCTGAATGATTGGATAGTTTGGGTGATTTCAATGTGAAACAGTTGCTTCTCATTTAATGCAAAATTGAAACACTCAGAAAAATTAATTTAAAGAATAAATAATTTATTTTTCTAGACGTTCAGGTTTAAATAAAATACATTTTAAAAGCCAAGAATGCAAAATTTGCATTAAAAAACTATTTTCAAAACTTCAAAAATTTACCAACAATACATGCTTTTGTTTAATTTCAAATATACTTATTACATTTAAAAAGTAAACTTATTTATTTATTAACAAGAATTAAAATATTTAATAATATAAAAATGATTAATTCTCAGCTATTATGACAGAAATAGACACTTTGTTTTAAAAAAATGACATGCCTATTGTTCCGTAAAAATCATAACACATCACCAGTTTTAAAAACTTTGATTACGACTCACATGAAATAATATTAAAAAGGAATATGAAAAGCAAACAGAACTGTTTTTGATGACATAAAACAAAGTACAAGTAAAAAAAAAAAAAGTAATTTAGCATTTTGAAGCAGTTTCATTCATTACGTTTTTTACTTAATCTAGTAATAATAATCATTCAATAATGTTTTAAACTACATAAATAATTACAAAAGTAGTTATTTGAATAACATGGCAAATTAATTTGAGAGATCGAGGTATTTCTATTTATCAGCTTTGTCATTATTTAATAAAATACAGCAATTTTATTTTCAGAATATTATAAGCAATTAAAAAATATTCTACATTTTGTTATTATAAGCTGCAATTTGAGAAGTTCTTTTAATTAATCACATTGACAAGGAGTATTTAAAACAGTACAAGCATTAAAAATGCATTCAAAATTCATTTGGCAACAAAAATATTTCACAAGACAAGCATGAATTTAAAATAATTTAAACACATTAAAATTTCATAAAATAAATTATTTAAAACATATTCTGCATAAAGACAGCAGTGATTTATTCAGTTCACTAAGGCACAAGCTACCACAGAAACTTTCCATACAAATAAGCTCAAGATTTACAATATTTACAAAAATGTTAGCAATCTGTACAAGGCTAAAAGACCAAAATATAGTATTACACTTTAAATAAGACGAGAATTCTTTAGATACTGTATGAGAACAATGTATACAAATTTGTACTGTGCTAATGTCTGTACAGTTAGCATGCGTTGCAGCCGAAGATGGGTTAGTACTTTTGGTAAATCAATGGGCTAGGGGAAAAAAGAAAAAGTTGTCAAATGCTACAAATTAAAGATCATAATAACTATTTAGCTTAATATTGCAAAAATTTTTTAATTGACAATTTACACACAAGCAAATAACTTCACAGATAATGAGAATTTACAACTAAATAAGATATGTTTCAATACTTCATTTAACAAACAGCTTACACTTTCTACAGGATATTTTTTTTTGGGGGGGGGCTATAGGTTTTATCTTTGCTTGATTTTTTTGATTCTACACACATACTTCCAATTAGGAAGTTTCTATAAATTAAATAGAACATAATATGGCAATATTTTCAGCAATTCTAAATTGAAGGATTTGATAAATAAAAAAATTATGTTCAGCTATTTGAACATTGACTTTGTTTCAGTAAGTTAAATATAAAGCATAACCTTTATGTGCAAAATTTCCAACGATACAGACAGAATGAATTTATTGACTTAGATCATCATTTAGTGCCTATTCCTAAGCAATTTTGAGCAAATTTTTCATAAAATTATAAAACAACAGTTGCTCATTTTGGTAATTAATGGTCCCATATTCTGCAGAGAAGCACTCATTATTATCTTTGTAGCTGGTTTTATGAAAATATTAACTATTGATATGCATGAAGCAAAGAAAGGTATAAAGCTTTCTTGTTTAACACATAAGCAGAGTAAATGTTTTAATAATGGAATTATGCTCTGCACAAATCCCACATGAAGTTAAATTTGGGGAGGGGGGAATTCTGAACACTCCTATCGCCAACATGGAAACTGTTTTTGTAGAATTTTCTATTCTGAAAGGAGAGAGAGAGGGGGGCATCTATATTTATACCTTTGAAACATCATTACTATACATAAAAATTTCATTGAATACTTTTAGTATTATTTGATAATCATACTTACTGTTAACTTCATTTTATGATAAATTTACATAAATAAGTTAAACTATATTATAAGCATTTAATAATAATTAAACAAAATATATCTTAATATCTTAAACCAAATATCAGCTCTTCCTTTGCTCATTTATTAAAATCTTAACACCATTATATTGAAGAATTTTTCATACTTTAAATATATAAATAAGAAATAACCATCATGCTACCTTAAACAGTTTAAGCTACTTAAATAACTACAGCTTTCAAATTTATGTTCCATGGAGACAAAGCCTTGTGTGAGAGAGCTAAAATTCAATAATATATACCAGACAAGGACAAACTGTGTCTCGCGAACCGCATGTGGCTCTCCGACACCTTAACTGTGACTTGCGATCCTTTGCCATCTGAAATGCGACTGGTTTCAAATAAACATAGTTTAATTTTTAAACAAATTTTTTTACAAATGGAATACAAAATAGAAATCATGCAGTGCCATGTTTCTTTACTAATCGCTAATTTCATTTTTGATATTATGCATGCAAAATTTGATACCGTCTTTTTCCGAAAATAAGACACTGTCTTACTTTCTTTTTTGGTCCAAAATATGCGC
>KL820186.1:0-30354 GCA_000611955.2 Stegodyphus mimosarum
GATTTCATACAAGAATAACACAGTTAATTCTTTCTAAACAAGTTAAAACAAAACAATTTTTTTTAATTAACATAGCCATTTTCCACTGCGCAATCCGTTCAAAAAAAATAATCTCAATCTATTTATCAAAGAAAAGAATTTAACCTATAAGCGCCAAATTACGGCTAAAGTCACGGCACCAATGTTCTATTTCCTAATTCTGTTTGGTCACTGGCTAATGTTCCGTACCTGATAAGTAACAAATTATGTTAAAAATAAATTGCTTTCCAAAGTTTGTTCAATATGATTAGTAATTCCTTAATGAGTGGATCGTATAGTGGTATTCTGAGTAAACGCGTTTGTTTTACCCCCGGGAACGGCCGTTGGAAAATGGCTTTCAATGGTTATCAGGCTCCCTGTCAATTAAAAGGAATTCATTCCAAGTTTATGACACCATAATCAATGATATACCAAATATAATCTCCAATATATCTAACATATCTTAACTAAAATGAAGGAAACATCAAATAAAAGTAAGAAATCACTTAATCTCTAAAGGATTATCATTTATTCCGATACTTTAAATTCTAACATATCAATTACAAGGAAAATAAGCAAATCAATCTGATCACATTTATATTTTATCTTCATCTTATTTCTATCTTTATCTCTATTTTTATCTCCCGGGAGGAAAGGAAAGGAAGAAAAATAACCTTTTGTTCTTAATTACATAATTAAACCTTTATCAATACCAAAATTTTACATACATTACTCTCAAAGTATTGGCCAAGAGTTACAAAAATGTTATCGCACTTGGCGAGAAGATTGATGAGGTCAACGAAAGAAACGGATGGTCAGAGTCCTTGACAGTCTAACCATAACGGGGGCGATTTCACAAAAGGGATATAAAATGGGAGAGCAATAAAGAAAAAAAACTTTTCTTAAATTACTGCATCACCCCGAGGCTTGGTCTCAGCAGGATACGGGTCCCTGGCACATCTCTTCCTTCGGCCCTCCGCTGGAATTCTCAGTAGAACACAACCAGGGTTCACGGCTCATCGGATTACCTTCCGAACACTCCTCGAACTGGCAGCAGGTGGTCAGGTTTGATAGCTCAAGAGGGCGATTCCTTTATTCTGAAGTGCAGACATTCGGTGGACCCACGGACGAGACAAGCGCCGCAATCAAATCAGGGGCTACCGCGAAGTAAGAAACCCAGCAAGGAAAATTCTAAAAACTTTCAGCCATAACTCCAAGCTTTTGAACTCCCTTCAACTCGCTCAAAAATATACACGACTTCAAGAAACAGTAGACAGGTGACGAGCGTCTCAAAAGTTCTCCCTTCCGCCTTGGGGTTTCAATCAAAAGTCACGAACCATCAAAAATACTGGCTCCCGTTAACTAGTAGTTTCATCTCCAAGTCGTTACTCCTCCTTCGGAGTTCCAGTAAAAAGTCACGAACATTCAAAATTCTTCCCTCAGCTCTCCCAAAAATACGGGCTGCCAGAAAACCAGGATTTCGCTCACTTTCAAGACCAAAAATTCCAATTTTTCACCAAAACTGACGAAACAGTCAACTGCGCATGCGCGACCAGCCAAGATTCCGGTCAGAACGGTCTCTTTTCTTCGAAAATGTCCATTATCCTACCTAGAACGTGAAAACAGCAACCCTTTAAATCTTCTCACGTACACCCTTTTCCCACGACAACGAAAACAAAGAAAAATCTTTCTAGAACATTCTAAGATGATTCATCCTTACCCGAACAACAATGACACTGCAAAACTTCGTTCCTCACCAATCTTTCCACCCAAGAACAAACGCCATAATTAAATACAAGGATATAATATTGAAGCATTATATATATATATTTCAAACAAAAATATAAATATTACCAAACTAAAATATTAATACCTTAATTAGTAATTTAGATAATTAAATAAGATTCTGATTTTTCTAAATGAAGGAAATAATTAACTTGAACTCTTTTTTTTTTGAATTTGCAGACAATCATCAACACAACATTTCCTACATAACAAATCGAATAATTAGACTTTCCTAATCAATACTTCAAACAATGAAAATTAAAATATAAGTTTTTTAAAGGCTTTTGATGATTATTTACAAAAACAGAGAAAAATAAAATAATTTGTGATGAGCAGGGTAGTAAGCTATTGTTGGAAACGGTAATAGTTAAAGTAAGCACCGCTAGATGACGACTTGCAATAATACATTTAAAATATCAATTGTATTTTTACTTCGCGAGTTGAAGAGCTAAATATTTAAAAAAATTTTTTTTTAAATAAAAACTTAGAACTGGTCTCACAACTCTGTTTGTTGTTACCTTACATTCTGTTTTTTAAAGTATTGGAGTGTATACTAGTGTTATTTAAAGGTACGCAACACTGTTCCAGAAAGCCGCCGAACTGGTGTGGATACTGAAAGCATAATATCGATGCAATACATAGTAGAAAAGCATAAGTAATGTACGAGTACTTTGGTGCTTTTTAAATTTAAGTGCATGGAAGGAGAAACAAAGCATAAAACTGGTACATGTTAGCTCACAATATGATATATAAATAATTAAATTAAGGTAAACACAGTAAATATTGAATAGACAATATATAAATGAATACAAGTACAGCAGAAATTAACAGAGATAACACACATACATAGACCTAACTCATTCATTGTCCATATTCAGAACTGGCATAGGCCTTTTAGAGTTCATAGGATTGTTAGCATCATATTGACATATTTTGACAGCAGAGTTGTCAATCAGTTTTTTTTTGTTCAAGAAAGTTGTTTGCAATTCGGTATTAACAAGTTCTTAATGATTCCATTTTCAGTTTCTGGTGAATCCTGTTGTTTCTTACATACCATGAAGAGTTTGTAATTTGGCGCAGAACTCAGTTCTGAGCCGTTTGGAGTTTTTCTTGTTTGAAAGACATGAATAGGTCCACACGGGGCATGCATAACATAGCAATGGACGCAAGCAGGGATGATTAACCTGTGTTAGGGCCCTAGGCACTTTTTCCTGCCGAGCACGTACACCCGCAATTATCTTTATCAGCCCTTAAAGCTACAAGCATTTCTAATTTCTGTCCTTATCTTCTCATGGTATATTTTTTGAAAGAGGCAGTCAAGTATCTCGTTATCAATGGTATTAGAAACACCTTTGAAGAATGTACCAGTTTCTAAGTGATTCTTCAAATCTGAATCTAATTTAGAGGCAAAATTTACTAATCCTCTAAATACCCCTGGATTTACTCAATCGTCTTTTTCATCATGTCCAAGTAAGGGAGTTTCAAAGTTTCCACAAAAGAAAATGCAGTCTATTATTTTGCGCGAAATTTCACGGTTCATTTTGACCTTTATGTTATGCTCATTGACTGAAAATCTGTATCCCTCACTAAGTTTCTCCTTAAAACTAACGGTTCCTAAAAGTGCAGTGAAACTACATTATCAACATGCTTCTTTGACTTCTCCTGCTTTTTAGTGTTTCCTTTCATTTTGTTTATATTTCTGAAAAATGAATCAAATAGAATAGCTGAAAAATAATCTAACCAAGAATATGGTGTATGATTTTTAATCACAGCACACGCGGAGTAAAAAAAAAAAAAAGAAACACCTCCCAAAGACACTCCACATTCGACACTGCAAGAGCGGCAGTGCTCTTCTTCCTCTCGGCCTCGTACGCTGATTCCTAAGTGCGCATGCGCAAAACAAAATACCACACGCGCGAAGTAAAAAGTAATCACGTTTCCAGAATTTCGGCACTGCAAGAGCGACAGTGCTCTTCTCGCTGGATGGCTCGAGTGCTGCTTTCTGTGTGCGCATGCGCAGATCAACCAAACACCACGCCGCTGGAACTGGGAAGCGCGCAGGTCCATACAAAAACTTTCGTACCTTTTTCATAAACTGGAGGATGGCTACTGACATTAAGTTTAAGGATTATATATTGTAGAAGTATAAAAAAAGAATTAAAGAAAAAACGGCCCATTATATTAAGTATTAAAAATAATAATAAGAGGAAATAGGGGGTGCTGCAGTTCCACAGTTATTACGAGCCGCCACTGCTTTTAGAGTACATTGTCTTAATGTTGAAAAATTGTTTAGCCGATTGTGGCAAAGCACACAACAGTAAATCTGCCAGTCAAGAGAGAAACCTTCACGGAAGGAGTTCTAAGGGAAACTGTATAATATCCATGTTACAGAATGGAAAACTATGAAAGCATCCGTGCAGCTTTGCTGAGATTCAAACACAGGATAGGAAATGTCTTCAGATGTTTTTCTCCCACTCAGTCACTGCCGAGATTATATTTTACAAGTAAACATTTCAGCAACTCGAATAATACTAGTTATATTAGTCACTATGGAAAAAATAGGACACACATTTGCGGAGGATATTTTATACTTTTCACTGTTAAAGTATTGTGCCTTATAAATGCATAACTTACCTTCGAAAAACAAAAACACTCTTGCAGTCTCCATGATAAATGTATCAGAATCTCAATGTGATACAAAAGCACCATTCAATACCTTAAGAGTGCACATCAAGGAAAACAAGGGGTGATTTTATGTTTCTCGTTCTAGCAAAGCAATGACAGAATGATAAAAAGTGTAAAGAAAACATGCAATGCTAAAACTGTAGTAAAACAACGGAAAATTGTGTAAACAATATACGCATAATCATGCTAAATGGAAATGTCGATTATACATCTTTCTCCTCTATGCATTCTTTCTGAATTACTCGTGAAAGGCATATTAACTGTGCTTTACTGTATTTCCTCTTTTAATATATGCAGGTTTTAAACGCATCGTAGCGTATACTGAGGAACGAAGTTCTTTCGAAAGAAATGCAGTTAAAAAAATAAAATTAATTCTCAAATCATCTATGTGTATAAATGTAATTACACAATTCAAACAAATAAATAGAAATTTTAAAAATAGTTATTTGAAGAAACATAATTCAACCATGCGACTCAAGCAAATCAAATGAAATTTAAAAAAAAAACAAGAAGAGACCTGACTTTTTTCCACATGTTTAGAAAGCAAGGATAAAGTGAAATAGTTTATTATAAACTAAGAAGTTCGCGAAGTGAATTATTCTTGGCACAAAGTACAAAAAGTACCCCAAGATGAATTACCCGATTGCTCCTTAAATTTCTTACCAAAATTTACAAAATTCGGTATTCAGGCATAACATGAGTCGCGGAATTAAAATATGAGAAAAAAATTCACATACCATATCAGAGAATGTCCGATTTTTTTTCTCAGAAATGGCATGTTAGAGGAATGCTATATATAAATCTAATATATATCTTAATTTCAGCTTTCGAAACATGAAAAACTCAATTTGAATTTCAACCGATTAGAACGGGAGATAAAAGAACTGTCCACCTTTTTTTAAACTCAGCCTACATTGATTAAATAATTTTCTATCGTTACAGAAATATAGACTTGTTATAACAACAAAATAGCTTTTATTATAGCAAAATTGACTTCATTAGAGCTCTAGAAAATCGACGTTACTAGAATGAAGCCAGAATTACATATGTCTCTTTAAAACCCTATACACTTTGTTGTTTTAGAAGTCTTTTCGAGAAATGTAAGTATAAATGCATCAAACTCCATCTCAGTTTTTCTAATCGAGGAAAAAATTAAATTAACAAGAAATCGACAAGTAAATAAAAGAGAAGGAGAAAATTTTTTAAAACGTTACACTTCTCCTCCCCCCCGGTGGTCTCCCAAAGCGAACATAAAATCATTATGCTGAAGAATTATTTGCTTTCTTCTAAATCACATAAAAATAACACGTTTAACAATTACTTCAGCAATTAGTAAAACATTAGATTTGAATTTTTTGTAGTTAATTATTTGCACCGAATATTAGTTATGATTTGGAGAAAAGTCATAAAAGAATAGTTTAGGAGTCTTGATTGATGCAAAAGATGCACGTAAAACTGAATTTAAATATTTGGTAAAGTTAAAAGCCTTTATTTGCTTTATCTACGTATCCGTTTGACAGTCTACCTGTAAAATGAAGTATTTGTTTCAAAGGAAAATTGTTCGAGGCATTTCGAGAAAAACTCATATGATATTTTCTTCCTCTGTACCGCTTGCCTTCTGGTGTAAATGGATAGTACGTCCAGCTAGCAATCAAAAGATCCGGTATTCAGATCCTGGCGAAGGCATTGCATATTTTTCTCCTTTTATTCATCGCTATGACCCTACAGACCCCATGGGAAAAATCCCCATGAAATAAAAAATATCAGTAATAATTTGTTCACGAAGAGAATGCCGTGCGTTTGTTCTTCGGCCTAGTTTGTATGCCGAAATTTATAGGAAATTATGTATTGAATTAGCGTTAAAAATCAATAACTCGATTTTTATAGTTGTTTATTTATTTATTTACATTGAGAAAAGTGTTACGTGATTAACATTCAGAATTCATTGTCGTTTTTTAGATATTGAGATTTCACGTTCGATGTTGCTTTAGTTACATAAGTAAATCTGTGCACATAAACCAACATCAGAAGGCTAGAACTAGTAACAGAAGATTTCTTTTATTAAACAACACTAAGTACCCGTTGAGTATACGCATGTGGCTCAAAATGGACGCTTAATCTTGCTATTAAAGAAAATGGATCAGTTTAATTAATAATATTTATCGAAAGGCATTAATCCTCTTTCTCTTAATTAAAGTTACATATATTTTCTTATGTAACAGAACTTTACAGATCATTACAACATTATGCTATAATCCCCACATTGTCGAAATAAGCAAATAACTTAATTAAAGGAAGCCTATTGGCGAGAGAATGCTTTCCTATTTTCGTTTCACTTTGTTTTCGATATGGCAACTTCTAGCTAGAAATTCAGCCCAAAAATCCGCAGTCACAGCAAATCCACATAGGCTGAATGCTAATTTTGCAGAAACATTACTGGTATGTAACATCTCACTGGTCAAACGTCTGCACGCATTTGACAAGTTCAGGAAATTTCAGCAAAGATACGATATATTTATCATCATCAGTGATTAGTGGTTTATCAGCATCAGCAATAGCCCACGGATATCGTCTTATGGCTGATGCCTGGAGATGATATCTTGCTATTTCTTTGCCGTTTCATTGCTAGAGCTTCACACTGTGAAGCTCATATCTTGGTATTAAATAAAGAAAAGAAACACTACAGATGCACTTGCTATTATACTTCGACAATCATGGAATTTTCATTTTGATGCAAGGGATAGTGAATTTTTAGCCCTTTCTCTTACCTCCCTGCATTAGTTGTAAACGATAATTCATATCTGAAATATCTATGGAGTTAATTCTGTTCTCTGTCATAGTCCTTTTGTTTTTGATCCTTTCAACTTTTATTCTCCGGAACCAATGAGTTAAGGTATGCAATATGCTTTAAAAGTTTCAAGTCTCACCATTTTGCAATAATTTTTAAAAAATCATAGTTGTAAATTCTTCTTCATAATTAGCAGATTCTTAGAAATGGTAATCACCGAATTATTTTCTAGTGCAATTTAGAACTTTTATTTACACAGTAACAATCTCTATTCAGCAGAGAAGAAGAACTTTAATTTTATGCGGCAATTTGTTATTTGCGGTTATTTGTTAATTTTTTCCCTTGTTAAGTCTTGCTATATTCCAAATTAATACACGTGTATTAAGAAATGGTTTTAATATCCTATGTATCATATGCTTTCAAATATCATACGAAGATCCAGTCAGAATGAGGATCTCGTAAAAAAATAAGTGAAGGTAACGTGATTCGTTTTTAAGAAAGTATACTGCGAAGCTATTTGTTTGACTCGAATAAATATAAAAGGCGATCATATAAAATTATTCTCAATTTAAACTTAGGTAACGATTATCAGAAAGTAATAAAATAGATTTAGGAATAAATGTTTTAATTAATCTTTGAAATAAATATTTTTATTATCTAGGCACTTCAGATTTATCGCGAGATGCGGATTCGCCGAAAGTAGAAAAGAAAGGATGTCGGACACTTGTCTTTGAAGAAGTCAGTTAGTAACTAACAATAACAGCAATACAAAACAAATGCAGAATTACAAACCGAATATTAATTCCGCTAAAAGTTATGTGAAATGTGAGGCTGTAAAGAACGTAATGATTGTTAATAAATGAACTTTAAAAAATAATATCTTGTAAGCGTGCTTTGTTAGTCACTGCTATGTTAATTAACCATGATTTTCATAACAATCCTTAATCTTTCTGGAAGTTTCATAATTCTATCGTTTAAGAAGTTCTTTGGCTCTGAATCGAAATATTAGAGATTGCTTGATGAACATCATCTCGAGCTCTAAATATTTTATATTCCAGAAAGCATTGAAAATGTTTAAACAGATGGCAGTCAGATGGATAGATATCCGGTGAATTTATTGGGTGAAGAATCATTTCCCATTTGAATTATGAGGTATTGTTTTCGTGTGGTCTTACACTATTTTGCTGAATAGTTACTCTTCTTCTAGTGCTTATATTGGGGGTGTTTGATGAGCAAAGTTGCATTCAAACGCTCAAGTTTATGACAGTATACCACAGGAATTGGAGAACTTTTTCATTTTTGAGAGCTAAATGTTGGCAATGTCCTGTCCTAGTAAATATAAAGCGAAATCTTCTTTGGATGAAGACCATTGGAACTGTTCTTTGGCCAAGATTCAACCTCTTCCCTTTTCACTTTCAATTAGCATAAGGAATCAATTTTTATTCAACAGGACGACAAAGTCAATTGAATTAGCCTTTTGCTGCGTCAAAAGGGCGTACGCAGCATTGGGGCAAATGACCGAGTGCTGGTGAATTTGCTTGCCTTAGCTTTGTTTTTTATTTTTCCGAATTCAAGCGAGTGCTTTATTGTAACAATGTGTGAGACCTCAAGCAGGAGATCGCTTCATAAATGAGCATTTTTAGATCAAATTGAACCACAGCTGTTAGCTTGCTATTATCCACTCCTGATATCCTTTTCGAAGATTGCTGAGATGGTAATCCCCTGACTTGAAGTATTCTAGCCACTAATAATGTTACAATAGACGAGTTCACTAATAATGTTATAATAGACGAGTTCACTAATAATGTTACAATAGACAACTCAGATCTTTCCAAAAGCTTATTTAGCAATACAGCCACCTCAAAATGTACTCAATAATCAATATCTTATGCGCAACCTTTCACTCATTTACATAAAAAAATAAGAAGTGAAAAAAATTGAACTTAATTGACATTTAAGTAATATTTTAAAGACTAGTACTCATACCATTCAGAGAGAATCTATAGAGGCATTAGGTATTTTTGAATCAGGAGACGTGAAAAATGAACAATGGCCTCTCCGGTACTCCAACTTCGGACCCCTCTAATACGTGCCGAGCGTATTGACCACGAAGGCACCACGAAGACAGGCTATGAAGACTGGAGAAATGCCTTATAACTCTTTTACATTTTCAGATATTGACTGATTAAACCCCACAACGCACATTCGAATTTTGAACATTACATAAAACGATAATTACTTTCATTAGAAACTTACATTAATAATAGTGTCAAATTGACTCATAGTTAAAGTTAATGAATTCAGAAATTGCGCTTAGACTATTATTAAATATTTTGTTCCGTACTATCGGACATGACGTTACTATCCTCCGCTTTATTCTTTGCTTGGCATTTAAAAGGGGAAAATTAAGATCAGCCCAGATGTCGCAAGTATAATTCAAGGATATCGCATGAGATCAGAAAATGTTTTATTCTCACTTAACTGACAGCAATAGTGTTTCCAATCTTATCGAATCATAACAAGGAATTTCTAAAAAGAAAATTCTACCATTTTTTCTAACGAATTGTAGATTTATTAGCATTTACTCAGCATACATTGAGTGCCCAGCAGCCAATAGCCGTAGTGAATTAGCCGTAGTAACGTATGAAAATTAATATCGAGTTTCAATGCCTTTTACTCTATTACACAACGCTTCTACATTCTATACTCGCCGGACTTGAAAAATAGATCACTTACATCAACGTAAAGTCCAAATGAACATGCATGTAGAATGAAGAAAAGCTTAGTTTTTATTTGAAACTGGAATCTGACTGCGTAACGTGTTGCATGTTTGGTGGAATTCAAGGTCGTTAAATCTTTAACAGTTGCCTTCTTTACGCACTAGTGAAGATTGTAAATTTACTGATTTTATAATTAAAGGTAATGTGTGAAATTTTCTAATTAAAAGAGCTTAATGGTAATTTAGTTCTATTTTTACCTTTCCAAATATTTATTGAAAATACAAACATATGAGAAAATAATACAAAAGTAAACGTATTGTTAAATCTTATCTGTCATTACAAAAATGTAAGAAAATTATATTCTGAACATAAAAAGTAAAATAATGCCGCAGTGTCCTACTGAGGCTGAGAGCTACTGCCCTCTAGAGAGCACCAAATTTGATAATCTCATATAATTTCAGTTCAAGGGACAACTTCTCCGTTTTTCCCATTATTCGCGAGTCACTAATATTAAAAATCTGAGTTTAAAACCTATTTAAGTTCACAGGCGTTGGATAAAAATATGGAGGCACTTCATGAAAATGCATGCTTGAAGAGCTGAAATGTTTATTCTAGCAAACGCTATTAGTAACTTTGATGTATTTGCTCATTAACGCCACCTGTACAACATCCTCAATACGTTACAAGCGTCTTTCGTTATTGAGACAGTATTTTGTGTAGCTGTAAGTGCATCACATTGGAGCTAAATGAATTTCAACATTCGTAAATTGTTGCGGGTCGCATGATGGGTGCTTCCGAAACCAAGGAAGATGAAATGTTTGGTGTTTCAAGGGGCACAGTATCTTAAGATTTTTAACTCATAGAGGAAAACCAGTAAAGCCGCATCCTCTAAATCAGAGTGTGGACAAAAATGTGTGTTGAGTGGTCATGAAACACTATCATTGAAAAGAATTGTGATGAAAACGTAGGATGATTAAGCCGAAAAATGTGATTCCTGAACTGAATGTCGCACTCGTAAACCTTGTCAGCACCAAAACGATATGAAGGGAACTTCACAAACAGAGTATTTTTGGGAGAGCTGCAATTAAACAGCCATTCATCAGTGTGCTGCGAAATAAACGCCTGTCTGGCGAATACCATCCGAAACATGACGAGGGTTCATTCATGATTTGAGTAGCCAGATTGTGGTATTCTATAAGACCACTCATTGCTGTGAAAGATCTCACATTACTGCCAAGGATTATGTGACTATTCTGGCTGATCACGCCCATCTCATTGTACGCATTTTGTTTCCCAATCGTGATGCCGTGTTCCAAGAAGACGGAGCTCCTATTCACTCGGTTCGCATCGTCTAGGACTGTGTTTTGAACATGAGGGTGAACTTTCACCTCTGTCATATCTACCACACTTAACAGATATTAATATCACTGAGTTTTGCAGGCTAGAGAAATCTGCGTGACTCCTATCCCCTGTCATCATCGTTAACGGAAATCGTCAATGTTTTGAAGGAACAACAATACACGATTCCCTGGCAAACCGTAGAGAAGCTCTATTTATTTATTCTGAGAACACTGCAAGCTGTTTCGAATGTCAGCGATTCTCCTACACTGTATTAGTCACAGCAATTTGCTTTTTATTTCGGTGCTTTCAAATTTTTGTCCAACCCCTGTGCATTTCAAACCAAAGCGCAAAGTGACTAAAACTTTTATAAAACTTCAGCAGGCCTGTTGACGCTTCGTTCTAGACTACACAGGTTTTCAGGTGGTTTAAAGCCTTTTCAGAACGCCGAGAATCAACTGAAGATGATCCTTACTTCGGTAGGGTTTCAATAAAAGAAACTCTCGAAAATGTTTTCAAAATCAGGTATGTTGTACGTTTAGCCCATTGACTGGTTGTGATATTAATAGCAGAAAAGCTATATTTAAAACACGCATCTCATACTTTGATGAATGCTGCTTCATGATGGCAATCATCTGTCATATGTCTCTTTCTGTAACAATGTTTCTGGCTTGAAAGACGTCTATGTTATTTCTCCGCCGCTTGACTTCTGTGACTACTAATTTCTACATTTCTCTAGACTGAAACATTCATCTGAAGGGACACCATTTTGGAGCCACAGAAAATAATAAAGAGGCTATGACCTATCCGTCAAAGACTAACAGAGTTTCAGCACTACTGTTTTTACCACAAAGATACTGAAAAATGTTTGCTCTTAGATGCATAATTAAATACATTTTTTTAAATTTCTAATTCTTTTTAAAAATAAGGCACACAAAAAGATAATTTAAAGAAACTGTAGTCTACCAGCAAAAAATCCAATTTTTATTCAAACTAATTCAGCTTTCAGAAAGCTCTCTGTCTAGCACTGAACGTGCTAGTCTGGTAGTCATTGCGAAATCTTACTTTATTTCAATATATTTCCCAACATTTTTTTCTCTTTTTGAAAACAATCCAAATTTTTTAAAACATAATTTAGTCATTTATTTATTTATTTATCAGAGATTATTCCTCATGTCATTTAGCAGTGTTTGAACTGTTTTAACTGAAAATATGTTTTCATCATTATAATACTGTACGAGATGTCGATAAAATTAGGTCTAGAAAATTTTTGGAAATCAGCACCGCAGATTATTCCTCGTAATTCATTAGCATCTGTTCTGTTCAATTCATTCTACGACTTTATCCGCAATTCTAGTTTTATTGAATGTATTAAAAATTGCATAAATATCCGTATTTTTCACCATATGTTTGAATAAATTTGAATATAATCATCCATATTTTTTAATAAGAATTTAAAGAACACAACAGAGTATCATAAATTCTTTCATACTACGCATTGAAGCATTCTTAACTTTATTATTTAAAGCATTTTTTGATTTTACAATTTTACTAAGCATGAATTTCAGTTTAACATCAGCAATGTATAAATTAATATTTTCACTACAAAATGTTTCAAGTTTTACCGGTTGTAATGCTAATGTTATTTAGGAAAAGCATACAAGCTTTTAATTTCTGTGACATGAAATTAAACTTGAACTGTCTATTTAAGCTAATGGTTAACAATAAAAATATCTTAACCTATTTGCGAGTTATCTCCCTTAACAACAATGTAAGTATCACCAAAAACAAGTCAAATTGAAATATAAATCAAAATTTATTTATTCGCACTTGGTCGATTACGTTGAAATATTAACACAACTAAATTGATGTCTTATCGCATAAACGATAAGATGAGATTGCATACGCTAATATTCGCTCCATTACAAACAAGATTCTAAATTCCAAAATAAACACCTGGTGGGCCACGCTGTCTCTAAACTCGGGAAATTCTTACCAACGGCATAAAGATTGATTATACTTTAGTATTTCATGAATACAGCAGGAACTGATTCTGTGTAAGACACAGCGACGACGCGGTGAACGTTTCCATAAGCATACGGTTAAAGTAACCTATTCCTTTTGAACGATGAATCGTGTCATTAAATTTGAGTACCTTTATGGTCTGAGCGAATATTTTGACATTAGAGAAGAAGAACGGGATTTGATCTAACAATATTTACTAAAATTTAAGAATAATTGTCTTAAGCTCATTTCCTGTAAAATGCATATCGATGTTTAAATTTATGTGAGATTTCAAATATATTTATGGCGAAAATATAAAGACCCATACAGATCGTATTGATATTATGCTGTTTATGGAGTTACTTGCAAAATAATGTGGATTTACTGGCAAAATGTTTAGGCAATTTTTTGCTATTAAATGAGACACTCGCTTTATACATTAACTTTACTACAGGAGTGAACTGTTAACAACTACATCTCGCTGATGAAAGGCTCGTGGAAGCAAGGCTGCATATGCCTCCAGTACTTTCTCGATAGGCCACCTAGATTTGGGCTGAGAAGATTTGTCCTATCTCTGTATACCACAGATCTTCCCTATCAATGCCCCATCTTGTGGTTAGTATTTCCTCGAGATTTTAGGTTTTTGACTGCAATGTGGACCTAAATAATTTCCTCAAGGAGTTTTTGGTTTATAAGACAAATCTCTTCTACAAGACTCGATGGAAAATCTGCCTTAATGTCGGAAGATAGCCATCGATAGAGATGATGCTCCTTTAATTGAAATGGACATTTTTCGGTTTTGTACAAATATGTCTATGCTTCTAAGGCAGTCTAAAGTTTCCTGAATACCCAGTGTATATTATAAAAGCTGATTGGAAATTTTTTAAATTGCACCTGTACCTTTTTCTCAATATCGGACGTGACGCATCGACATATATGAAATTGAAATTTCTTAGTCACAGTGTTTTGAATCTGGACACAATGAATGACAGCACCTAGCTTGGTTTGTCATGGCGGGTAAGAAATACATCTCTGTAAAAATACGCAGACATTTCTGCACAAATCTGAAAGAGCAGTAATGGAACACCCAGAATGTTATACCATGCATATATGGTGAAACATTTCAGCCGTTCTTCAGTTTTTCAAAGGTAGAGGTACTTGAAAAAACCTCATGACGCTGCACTATTTACCAAAATTAATTGATTTCTGCAAACTGCATTTTTACTGGAAGCGTCTTATCAAAGATGAAAATGCGATCCTAAGCGTTCTAAACAAAAAATGTTTTAAAATAGATTGCTCCCTTTCAATGCACACGGCAACTATAATAGATTTCTTGCATTGTACTACGATTTGCTTATTTGTATTCTGTTCACTTTCTTGCAAAAGAAAAGCGAAAAACAAATCTACCAATATTATGGCAAGATCTTTATTGTGGCAGACATGCATTCTTCTTCCTCAGGCGAGAAAAACCTTTTACAAAGGTAGGAAGAGCATTAATTATTTTATATCGAAAACAATGAGCAAAGCAGAATGTAAAGCAACGTAGCACCATCTGGGGAAGAAGATAGTAATGCAGCGTGATGAAGGTATTAGAATTCTGAAAGTTTTACGGGAATTGGATTGGAATTAATGTTATGAAATAAAGAAGATATACTGTGTGAATCTGAAAAGCTTAAGGAATTAAATTTACCAACGGAAGAAGTGTTATAGATAATTTTCGCATAACTAATGGTCAAAATTGTGCTTAAGTAGCCGACTATGCTTAGGTATCTAAGATTTGTTTACTTCTCCTTTTCGAAAGTAAGATTCGCGTTCCTTGAGGCAAAATTTTAGTCCTGTTTCCGTTTAGTCGATTGATGTTAAACCAGAAAACAAAATATGCTATAAATTTCCCAAGAATAGGAATCAGGAATGGCAGCTTTAAGACACGAACAGCGAATTTTGCTGATAAGTGAGGAAATAACTTCTAATGATATAATGAGATATCTTAAGGCGGAATGTCTTGCTTGCTTTATCTTAAGGCGAAAGACTAATGCTTTTTAATGGCTGTGCAATGTTCGTGGGAGAAAATCCTCTGACACTAGCAACCGGTAATTGAGTTCCTGGAAAAGCAAAGTTTCTGAAAAACACACTTTAAAAATACGTGGTAGAGAATATATATTAATTGAGACTATATAGGAGTAAAAAAAGTCACTTTTTTTGTTTGGTGTCTTGGCATAATTTAGAAAGGGGACACAAAGAAATAAGAGAACTGTTTACGAAAAATTGTAGCGCTAAAATCAAACCCATTGCAGTTAATTAAGGTAAAATAACACGCCGAACAAATATTAATTTCAACAAACAAAAAAATCAGCATTACATTTGCAAATATAAGGCTGTTTTTTGCTGTTTGATTCGAAATTAATAATAATTGCAGTTACTTTACGGGGAAGAATTGGATTTATCACATCCAGATTGGAAATTGAACCAGACAGCTATATCAGTCGAATTAAAAAAAATAAATTCTAGGCTAAATAGTCTTTATTACTATCAAAAAGCGCGAAAGTGACATCAGCTCAGTGAAATCAGGAAAAAAAATCGGATAATTTGAGTTTAAAAGAGTGTATATTTATCTTCTGAATCTTTCTATCTTTATTAATATCTTTATTAATCTTCTGAAACCAGTACTGGTTTCAGAAGATTATCCGTAGCTAGTCTTTTGATTTGGCGATAGCAATTAATTTTGAAAACGAAGTGGATATGATTGAAAGAAATTTAGTAAGAAAAATTAACTCTTCAATTTAATAATATGTGAAATTAAATTTTTTCCAAATCGGATTTCAAGATTTAAATCTACACTGGTGAAATAAATTAAGAGAATTTTCATATTTGATCTACGATCTCCAGAACTTCTGGACAGATTTTAATAAAATTTGGTGTGAACATAGGTTGATATAATACAAACAAAATAAACATTCACCAGTTATAATAGACACACATGTTCGTGTGTAACAAACATGGGAGTCTGAAGGTCTGAAAAGCGGATGCAGAAGACACAAAAGAAATGGGTTAATAGGGGGTATGGTACCCTCTTACAGCCACACAGGCCTCGCAGCGTGATGTCATATTGGAAATAAGGCAGTTTATCAGTGCTTGTCGCAATTGGTCCCACTCATTCAGCAACACCATTTTCAGTTCCTGGATGGTTCTCGAAGGGGGTTGCGAGTTCCAACTGCCCTCCACAGAGCGTCCCAGACATGCTCTATTGGGTTGAGGTCTGCAGACCTTGCTGGCCAATCTATTTGGGGAATATTCTCACTCTCGAGAAATTTGTCGATCAGTAGAGCTCTATGTGGCCTCGCGTTATCGTCCTGTAAGATGAACTGCACCCTGGAAAAGGCGACGATAGGGCCCCCAAGACCTCATCCCTATACCTCACACCAGTCACGGAGCCTCTGTCAAAGACGTGGAGAGGTGTGTGGCCATCCAACATAATGCCTGCCTAGACTATTACACCGCCACCGCCTTTATTGTTGATTTTGCGGACATTGGAGAGTAGGTAGCAGGTCCCTGCC
This sequence comes from Stegodyphus mimosarum, assembly GCA_000611955.2. Taxonomy (NCBI): domain Eukaryota; kingdom Metazoa; phylum Arthropoda; class Arachnida; order Araneae; family Eresidae; genus Stegodyphus; species Stegodyphus mimosarum. Next base: position 16,893 of record KL820186.1, read on the forward strand.
TGACTCCATATGAAAGTACGGCGAGAATCGGAATTTACTCTAAAACCGGACTAGTCGATGAACAGAACTGTCGCCCATTGCTCCGTACTCCAATCACTATGGTACCTGCACCATGCTAATCGGATTCTCCTGTGAGTAGATGTGAGCGGGACGGAAACAGCCGTTCTTCTGGCAAACAACCGTCTCTCATTCAGTCTTTTGGAAGCAGTCACCCTTGTTACACGGATTTCTGTAGCTTCATACAGGTCCCGAGAGAGCTAAGAAGCTGCAGTCCCTCTGTTAGCCTGCCTCTAGCTTCCCCACAATTCGCCACTTAATTCCATCATCTGAACGTTGGTGGTTACTCATTTTTACTGTTCCGATATGAATTTAACCGATTGCTGCAAGATAACACCAAGAAATTCGCCGAGGTGTGCTAGCGAACGTAATTCGACTTACCCTGCGCGCGCTTTAAAGCTTGTTTTTCTGCTGGTTCCTCCTACAAACACGTGTACGCTTACGGATTTGCCGTAGCTGCATTTTTATCTAGAAGCAGCGGTTTTTCCTTCAGTTCAGTTCTTTTCATACCATTCGATAAATATGCAAATTCTCTTACTTTATTTCACCAGTGTATATTCGTAACCCACTTCAGCTCTCGCACTTCTGTAGAAATGGCTCAAATTAAAATAAGTTTTCCTTTAGTATTAAATGAAAACTCTATAAGTTTGCTTTGTTCTCTGAAAGTAGAAGACTTGTTTCCTAGAACAGTGTGTGGAAATTTCAATCATTTATAATATCAACGTGCTTCAGTATAAGCTAGCAAATATGATGATTTGTATTATGAATGCGTCTCCAATTATCAGTTAAGATTTAATTTGCGAACTCAAGAGATGCTAGTAATAAATTTAGTTTTGTTCATTTGAAGTTGTATTGTGATTGAACTATTTTGCCTGAAGAAATAATGTATTGAAACTGATTAGTAAAGGGTTCCAGTTTCAGACTTTTACAAGTTAAATGCATAAAATGTTTTACATAAATAGTTATTTGTATTCACAAAATTTTCTATCATCTTAGCACAGAGCTTCTACTGAACAGAATTTCTGAATTGCAAAAATAGCTTGCTCCGATAACAGCTCTTAGTAGTTTTATTTAATGTAATTTGATTATAAAAAAGTCAAAAACACAATCCTATTTTAAACGTTGTATAAAAATTAAAATAAGTTTGCATTCCAAATGGAAATTCAATATTTTCCTAGTACCAATCAGAATCAACTTTCTTTTTATTATCCTACTTCCAAAACATTTGGGATTGAATTTTATTTGCTGATTTATTATTTTTCGCTGTATCTTAATTGTGTTTAACTTCCAAATTATAGCGCCAAAGCTGAACCTAGTTCTTTGATTAATACGAATGTAACGATAATTATGAATCTCTTAGCATGAATCAGTATTTAGAAGCACAAGTGAAGAAACGCCGGCAGGGAATCTGCGTAATTTCATCACTCTGCAATAGAATTTTCATGAAAGGGCTCTTCTGGTATTCCTAAAATAAATTGTATGTGCTTATACTCTCTCGTATGGGTTCGAGCACATTAATTTGGGTTAATTTAATCTGAGAAGTTCCAGAGAAATGAAGAATGCAATGCTTTGACACTACTAACTTTATCCTCTTCTTAATTCGAAAATTTTATTAAGAACGAGATTGAAAAACATGTTAATTTTTCCCCTTCTCGTTCTTAGTGCTTCGCCCATACCTTTCTTGGAAATGTATTAATATTTTGCGTGCCTTGTGAAACACATTCAAAATAAAATTACGTGCTGCAATAAAAGTTAGAGCACGAAACACATTTTAAAGATATAAAATGCAACTTCGTTTCCACTTTGAAATAACTTTCAGAATTCATTTTCTCCTTTTTTAACAGTTGAATATGCAATGCATTTAATGTTTACGCAAAAGATTGCGTTTGCTGCTCCAGAATTTAAGATTAAACCCAATGAATTGAAGTGATTGTTCATTATGAAAAGAAATAGTAATATTTATTTAGTTTCGGCTCTCGGTGTTTAATACAATTGCTGAATAAAATATTTTACTGTTTATTAATTTATTTAGAATCTGCGAACGTGATTTGAATATTTGGTATATTATAACATACACAAGCTTAGTTTTCTAATTAATTCTCATCATTATTTCTCTTTTGAAAATATATTTAGGTTAAACAAATGCAAATTCTAACATTTTGTTTGTTGAAATATCTGCCAGAAAGGTGTTAGATTTATATATCAATAAGAAAAATTAAATAAATTCGTGGCTTTCTGAAATAAATTTCAATTTAATTGAACGATTCCCGTAGTGGAAAACTAATCTAGATGCTAATTGTGCTCGAAACAGCTTTCATGTTATCTAAAATACCTACTTTATGAATAAAGTTAATATTTCTACCAGTATACATTTATAAATAGAACGTCTGTTTATGCGAATATTATATGAAGTACACATATTTTTCAGTTTCTTAAATTCAGTCAATTGGATTACCTATTATGTATAAAAAATCTTAAGCTAATTTAGAGGAATATTATCACGAAATGTTCCTTTAGAAACTATAAGTTTATTCATGATAAATTATTATACATAACAATTTTTATATAACCACACACTAAGTGCACAGAAGTTATGCGTGGCATATAATTATTACGAATAATACAGGGGAAGAGAAAAAAAAAACAAATACTTTTGGACTCTTTGAAGGAAAATGCTTAACATGTATATATATATATACTACACCAGTTTAATGCGTACAAAAATATATAGTTACAAGGTAAATTGATTAACTTATTATTGAAAACTTACTATTTATTTGTCTTCTTCGTATTATTTTTATAGCTAGAATTTATTTCATATTATATATTATTTTGCATTTTTTCTAATGTTTAAATAGTTTATTTATGCATAATTCGTGTCGGGAAAGAACCAGAATAGGCTAAGGTTTCTAAATTACTTTGAATTTCTACTCATAATAATATTAGCAATGCATTTTTAACTAACTCAGCTTCCTCCTTCAAAAAAAAAAAAAAAAAAAAAAAAAAAAAAAACCTAATGTCTCTACAGTGGCGTCCGAACTATTAAAGGTGGTGGATGATGATTCTCCACTACCAGGATGTGGCGATTGAGTAGCCTAATTCCCAGTTGCCCTTTAAAAGTGGGAGTATATAAGGTATTTCTCCCGCCGTTTTAGCATGCCTTTGTGGTGAAATGGTCAAGCACCCTCGGCGCGTATTCGAGAGGCCCGTGGTTCGAGTCCCGACGAAGGCATAGCTCATTTCTTCAGCTTCCAGCTTCAAAAAAATTAATGTCTCTACAATTGTAATTATTTTATATGCACTTTATCATTACCTAAACATTCTCTATTAAGTATATTCTATTAATAATTTATTGTGGTGAGGGCATTTAGTAAATAAGAAAAAAAGTGTTAATACGGCTGATAAATACAATCCGAAAGCACTGTTTTCCAGAAATGTTAAATATTTTTTCATTTAAAAGGTTATCCTTTCAGAGCTTGAATATTAAGATTCACTATGTTATGACATAATAAAACTATTAACATTTACACATCAGACCCTAATCTATTATCCTAAGCAGGAAGATCATAATCTATTGCCCATATAACATTTTAGTAATCCAAGTGCAATTCATCAAATCATAGCCTTAATATTAGTAAAGTTTCACGTAGCAATGAAAGACAAATATTCATGTAAAAAGTTGGCTAGCAGTTAGTCCTAACTCTCCTTGATTCACAGATCTAACTACCATTAACCAATCGGTTAAGACCACTCAACGCTTGTAGTTTGTCTTTGGTTCGTTAAACCAGGCAAACAGGCTGGCTGCAATGTTTGGTTTCCGAGGGTTTTTCCTTGTGTAATATGAATACGAGTCCGTTTTCTTTACAAAGTCCTCCAAGAAAGCATCGAATCTCTTAAGCAGATAGCCCTAGTGTGCTTTGCCTTTTTCAAATAACCTAACATTTCATTCATAGTTAAAATAACTCCAGTAAATACTTTAGAAATAAGATAGAAATCTGTCACAAGAAAATATGATATGACTGCACTTTCCAACAATTAATAAATATATATCATATAACTAATATGTACTATATTTTATCAGTTAAAGTGAATCAAATACAAAGATCAATAATTTTTTAATTATATCCTAATTCAACTTAATTTATTCCTGTTTAAGTAAATCTATGATAGATGTAAGACACTATCAGGCCTCATATCTTATAATTATCTGTAGTGCGCATTAAAGTTACATTTCAAAACCTGTTATATTTTATGTAGGCACACAGAATTTATCACCTGCAACTAGGACCTCCTAAAAGTGAGGTCTACGAAACGTGAAGTCTGTTTTGATTCACAAAAAATACCTACATTCAAAAAGTAGTTAAATTTAGCTTTTAAATGTCCTCCAAGTAGCGCAATTAAAATTTACTAAATAGAATTTTTTTATCTCCAATGGACAAGTTTTGGAAAAATTTGACAAAGTTTTAAAGTTTCGAAACTCGCCAAAACATAGCGTTGCATCGCCATTAGATTTATAAGTGTTTATTTTTATATTTATATCGAATTAGTACGTAATTTTTTAAACATTATTTTTTCTAAATTAGCAAAAGTATTTTCTGCTTTGGGTGCGTAATTTTAGTTCTAATAATTTCAATCCTTCATCAGAAATACTTCCTAAATTTTTGAAAATTTCCATTCTAGTAAGTAGGCTAATAATTTAGTAATTTCCAATTACTTGAACTAATTTGAACAAAAAAATGCACTTGTTTCCATATACTCGAAAAGAAAGCTAAAGCTAAACTAACTTGTAAATCTGTGTAGATAAAACGAAAACTAAGGAAACAAAAAAAAAAGGAAGAGTTTGGTCATCATAGGCAACTATTATTCAGTTTTTTCCCCTTTTTGCGGTGCTTTAGATCTAGAAAGTAGTTTTTACCTTGTAGAATTTCGCCTTTCCAAACTTTCGAATCTGTTTTTAAAGCAGACTTATTTAAATCATTTAAACTTCAGTTATGTTAAAATCATTTTTTATAACTCCTATTATGTACACTGCGCAAAAAATCTCCCGTTCTACAGGCTGATTGACAAATTCAACTTGCGTTTTTCATGTCTTGAAAGCGCGACTTAGGATATGCATAAGATTTATACATAGCAATTGTTCTAACATAGGTATTTTGACACAAAATTGGAATTTTTCTAACATGACATGCCAATTTTTTCCATATTTCGATTCTGCGACTCAAATAATGCCAAACTGCCAAGTTTTGTAAAAATCGCAAGAATAGTTTTTAAAACATTACCCCTCAAACTTTTAGCTCTCAATGTTAATTGAATTTGGTATATATTTGTTAATATCTCTTTTTTTATTAAACTTATTTAATTCTTTTTTTTACATTTCGAAATTTAGGATCATTCGAAATACAATTCATCCATTTTTTTATGATTAATTTTTTTTACTATTTGTACTTTTAAATAATTTTTATAAATTTTTCGAAAAAATTTTGAATTATAACCTATACAACTTTTAACATCATCTTAAAGTAGATGTAGTTTTATCTAGGCACACCTGCAAAAAATTAGATTTTGTTATTCAAAATTTTCTAAGATATACATAAATTTATAAATTGGCGCATTTTAAAATTTGGCGTATTCGTTATAAACTATAATAACGCCAAATGCGGTTTACTCACTTTGTTAAAATTATTTGAAAGTATGAACTTCGATTTTTACTTCCGTTCGTCTGCAATGAAAAAAAAGGAAAGGAAAACAGGTTGCTATAAATTAAGAAGTTCACCAAACGAATTATTTTTGGCGTAAACTGAAAAAAATACGCCAAGATAAATTTTTTAATTTCTCCATATATTTCGCACCAAATTTCACAAATTTAATATTTAGACATAATTTGAGTCGTACAATCGAAATATGGAAAAAAAATGGCAAGTCTTTGCAAAAAAAGACTGATTTTATGTCAAAATAACTAGGTTAGAACAATGTTATATATAAGTCTAATATATATCTCAAGTTGCGCTTTCGAGACATGAAAAATGCAATTTGAATTTCGTCAATCGGCCGAGTAAAACGGAAGATATAGAACTGCCCCTCCCCCTCTTTTTTTTTTTTTTTTGCGCAGTATACACTTACTCAAAGGCAAACTGCTATCATTTCTTATAAATATATCATTTTCGAAAGCTGCAAATATATTTATTTTAATATACAGTCAAAGTAATACCTACATGTAGTAATAATAAGAAACTCAATTAAACTTTTAGTTGTGAAACTGTCTTTATCTGAAGGCATTAACTCCCACAGTCTATTGCGTCAAATCTGCAAGCTTATCACTGTGTGCTTGGAAAAGTGTTTTTTATTTCGAGTGAAACATAGAAAGCTAAGAATTTGAAATGATTAGCTTATATATCTGCAACACACCTTAACATTGACTTGTTATAGTCTACAAATGATAGATAGTTTATGTAGGATTAAAGTTTCTTTCTCCTGACCTTTTGTTTCTAAAGAATGCTTTTTCTGAAATCGTCTACAAGAACTTTCCAGTTTATTTATAAGGCGCTTGAAAACATCATTTTCCGTCCCAAGAATTTTCGATGGGGTCCATTCCTGGAACTTCCCTACATTCATTGGCTAAAATCATTTAATAAATGGGCAATAAATTCGGTAGGGCTTTGTTCTGATCAACATTTTCTAATATGTTTTGTAATTATTAATGGTTTCTAAAATTTGCAAGCATTTTTGTAATTTGAAAATAGTAAAATTTGCTTTTACTCTCATTTCAGCTTCAAACGTTGTAGAAAATGTAAAGTTAGAGAGATGAGAAAATAAAATGGGAGGCTCTTTATTATATACAAACTGACTAGCATCGTCTTAGAAAAACACTTTTATCATTAACATTTTTATTATTAGGTAATATAGTGGAGAATACAATTTAACACGTACCGATTATTTTATTAAAAAAAAAACAATATTTTCAGAAATCACTATGTAAATCATTCATTTGGTATGAATTACGTTCCACAAATAAAGATGCAAATGAGTGAAGTGGTATTGTCTATAATTTTCTCTATCATTCGCATTCTCTTCCGTAAAGACATCTCTTCTACCACAAATGTGAAGAAATGAAAGAATATAGAAACATTTAACAGCTGTTTTATATACTGAAACACATAACTAATATACCAAGTCGTGTATTTGAATCTCCCTTGATCCATGAATCGTACAAAAGAAGTCCATGTTTCCCTCTCCATTCATATTAGAAAGCCTATAAATAGATCATGTGATCATCATTAAGCAGACTGGATAATAGCTTAGAAAAGGTTATGTAAAGACGCCAGTCTGCTTTTAGAAAACTGAAAAATAATTTGTACAACTCACTTGGAAGAATATTTCTCCCAAGGTCAGGGTACGTTAAATTAAATTTAGATGGTTTTTGGCTATGACTTACAGTAAAGAAAATGCGGTTCTTCGCGTAGACAAAATTGCCTTCATTGGCAACATTATATGGGAACTTTGTTCGTATTTCATTTATGTGATAAGGAAGGTTTGATAACACGTATGCGACCATATGCTTTTTAGAACCATTTTTTTAGGAAACCAGACGTAATGGATTCGAGTTTTGTTCGAGGTAGATATTTATATAGCTTTTAAGAAATAAGACATAATCGAACAGAAGAAAAAAGTGCATTAGTTTTATTCATTTGCTTCAAGATCCTTACAACTGAAACAAACAAGTTCTCTCTCCACTTTTATAAGACAGTTTTGAGGGATTCGAGAGTGACCGATATTCAGGCGGGTTTCTAGTAGCCTCTTAATATTACACACTAAGTTTCATCCTTCTTAGCTAAACATTAAAGAGTCGATTGAATTACTCAAGGTGTTTTGTCTGATGATCTTACTGATATCACTAAAAGGGACCAGTCAATTCTCCACATGAACTTCAGACTTTGCTGTGCTACCTGCCAACTCATTAATATTGTACTAAAGAATCACTGTTTATTTTTTCATTTTTGAAAATACAAGAATCATCTATTCAAAGCTATTACTTTAATTAAAATACCTACAGATTTAACATACCAAAAAGTCATCATTCTCTTTTGTAAAGGTTTTAAAATCAAAGACCGTTTCATTTGCTATATCAGGCATTACCAAATTGCGGCTGTTCGACACCCTAACTGCGGCTCGCGAGCTACATGCTGCCCTTTGCTGTGTAAAATTCGACTTGCTTGCAAAAAGCAGTAGTTTAATTTTTGAAATATAATTGATTTTGAAATAAAAATTATGCAATGACACGCTTCCTTATTAATGGCTAATATGGTTTCTTACACTACGTATGTAATAATTTAATCGATTTCAAACTGCCCACCGCAGACTTATCGTCAGAGTAACAAACAAAATTGCAAAAACTTTCATTTCTGCCAATTGTTACTATGGTCATGTCACTTTTAGATCCGATAATGGGCAATAGAATAGCACAAAATTTACAGATACGAGGTAATTTAAAAAGTAATCTTCTCTATTTTCTTTTCTTTTAGGCAGTTTCTGTTTACATTCCTTCTGTGTGCTCTTCTTGCTTCACAACATTTGTTATCCAATGTGTTGAAAGATTTGCTATTATTTGTAGAATATTACATTTGTTCAGTCCCTCAATGGCTTGGGTAACTGAAGAAACCGCTTTCAAGGAGGAAACTCGCTGACCACATAGTGTTGTATCAATTTGGAGTAAACCTTCTCGCTCTTACTTGGTTAGGAGACTTGTCCAATTTTCTTATGTGGAAGTGTCCGTTAAAATTAATTTCGCATCCCTAAGCAAGTCAAGTAATTCTATGCAATTTGTTCACATATTTCTCAATACCTCACAGTAATATGGCTGCAGTTAAAACATTCTTCCCATGAAAGTCTACCTTCCGTAATAATTCCTTGTTAATTCTAGAGAGAGATCATAATTTATTTCATCGATGGTTAAGCATTCTAAAATTTTTGGACTGTCAGGAACCACCATTGTTTGACAACTATTTTAATAATGGTAAAAGCTTTCAGTAGACGTTTTGTCAATTGCTGTCGTTCAAAGTTAGAAATCTTTCAACTTCGTCTGATTTCATACCAATAAACTTGTAGCAAGCTATGAGGGGTCAAATGAATACAAATGTCTCTCTTCCACAAAGATCCTACCAAAATATGCATACTGATGCTAGTGAAATCATTTTAGCTTGTCATAGTTTCTCGTACGTTACTCTACAAACTTCTTTCTTTCTAGGTCGTTAAAAATATCGCACTAGGATAGAGAGGGCGCTGGGCTTTTTACCCTCTGGTATTTCTAAAATGTTTCACCCCTCAGTTCAACCGCTCAGTGCCGTTGCACCGGTTACTCCGGCTCTGGTACCAGCATTACTCTTCTTTAATATGTTGATATTTTTCTTCTCCTAAATCTTCAACCATCATATTTGTCTGACACGTCCTTCACGAAAGCTCTGTAGCCCTACGGAGAATGTTTCTCTTCTCCTAAATCTTCAACCATCATATTTGTCTGACACGTCCTTCACGAAAGCTCTGTAGCCCTACGGAGAACCCTAGTACGAACCGCTGCCTGATTTCAAGCAATGTAATGTGAAATTTTGTTGGATTTGGCCTTGTAAACTATCAGTTTTAAGTCTGATCTTTCATTTTTTGTAATCATAGTACTCTCATACGCCTACAGAATCCATTCCAAACTCTATTTCGGATCTACTTTCTGTGCACAGGTTGTATAACCGTTAGGTTGGTTGATGATTAAATAAAAAAAGTTTTTTTTTATTATTTTTTCTTCTGAGTTGGAGTTATTTTACTTAGAAATTTAAGACAAAGCGATATGTCAATTGATGGCCTTTACGAGTCCAACAGATAATAATTTGAATAAGGTAGATCCGTACATCTGTGTGGCAAGAAATGAAGCACTAAACTGTCCTGTAGACTTCTGCCGTATCACAAAGGGCTCCCACATAAAACATCTGTGCATATCATAGAAATATGGCTAATTAAACTGTATATTAAATTTGGCTAGTTAAACTTATATCTGCATTTGTGAAACAAATTCATTATTATAGTTACAGGTATGTTTCCTTTCTGTACAATTAGCTTTGATTTCCCTTGTATTTGGGAAACATCTGAAAATTCAACAGCCATGGTGAAACAGTTCGACTGGTAGACAGTGAGAAAATGTGGCCTACGGAAAAATATCGTGGCATGAAGTGTTAGATTTATTAGAAACAGGTTATCTATGTCCAGAATTATCGCGATGATTCGACACATAGTTTCGGGAATTTTCAACGAAGCGCAATGTTTTGATTACGTAACAATGCTGACAGAATTCGCTGGATGCCGCACTGAAATAATATGGCACTCAGGGACATCAGAAGTGACACAGATGATTCAGCTATTATTGCAAACACGTTTCATTTTTAGTGAATATGTCTATACTGGGCATCACAAACTAATAATTCCAGAGTTTAAATGTTTAACGATTTCTAAGGTTAGGATTCAAAACATTCGAATGACGAATAAAAGCTCTGAGCTGGAAAAAAACCCCAGGTCTGGATATTAAAATCTTTCTGAAAATGTCTAAGTTCTGAGGATTCGAATGTCTGTAGGAAAATCAAAATGAAACTTATAATCCATTCCGCATCTAATGAATTAATTCAATTATTTAAAGCCAGGTTTAATATCAGTAGGTTTTTTTCTCATATTAATTGTGCGAAAAAAATTATTAATTTTTATAAAAAAATCTAAAGAAGTTCATGGCTTTTTCAAAAGAGATTATTTTTTCCTCGAATAATAGTTTTTCTGCACTAGTCGTTGATTTGCATCACTTCTTTTATTCTTACTAAAAGATTTCTTCTGAGTTAAAGGGAAAACACTCTTTTTTTAAATTAATGATTTAAAATTCACTCAAATGAAAAATAATTACGTAACTCTATTCTTAAAGACCGAAACGTATTATTCTGATTTTTGCTTAATTCTGCTAAAATCAAACAACAATTATAAAGGGAGGAGGATAAAGGAAATCAGAAAAAAATGTCTGCTTTTCTGTTTGAAAAAGGAACCCTCAAGTGCATAGTACAACAATTCAAATTTATGTTTATAATTCATGGGGACTTATTTTTATGAACACTGAGGAGAAGAAATAAAGTTTATTTGTTTGCATTTATATGTAACTATGTTAATCAAATATAAAATGCGAAATTCTGCTTGATTTACTTGAAAAGTTTCAATCTATTGAAAATCTGTCTTCTTATTTTTGAAACGGTATAACTATGGATTTGCGGCTGTGGAACTTTCATGAAATCTACCATGTGGCTCCTAACGTCATGAAGTTCGGCCACTCCTGTGCTATATCATACTGTATTGGGTTGCAAACAGGCACATGTGTAAGTAGTATTAGCGGCAACAATATCTGGCCGTCTATGATATGCTACAAAATTTGCAAGTTCATCTTATTTGTTCTTTTGTTCAAGAAAGACTGAAATCTTGAATAAATATTCTTTTCTAACTGTTTTATATAAGACATTCAGGAAAGAAAGTTATTAATAAGCTACCTGAAAAATTTGTATATATGATAAAGTAATTTCGAGAAGAAGTGCAATATTCGTACCAGAGTTTCTGAATATGAGGCTATGAACATTTTAAATTTACAAAGTATATTTTCAACTATTTTCATTATTTTTTTATATTAAGGCATATAAATGGCACAAAGTCACAAGGCAAATGTGTCAGAAAGAAAATATATTTTTTCTTTGTTCAAGAAGTAGTGTTCGCAAAGATAAATCTCAGCGAGGCTTAAAAACTCCTTCTATAAAATACAAAATCGATGATATTTACCTTGAACAGTGTCTTCTATGACGCCAGAAAGTCTGAAATAAATGGGAAAAGAGGCACATTTAGAGGTTTGAAAAAATTACTAAGAACCACGGCTTCACCAATGTAAACTTTGAATCCAAAAATTCCGCGCTTGCTTTGCTTATATAAGGTTTCATCTATAATGACAAAACGTGACATAAGTAATGAGGATTTATTAAAATAATTTATAAAAGATAAAATTTAAATAATTTATTTTGAAAATGTTGGTTCAAAACACATATGTATTAGTTGGATGTATAGCCGTTTTAGGCCAGAGCATAAGACATTTTGGAATAGCAGTGATTCATACAGATACTGAATGCTGTCCTGGCTTCCTTGTAAGAGAGCACTGGGACACTTCAGTCCCCACGCTTTATCATCCGGAAAGTTTGCTTACCTTAGTTTGTCAATTACAAATATTAACTGTTTGTTGCAACAACTTATACAGCTTTCTCTGGGTTTTCGCTTTGACCCTTGTGAAAGGCGATTCATCGGTACGATGAGTTCGTTTCCATGAAGTTGGAGTTACTTGACCATGAAGTCAGTGTTGAACTCATTAAGTTGGTTGTTCTGTCATCAGATGGACTTGTAGAATATTTTTTTTCTCTAATGCAAACAGCACTCATAAGCATTCCGAATTGAAGCAGTAGACAAGCAATGCATCTTAAGAAAGCTTATTGGAATGCTTGTCTGCGTACACTTTACTTACTGCTCTGTGCATTTATTCACAGTAAACTTTCTGTGATTCCTTAAGAGTAGTTTGGGGGAAATTTATACTCTACGGGGGCACTTTACTTTTTTAGGCAGAGTATATTTATGTTATTCGAGATGAATAATGTAATATAGTATTGTTCGTAATTCACAAAGAATAAAGCATATAAATGAAAACACACTTCATGGCTAAATGAACAAAATGAGAGTACAAAACAGTATGTTGATGAGAAGGAAATATTTTCGAGATAGATTTATTAATTTAATTTTTAAACAATTTTGAATTAAACGTCTGATGAAGGTCCGAAATTGAGTTCAGGAAAGACTAACAAAACTGCAGCCATATCTATAACATGGAGGTAGCTTTCATGGGAGCTGCTAACATGCTTAGATGTCTCAAAAGCACGACCTATTCGAAGCGAAATGGGCTATTAATAATATATTCACATTTTAAGAAAAATGTTAAGTTCAGTGCTACGAAGAGAAACTGGAAGACGATTTTATCTTCTAACATGATAATTAGCAGACACATTCTGCTAAAAATAAAAGAACAGCTTCTGTACAATGTACTAATTTAACTGAAAACTTATAGAGCCATTACGTTATTTTGAAATAGGAGATGTGAAGCATGTACAATCCTCTCACCGGGACACGAACCTGGACCACTTGAATACGCACTGATTGTGGTACCGTTACACGACAAAGGCATGCTGGAAGAAGGGAGAAAATACCTTATAAACTATTTTCCCAGATTTAAGGACGTGGAACTTGTAAAAGTTGTAAGGTTTTAGTTAAACTAAAAAAGTTTTATTTTAATTTAAATCTTTCTATCTCTTCT